>JAINUW010000382.1:0-378546 GCA_020205615.1 Panax quinquefolius
TATGTGATTTGGTGAAAGAGAAATAATTATAGTATATTTTTACTAAAGGATATTAAAATAAATTCTAGTATTTGATTATTTTAATAAAAGGGGAATATTATTTTGATATTACCTTATATAGCTTTATGCGAGGAAATGTGTGTGATTAAGTAATGTGGTAAATATATTAAAACATATTTGCTATATAAGTTGATGGAAACAATTTATCATAATAGGAAATAAACTTATTTTCTATATATATAGTGTGTACGTGTGTCGTGCATGTAAATATTTTAATAATACAAAGGTATTATATTAAGAATAATATCTTGCAAAAATGAGTAAATCGTGTTATTATGATTAGTTTTATATTTAGAGAAAACATGATAAAACATCTTATGTTATGGAGAAGTACATAATTTTGATTATAGTAATGTGTTGGGAAATGAATAAGTAATGAGAATAAGTAATAAGCTTAATGTAAGCTTGTGTGATATGCTTAGTGTGGCAAAGTGATGGAATAAACATTCATTAAATAATTGAATGAATGAATAATTGAAGGAATGAATTTGTATGTGCAATGATTTTATATTATATAGTAGCTACATCTATATGATATGAATTAAAGTGTGACACTTCAATGGTAAGTATATAATATATGTAGTATTTGAATATATAGGTATAAAGGCTTGTATGTTAGCATTATGTACAAGTGAGATAATAAAATATAACATGGTGCAATATATCACTTCCATGACCATGTTATAAGATGTAATATTGAGAATAATATTATTTTGTGAGATTATATTATTATAAGCTTGTGGACTATTAATTACTAAGTTCATATAATTATGTCTTGTGTGGCATAACTAGTGAAGTTAAATTAAATGGAGATTTAATGGGAAGTATTAAGAGAAAATAAATGAGGAGTTAATAAATAATTGATATTAATTATCATTATAATAATTAAGTATATTTGAGATGATAACTTTTATGGAAAATGATGGATTGAGAATATCCAAGTATTTTATAATTAGCCCAATTAAAATATTTATTGGAATAAACCAATGTACATGGATTATATAATTCTATGTGAGTGGGTATATATGTATACACATTTAGGGGAAAAATACCAAATAAACCTAAGTATGCTAGTAGTAGTTTTGCAATGCTGAGTTATAAGCTTTTGTCCCAAATAGAGAGTCTCATTTCTCTTATGCACGTGAATAGGCAAATGGCCTACTCCTCTATTGCTTAAGCTCAGCCATGGCTAGATAGGGTGATGATGAAGGGAAGAATGGTTGGGGAAGGAGTTGGTAATCAACTCTTCATCATCCAATGGCTTCTTCTTCTTCCTCTTAGTTTAAATCTTTGGGCAAAGGTATTGTATGGATAATGAATTTTCTATAAATAGAGACTCCTCCTTCTCTTTCCCGTTTGTTTTTTTTGCTGAGAATTTGGTTATGAAAGTTAAGAAGTATTGAGATCAAGCAGAGGTTTGGAGTGCTATAGATAGCAAATTGAAGTCATTAAGAGGAATACACGAAGTGCAGATAAGCGTTAAGCAGTTAAGTCGTAGTTCATAAACTACGAATCAGGCAAGTCTTTCAATTCCTATTTGATATATGAATTCTATAACTGGCAGTGAGTTATATTATGCTATGATAATGTTGATGTATATATATGAAATGCATATGAGATATGTATGAATGTTGATCTTTGATGATATGCTTGTGGAGTAAATCGTGAATGCCTGTTATGTGAAAAGTAACATGCGTAGTAACTGTTAATTGATTATGAATGCATGAACTGAATATCATATTATATGCTATGTGCTGCATGAAAACTGTTAGAATTGCGGGGCTATCGAGCTCACCCTTTCAAATAACCACTTTTGCGAGTTAAAGACTCACTGGTAGAAAGATTTTGTGCTTCTTGGTTGACAAAGTAGATAGTTACTGACGAAGGATACTATTTAGATTATTACTTGAACCATGTTTAGGTTCTAGGAGTGTACTTGATATATACTTACGATGTTTAATACTTGTTGTATTGTAAGGATGTATTAGTTAATACATAGAGGATATCGAATCAAGATGTAAAATCTTATCTGATAATTCTAATAGACTGAACCATATTATATAGTTGATTCAAGAATTGTAATTGGTTCAAAGTTAAGAAATCAATAAAAGATTTTATTCAACAGATTGAGAAAGTTTAAATTATTTCGCATTTTCATAATATCGAAGGTGATGTAATACAGGAATAGTAAATGACCAGGATTAGACACTTATAAAAGTTTGGGGTCATTGTGCAGATCCTGGAAATGGAATGAATTTATACTCTAAATTGTAATAAGTAAAGGTTTATTCATTAAGTTATGAATG
Organism: Panax quinquefolius; assembly: GCA_020205615.1. Taxonomy (NCBI): domain Eukaryota; kingdom Viridiplantae; phylum Streptophyta; class Magnoliopsida; order Apiales; family Araliaceae; genus Panax; species Panax quinquefolius. The sequence continues at coordinate 2,367 of JAINUW010000382.1, forward strand.
AAAAATATAAATAGTTTGATGATAGTAGTATCGTGGCGGACCGGATCTGAGGTTCGAAGGGACCCGAATTTGGGGGCGTCACAGGTACAATCGTAACCTTTGATGGTTGACATATGGGAGCTGAGCTAAACAATTCTTTCAGAGAGGGAAGGTATATACGAAACTGGCAACCGATCTAACTCCTTTGTGATAACGTGTAGGTGTAGGCGAAGACGAACTTGTTTGTTGGTTGTTTGTGGGAAACCACTCAGAGTACCATATGGACTACTAGCAGAGAAGCGATGTGTGCTAAGTCCTAGCAAACTTATAAGAAGAATGATGAGTAGGTTTTATACCTATGAATCCGATATTATTAAACTTAATTATTGTTATCTTTAATTGTTTTTTAGTATTTTTTATATCATTTTTGTGTTTATTTTGTGTAGGTTGGAGGTGGAGGGACAAATTGGTCATTTAGGAGAAGAAAAAGGTCAAAAAAATCATTAAAATTAGAGTGAGTGGCATTTTTGTAATTACGTGGTCACGGTCAAGCGCCCAGCGCTTGAAATAACTTGTGTTGAGCGCCTAAAGGCGCTCGTATGCTGCAAAAAGGAGGATTTTCTACTTCCAGTGGGTGGTTGAAGCAAAAAGGAATCGAATGAGAGGAGACTAATACAAATAGGAGGAGACTTTAGAAAAGGCGTATCACTCAATTTTTCAAGGGTTTCACAGAGAGAACTACGAAGAAAAAAAACACGAAGGAAAATTGCAAGGGCTGAAGATCAAAGAGAGAGTATTGGAGAAAATTCAGAGTTTCTTCTTCTCTTCTCTAGTTTTATCTTTTGTAATTATCTGGGATGTTTGGATTATTAATCTGGATGATGTTTTTCTTTATTATTAGCATGAACTAAATTTTCATTAAGATTGCAACGGAACTTGGTATGTAGTTTAAATTGAACCTTCCCATTGAATGAAGTTGGTTTTTATTGAATTGTTTATTATATCTTTTGCTTATTGATTAATTGTTTGGCCAACAATTATTGTGATAATCTATATAAAATTGGAAGATGGAGTATAGATTAAGATCTGGATATAATAACATCTGTTCATATAATCTGAATAGGGTTAATATGGTTAGCATGTAGGATAGGAATATACCTATGTGTCTTTTGTATCCTTTGAAAGAATTTATGCGTAAACCCTAATTAACTTGATTCACATAGGAATATAGTGAATTAATTGAGAAGGTGTTCCTTGTAATTTTGTGTCTTAAGGATCGGAGTTAGGAGGATTTGTTCACGTGTTTTGGAAAAAGTGTGTGAATTTTATAAATCATTCTTGGATAATGATTCATATTAATTAATTGCTTTAAATGGGAAGTGAAATGATTTAAATGAAATACCAAGGAAGTTGTAATCTTAACCTATTAAATCATGAGTTATTCTTGTGAAATTTTGATTCTTAATCATTAGTTTTGTTAAGTTTAAATTTCAAATCAAAAAACAAAATTTAAGTAGTTTAAAATAGGATTAATTGCATTAGAATTAGTAATTGATAAATATTAGTCTATTTCCTCGTGGGAACGATATCCTTGCTTCTTTGAATATTATAATTGATCGCGTATACTTGCGTGGTAAAGTGCTATTAAAAATTAGGCAACAAGTTTTTAAGCGTCATTCTTGGGAAATTAGTTTATTATTTATTCATTATTGATTTTTATAGCGTTAATCTTAATTTAAACTTTTCTTTTTTCGTTTCTATTCAGGTGTTCTTGACTAGTGTATGCAACGCGATCGAAGAAGCTAGATTTATTGCCTTATACGAGGACGACATCGACAAAAGGTTTCATTGATTTGCGTAAGTGGGTTAAAGAAACCAAAGAGGCACTTGATAAGAAAGATACTATGGTGAAGAAGAGCAAAAAAGCATCATGGGATTATGCTACTACCATGAGTTCTTGAAATTCGATCGAGTATTACGAGGCTGCTGCCATTATCGCTACAAGTTTTGAGATAAAACCGGGGACAATCTGAGATGATTCAAAATTCATGTCAGTTTGGAGGGTTACCAAATGATGATCCGAACGATCACATAGTCAGCTTTATAGAAATCTGCGATACTTTCAAGTATAATAATGTGTCAGAGGATGCAATAAGGCTAAGGTTGTTTCCATTTACTCTCAGAGATAAGGCTAAGAGTTGGCTCCATTCACTACCACCGTGCTCGATTACTACATGGAACGACCTAGCCCAAAAATTTTTGCAAAGTTTTTTCTTTTTGCAAAAACAAAGCAAAGTTATGAACGATATCTTCTCTTTCGATTCAAAGACGATTCGTAATCACTATATGAAGCATGGGAGAGATTTAAAGACTCATTGAGAAAATGTCCACACCATGGGATTCCTAAATGGCTTCAGGTGCAAACTTTTTATAATGGTTTATTCAAAGACAAGAAGATCGAGTATAGATCTTTGCCATGGGAGGAGCTATTATGGCCAAGAATTGTGATGAGGGGTATCAATTGCTTGAAACCATGGCGACTAATAATTATCGGCCAACAAAGAAGAAACGACTTCGACCAAGGACGGTGAGGGGTTTATGAAGTGGATGCGATGACGGCATTATCATTTCAGTGATGACTCAGATTTTACGCTCTTACAAAGAAGATAGATGCACTTGGGGTACAACCGATTCTGAAAATGGAAACTATTTGTGAAAATATGCGGGTAGCCACTCAAGTGATCGATGTGCAATAAATCTGAGTCGATCCGGTTTGTTTCCAGTTATAACAGACAAAGCGAGGCAATTATCCAAACGAATACAATCCAGAGTGAGAAACAACTCAAATTTTTCTTGGAGTAATAATCATCACATGTTCAAGCCCAAGCTCCAAGGCAATCATATCCACGGATTTGACCACATCAACAATCTCAACAACACCCACAACCTCATCAACACGATAAGCTATCACAAATGGAAGAATTGTTGGCAAGATTGGCAACTCGGTTTGAAGCCACAACAAAAACCAATCAATTTGCAATAAAGAATCTTGAGAACCAAATTGGGCAGATAGCTAGTGCTTTGAATACTAGAACTCCAGGTTCTTTACCTAGTGATACGGAGAAAAATCCAAGGAATGATGGAAATGAACATTGTAAGGCAGTTACACTCAGAAGTGGGAAGGAGTTGACTCTGATTTAGGCGGACAAAAGAAAATAATTTTACGAGGATGGTGAAAAAGAGAGTGGAAATTCGAAAGTAAACTGGGGAAAATGTTGTGAAAAAACAACAAGAAGATAAGCAAACAACGATCATTACCACCCGTCCAAGTTTCCTCAAAGATTTCAAGATTTCAAAAGCGAAATTAGATAGACAATTTTCAAAATTTTAGAAGTGTTCAAAAGTCTGCAAATCAACATTCCATTCGCAGATGCTTTAGAACAAATGCCTAGCTATGCAAAATTCATGAAAGATATTTTAGCAAGAAAGAGGAAGCTAGGGATTTTGAAAGCAGAAGCGTTGACGAGAAGAATGTAGCATGATTACGCAAAGAAAGTTACCCAGAAGTTGAAGGATCCGGGTAGCTTCACCATCACAGGTATGCGATTGGACCCCAATTCTTAAACGAGATGTTTGTGTGATTTGGAGTGCAGTATTAACTTGATGCCGCTTTTCGATCTACCGCGCAGATTAGGATTACAAACACCAAAGCCAACAAATATCTCTTTACTGACTCATGAGATAGATCGGTGACATACCCTAGGGGCATCGTGGAAGACATATTAGTGAAGGTGGACAAATTCATATTTCCAAAGACTTCATTGTGTTGGACTATGAAGAGGATAAAGACATACCCATTATCCTTGGAAGACCATTTTTAGCCATTTGGAAGGACATTAATTGATGTACAAAAGGGAGAGTTAACGATGAGAGTCCAAGATGAAGAAGTAACGTTTAATGTTTTCAAGGCTATGAAATTCCCAAAGGGAGAGGAAGAGTGCTTTAGAGTTGATCTGATTGAAGAAGCAACTATAGAGGTATTTAGTGAATTTGTGAATGAAGACCCTCTTGAAAGTGCATTGGTTAGTGAAAATTTATTTGATGACTCAACTGTGCTAGAATGGGTTCAAATGTTAGATTCAGCACCGAAGTTCACATGAAGTTTGCAAAAATTTGAACCTATGGATTTTTGGGGAAAGCCGGATGAAAAGGTAAAATCATCTTTAGAAGAACCGCCCACCTTGGAACTTAAGCCATTGCCTAACCATCTACGGTATGCCTACCTTGGTTCTTCTTCTACCTTTCCAGTTATTATTTCTGTAGCACTTGATAAGGTTCAAGAAGAAAAGCTACTAAGGGTACTTGACAAATCAAGAGGCGCTCTTGGGTGGACTCTTACGGATATCAAGGAATAAGCCCATCAATTTGCATGCATAAGATTCTATTGGAAGATGAAGCGAAACCGATTATTGAACAACAACGAAGACTCAATCCCATCATGAAGGAAGTTGTAAAAAAGGAAATCATTAAATGGTTGGATGCGGGAATTATCTACCCTATCTCAGATAGCTCATGGGTAAGTCCAGTTCATTGTGTGCCAAAGAAAGGGGAATGACAGTAGTTGCAAATGAGCGTAATGAATTGATCCCGACTTCGAGCGATTCACTGGGTTGGCGGGTGTGTATGGATTATAGAAAGTTGAACAATGCCACTCGTAAGGACCATTTTCCTCTACCATTCATAGATCAGATGTTGGACAGGCTTGCAGGACATGAGTATTATTGTCTTTTGGATGGATACTCAGGTTATAACCAGATTGCCATTGCACCTGAGGATCAGGAGAAGACGACATTCACATGCCCATATGGTACCTTTGCTTTTCGCAGAATGTCTTTTGGATTATGTAATGCACCGGCGACATTTCAACGGTGTATGATGGCTATTTTCTCCGATATGGTCGAACAAAATCTTGAGGTATTTATGGATGATTTTTCAGTTTTTGGGGATTCATTTGATTATTGTTTGGAAAATCTCACTCTCGTGCTCAAAGCGGTGTATGGAAGCGAATTTGGTTTTAAAGCGAGAAATGTCATTTTATGGTGCAAGTGGGAATAATCTTGGGTCATCGAGTGTCATCAAAAGGAATTGAAGTTGATAGAGCTAAGATCAAAACCATCGAGAGCCCGCCACCACCTATTTCAAGTAAAAGGGTATTGAAGTTTTTGGGACACATTTGGTTTTTATAGGCGATTTATAAAAGACTTCTCCAAAATCGAAACCACTTTGCAATCTTTTGGAGAAGGATGTCCCATTCAACTTTGATCAAGCATGCCTAGAAGCTTTTGATGTGTTGAAGAAAAAACTTGTATTCGCACTTTTCGTAATCATAGCGCCAGATTGGAGTATCACATTCGAATTAATGTGTGATGCTAGCGACTTTTGCGATTAGCGCGCGATTCTTGGCCAACGAAAGGATAAAATTTTTCATGCTATATACTATGCTAGTAAGACATTAACGGATGCCCAACTGAATTATACCACTCTTGAGAAAAAGAGCTATTAGCGATTGTTTATGCATTTGATAAATTTCGATCATATTTGATTGGGACAAAAGTGATCGTGTTTACAGATCATTCGGCAATTAAGTACTTAATAGCAAAGAAGGATGCGAAGCCGAGATTAATTAGATGGGTATTATTGCTACAAGAGTTTGACTTGGAGATCCGGGGATAGAAAAGGAAATGAATAATCGGAGTTCTTGATCATTTATCACGATTAGAGAATGCAGAACTAAAAAAAGATGACACAACAGTGATCAATGAATTTTTCCCGGATGAACAACTGTTTGCGGTAAGGATGGATACTCCATGGTATGCAGATTACGTAAATTTCATTGTGAGTAAGGTGTTTCCACCAGATTTAACAAGTCAACAGAAGAAGAAATTTCTCCATGATGTGAAACAGTATTTATGGGATGAACCGTTTTTATTTAAACAATGTGGAGATCAAGTCATAAGAAGGTGTGTTCCGGAAGTTGAAATGGAAAATATTCTCTACCAATGTCATGCATCTAACTACGGTGGACATTTTGCGGAGAAAGAACGGCTGACTAAGGTGCTTCAATGTGGGTTCTTCCGCCAACACTCTTTAAGGATGCCGTGTGTTTTCATTGAAATGTGTGAGATGCCAAAGAGTGGGTAATATATCAAAGCGACAAGAGATGCCTCTAAACATGATCTTAGAATTCGAATTGTTTGATGTTTGGGGCATCGACTTCATGGGACCATTTCCATCATCTTTTAGAAACTCCTATATACTTCTAGCGGTGGACTACGTTTCGAAGTGGGTAGAAGCTATAGCATCGCCCATCAATGATGCTAAAGTTGTGGTTACGTTCATTCGGAAGACTATTTTCTCTAGATTCGGCACTCCTCGTGCAATCATTAGTGATGAAGGCACGCACTTCTGTAATAAGCAGTTCTCAGCTATTCTCGCTAAGTACGGAGTCACTCATAAGATAGCTACTGCTTACCATCCACAAACAAGCGGTCAAGCCGAGGTATCTAATCGAGAAGTGAAGCGAATCCTCGAGAAGATAGTGAACCCTAGTCGAAAAGACTGGGCTAGTAAGTTGGATGATGCTTTATGGGCATATCGTACAGCTTACAAAACCCCGATAGGGATGTCTCCGTACAGGTTAGTATATGGGAAGGCATGCCATCTTCCAGTTGAACTAGAACACAGTGCTTATTGGGCAATTCGGAAGTTAAACTTTGATATGCATGTCTTTGGGGAGAAAGCCTCTCTACAATTGAACCAAATGGATGAATTCAGGACTCAATCATACGAGAAGCGAAGTTATATAAAGAAAAGGTTAAGAGGTGGCATGATGAGAAAATTCGGAAAGAAAGTTTGAAGCGTGGCAAGCAAGTGCTATTATACAATTCAAGGCTTAAATTGTTTCGAGAAAGTTGAAATCCCGTTTGGTCGGGGCCATTTATCATTACAAAAGTTTATCCTTACGAATGTGGAGGTGGAAGACCCGGATGCTAAACGTAATTTCAAAGTCAACTACGAGATTGAAACACTACTATGGGGTTGTGTTGATCGTGAAAGGACATCGGTCAACCTTGCGATTAGAACAGAGAAGAAAGTCAGTGAAGACTATAAACAGCGTTAAGCGAGGAAGCTGTGAATTTTTTTATTGTTTTTCTATTTTTACTTTTATTTTGTTTAATTTGCTTTCTTTGTTAGTTTATTTAGTGGTTAAACTTTTATAATTTAGGTTTTGTTACACCCCTTATGTTCTCTAACATGATATTTAATTGATTTTGTGGTAGGAAACATGAATTCTTATTTAGCGGGTTTGACTAATGGGCACTACGACTACCCGGTCGGGGGGGTCTCAACTCCACGATGAATGAGCGTTTGCTGACTTCATGGGGTAATTTGTCAAGGGGTTGCAAGGGGCGGCGCTACCGAAGCCAACACTTATGAGCTCAATAGAAGAATATCCATTTGTCAAATTCTCATATTTCTAATCATTTCTCTCATTTTTAGTGTTATTGAATTGCTAAAGGGTGTAGGTTGGGAGCACAAAAAGCAAACAAGAAACCAAAGGCCCAAGACATGCCCAGCGCCTGGCGGCCAAGCGAGCACAAACCAAGCGCCTAGCGCCCACTTGCAGTGATAGCCAGACGAGCACCAAGCGCCTAGGCGCCCATACCTAGGCCAAACCAAGCGCCTAGGCGCTCCAAGTCAGTAGCCATACAGCACCCCAAGCGCCTAGGCGGTCCAGACATGGCAATTCTAAGCGCCTAGGCGCTCCATGCGTACCAAACATACTGCTACCTAGCGCCTAGGCGGTCCAGCCAAGGCATTCTCAAGCGCCTAGGCGCTCATGCTGCATCTTTAAAAAAAAATATAAGCCCTAATCGGGCAAAACAAATCCAAACCCAAATCAAACACTCTCTTGCTCTCCCACTCCAATTCAAACTCACTCAAATCACAACCCTCCTCTAAGTTAGCCACTAGAATCAACGTTTTCTTGTATAAGCCTAATCAAACACTCAATCTCCTACCCAAACCAAGGCACTTAATCTCCATATGGTCATCCTTCATCACTAATTCGGCACACCAACTCACATTCAAGCCACATCTATCTGAAGTAAGTGCTCAACCCTCAAAATAAATTGCTCCTACAACTTTGATTGGAACATCATATCTAGCTATAACCAAGTAAGTGCACAAGATTTTATTGCAAATTATTTGGTTTTGCTTGGATAGTAGCTAAGGTAGTAAGTTGAAGTTGGTTATTTCATTGTGTTGGCTCAAGTGGATTTGGGTACTTCTCATTGTTGCTTGTATTTCATTGGACGACTAGTGTGCTTAGTTATTAACAAATTTGGTGAAAATTAAGTTTGGGGGAGTGTCTACCAATAGTGTTCAAAATTTGTGCACACCAAGTGTTCGATATATTGTCACAAAGAGGATTGGCCCATACTAAGCCTCTAAACATCGTCTATTGGGCAAGCAATTCACACACAAGACTCATGGCTACTAAAAGGCAAAGAGGCGAGACTTCGGGCACTTCGACTAAGTATGACAAAAAGAGATTTGTAAGTGCTAGTGCATCAAGAAAGATATTACAATGTGCTTTCTAGTAAAAGCGCTTATTCTGGCGTGGATTATTGCCATTGAGGCGAAGATGGGGAGTTACTACAAATGATTGGAAGTAGAAGATGGGGTAACTTTGCATCCCAACCCGGATTCATCGGTCATTAAAATTGTTAAGGAATTCTATGCCAATGCAAAAGATGTTGTTGGTAACATAATTTGGGTTCATGGAAAATCGGTGAGTGGTCGCTTTTAGGATAATAAATGCTTATTACGGATTGAACATAATACCCAATAATGGTTACGTGCAATATTTAGAAACACGAGCTAGACTACAATTGAGATCATTCAAGCTTTGTGTGTACACGGAACAACATGGAAATTAATGAGATCAACAAGAAGGCTGTTTTGTTCCTGCATCCCGCACTAAGCGATTATGGGAAAGCATGGCATGCCTTTATTTGTGCCAAGTTGATCTTGAGTGTAGGCATATGAGTGATGTTATAAATCGGCAGGCGGCGTTGCTTTTACATGTATTGCACAAGGAAAAGCGATAGATGTGGGTCGTGTTATACATGATTCAATTGACAAAGCAATTCGAGGAGGGACCTCGGTGGATTACCTCACCCATCTTTGATCATCGGACTATGTCAACAATTTGAGTCAAATGGGATCTTAGAAGAAGCTAGACAACCTCCCTTAGCTGCGATTGACCACTCGCTTATTAAGAAGTACAAGGTATGGGGTGGTGGTATACCACACCCAGAGAGGGTTAGGGTTCATTATCGTGCCTCCCAGTCCTGCAGTAGAGCCTATTCAACAATTACACAATAATCCTCCTGCAATTTGGAAGTTCGGGCCACCACCAAATTTTTTTTGAAGATATTGGCGAGAATTAAGAAATCAAACTAGAAGGATTGACACGGTGGCTACTAGAGTTCAACGGGGTTTTGGCCGGGTTGAAAGAAATCGAGGATAGCCTAGCTCAACGACAAACAGAGAGATGTATCGAATTGTAGTGCGACATTCTAGAGATGTTTGACCGCATGAATCCAAATTTCTTGCTCCCTACCAATTTCCCCCCCCATTGTCTGCGTACCCTCTATTTGATCTACCCCCGAAGATGAGGTTGATGAAGAAGAAAGGCGAGGATCTTGACGAGGAATAAGGCGTCTATCTTTCAGGGAAGTCCTCAGTGCCTAATTTCTTATGTTTTGTTTGTTATATACAATGAGGACATTGCATAGGTGAAGTTTGGGGGGTGCATTCTTCCAGTTCCAGTTGCATTCATGTAGTATTCGTTTAGTAGTTTTTGCATTCATGTAGTATTCATTTCGTAGTTTTTCATGTAATTTTCATTCTACTTTCTTAAAAAAAAAAAAAATTCAAATATTTGCATGTTTTCAGTTGTTAGATAGTTTAAGTCTATTTGGCCAGTGATGAGATTGGAATTGAGTAGACAAGTATAATCTTGATCGTTAAGGCGTGATGTGATTTCTTGTCATGATTTGAATCTTTACTGTTTTGAAACCGATATAATAAGGATAGCACAAGAAAAAAACAACTATGTTGGTCGATTGAGTCTAAATTGACACATAGTGGACTTTTGAGGATAATACTAGTTTGAATGAATGAAAGACATGAATAAAGGAGATGGTGAATTTAGACAAAAACTTAAGTTTGGGGAAAAATTTGGGATATATAAGCTTCAAAAAAGAAAAAAATTTACAAGTGGCTAGTTTTGTTTGGGGCCTTTTGTTACTTGAGAAAGCACGCTTAGGAAGAGTGTCTTAACACCTAAGCGCCTAAGGTCTTATATGGTGCAGGAGTCGTTGGTTGAAAGCTTCGCTAAGGGGGTAGCTTTGTTAGCCTAATGGAATGAGACATCGCATGATCATGGTTTTAAAAAGGAAAAAAAAAAAAAAAAATAAATAAATAAAAAAAAAATAAAAGCGGGAAAAGAGCAAAAAAGCCCCGTAATGATAAGTAAAGCATAAGTATCCGGATTGGACTCTTGAATTTGGTGGATGTTTGACTTTAGTTGGATCTAGCTTGTTCGTGAATTTTGTGAGTTGACTTTATATAGCGCCTTTAAAGAGATCTATTATGTTTTGTATTTAGCATTATATTAGTTAGCATTGTTGTTCAATTGACACACACACTATATCAATAATAATGAGGTAAGATTTGATGATTGACTAGGAAATTATTAATCTGTCTTGATATGATGTATTAGCATGTTTAATCGATTTCTCCGAGGCTTGATGAATAGATTTTGTTCTGTTTGATTCTTTGAAATTTTAGGCGCGTGAGATATTTGTATTGCATATTTAGTTATTGCATTGTGTTTTATTGCTTGAGGACAAGCAATTGGTTAAGTTTGGGGTATTTGATGAGTAGGTTTTATACCTATGAACCGATATTATTAAACTTAATTATTGCTATCTTTAATTGTTTTTAGTATTTTTTTTATCTTTTTTTGTGTTTATTTTGTGTAGGTTGGAATTTGGAGGGACAAATTGGTCATTTCGGAGAAGAAAAGGTCAAAATCATTAAAATTAGATTTGAGTGGCATTTTTGTAATTACGTGGTCTGGTCAAGTGCCAGCGCTTGGAAATGAGCTTGTGTTGAGCGCTGGCGCTCGTGTGTCTTCTAAAAAGGAGGATTTTCTACTTCAAGTGGGTGGTTGAAGCAAAAAGGAATCTGAATGAGAGGGAGACTAATACAAATAGGAGGAGACTTTAGAAAAGGCGTATCACTCAATTTTTCAAGGGTTTCTGAGAGAGAACTACGAAGAAAAAACACGAAGGAAAATTGCAAGGGTGAAGATCAAAGAGAGAGTATTGGAGAAAATTCGAGTTTTTCTTCTTCTCTTCTCTAGTTTTATCTTTTGTAATTATCTGGGATGTTTGGATTATTAATCCCGGATGATGTTTTTCTTTATTATTAGCATGAACTAAATTTTCATTAAGATTGCAACGGAACTTGGTATGTAGTTTAAATTGAACCTTCCCATTGAATGAAGTTGGTTTTTATTGAATTGTTTATTATATCTTTTGCTTATTGATTAATTGTTTGGCCAACAATTATTGTGATAATCTATATAAAATTGGAAGATGGAGTATAGATTAAGATCCGGATATAATAACATCATTCATATAATCTGAATAGGGTTAATATGGTTAGAATGTAGGATAGGAATATACCTATGTGTCTTTTTGTATCCTTTGAAAGAATTTATCGTAAACCCTAATTAACTTGATTCACATAGGAATATAGTGAATTAATTGAGAAGGGTGTTCCTTGTAATTTTGTGTCTTAAGGATCGGAGTTAGGAGGATTTGTTCACGTGTTTTGGAAAAAGTGTGTGAATTTTATAAATCATTCTTGGATAATGATTCATATTAATTAATTGCTTTAAATGGGAAGTGAAATGATTTAAATGAAATACCAAGGAAGTTGTAATCTTAACCTATTAAATCTGCAGATTATTCTTGTGAAATTTTGATTCTTAATCATTAGTTTTGTTAAGTTTAAATTTCAAATCAAAAACAAAATTTCTTAGTTTAAAATAGGATTAATTGCATTAGAATTAGTAATTGATAAATATTAGTCTATTTCCTCGTGGGAACGATATCCTTGCTTGCTGAATATTATAATTGATCGCGTATACTTGCGTGGTAAAGTGCTATTAAAAATTAGGCAACAAAGAAGATAAGAATGTAAATCATCAAAGATGATGAACGTATTAAGTAAGACATGTGAGACCCCATATTTTATCAATAAAGATTTAAATTTAGTCGAAATAATTTTTAATATTATAGTGTGAATTTGAGATAATATTATAGTTGTGGGTAGTATTTATAAATTTTGCAAAGTATGCAAGTGGTTATATTATATTCGATTGGTGGGGAATATTCGGTTTAGCGAGGGGAATATTAATATACAACTACTCAATCATTGGTGGACCCTAGCAAAATTATTGTCGGATTGAGAAAACGACAAAAATATTTTATTGAAATAACGGCGGAAGTTTTACCGTAGTTCTTGTTGAACTACTCGGTAGTAAAAGTACGCGAATGTCGTGTGGTTGCATAGTAGCACTGCGGTATTGATTATTGATGCTTATGTGAGAAGTCACTCGGTTTGATTCCATTATTGTCGATTAATAATATGAATTATTATAACGATAATGACGCTTTGTTTTATTAAGTATTATTAACGTAATAAAAGCGAAACATCTTTTATATAAAATAGAATACTTTATTAAAGTTATTACATAAATAGAATATATTATATTTTATTATGCATAGTGTTGCATAGTGTTTTGCATAGTATTGCATAGTGTTTGCATAGTAAAATGTTTTTATATAAATAGAATATATTATATTTTATTTAAAAGATTTTTCTTTAAATATGGACCGTCAGATTAAAGTAAATCAATCTGGACCGTTCATGGATTAATTACTATGCATTCTATTTTCCTATAAATAGAAGCTCATTCCTTCATTATTTTCTTACGAATTCATTGAAACTCTAGAGAGAGAAATTATAGAGAGAAGCTATAGAGAGAAAATTATAGAAAGAAGAAGAGTATTCGCTACTTCACTACTTCTATATTAGGTTTTTTTACGGTAAGGGTGTTATTCTTTCTTCTTGAAGAGAACTTACATTATTCCATTCACTATTATTACATTGGAATAACTTTTGTAAAAAGTGGCATACCCTATACATAACTTTGTATACGGCATACCCTATACTTGGTGAAATCTTATGTTATTCCATTGCTTATTATTACATTGGAATAACTTTGATATCTGTGGTTTACCCTATACTTGGTGACATTCTTCTATTATTACGTTGGAACATCACATACATGTGTTTTACAGGACTGGTTCCGTTTTATTATTCTGTTGGAACATCCTGCTCGTGTGTTTTACACAGGACAGGACTGGTTAAAATCTTTATCATTCATTGGAATATCCTATCTGTGTGTTTTTTACAGGATGCAGTTCCATCTTTATTATTACATTGGAACATCCCGTCGGTGTGAATTTCACACGACTTTGGTTCCGTTATTATTATACATTTGAATAACTTTGTCTATCGCGAAATACCGCATGCATGGTGATTTCTTTTGTTATTCCATTCTTTATTATACCCGGTTGGTTAAAACTTTGACTTCTATACTCCATGAAATTAGTAGAATATCCTTGATATTTGCGTTTCATCCAGTATCTTTTCATGGAAATATTCTTCTAATCATTATTGAATTTTACTCTACGAAAACAAGATATCATGTTGACAATTTGGACGTTAATAATTCATGGATTAAATAATTCTTGAACTTGTTTTTTATTGAATTACTATGTCATTGTCATCATCCTCATGTTATATTATGTTATCTTTGGGCTTACGTGCATAGATGAACTTAGTATGATTATGACCGAGGATCATTCGGTATAATCATGACTTGATATAAATGATGTGACAAAAGTCCTCGGTGGCACTGTAATGCGTTGATGGATAGTTTTGGTATGATTATGACCGGGGGTGATTCGGTATAGTCATGACCATTGATAATTTGATGAAAATCCTTGGATAGTAATGCAGGGATGATTAAATGTGGTGGTTTATTTATTTGTTGAGTCTCTCGTGATAAAAATTGATGAAAACCTTTTAAAACCTAAAAGATAGTAGACTTTATTCTCTACTTGACTCTTTTAATGGATTGCTTATTCACTGCAGATTAAACTGGTTGTTATCTATTGTATTTTATCGGTTTAACATTGTTGAAGGCTAATGATAATTTATTCGCATTATCTTAGTCATAATATTTCTTATTGGGCTAGTTGAGCTCACCCTTTCTTTTCTTTGTTCTCTTGTGAAATGAGAACATAATTTGGAGACAGTCTGGGAACGCAAGTAATGGTCCGAGAGGATAGCATTAGTAGTCCTCACTATTTTGTGATATAGTGTGATAATAGTTGTAATGAGGACTCCTTTTGAGTTTGTATAATATCTAGTAGACAATATTTGTATTCAAACTCACGATTTATGTCGTATTGTATACACGACAGTTAGGTTAGTAAGTTGTATTTGAATTTATGTACCATGTAAGTGGCGACCCAAGATGGGTGGCGTATACCTAATTTTGAGGCGTCACGGTTGGTATCGAGCTTAGGATATGATCCTGGCTAAGATGTGAGATAAGAACTAGGAGGGAGGCGGAAATTCCTTCGCTAGTATGACCTACCTAAGTTTATTTGGTATTTAATTGGCCTCATCGAGAGTATAGGGATAATATTTGATATATTAATTAACCCTTGTGTTGTGGCGGTGTTTGGAAATGGCGGTGAAAATATTCACAATGGAGTGAATGTGATAGTTGTGACACCTTTAATCACTAATCGAGTTAATGCGGTGTTAGGCGAGGAACAAATTAGAGATATCCACGTAGTAAATGAAGAACTAATTGTTGCTTTTAGGAGCTAGTTGCGGAGGTATTTGAAAGTGAGGAAGAAGAGGAAGAAGAGGAAGAAGAGGAACTAAGGAGAATTGGTTAGAAGAAATTTATGATCAAAACTTAGAATTACAAAATCGTGTTTCGTGAGCTAGAAGAACGAGTTGAAGAAAGCGGCAAGCGGTCGTGGAACAAAGGATACAACAATTCAAAATTGGGTTACCCGATATGTGATGCTCGAACAAAATCACGCTTTGGCGAGGTGTAAGATATTAAAGTTGGAATCGAGAATTTAAAAATCAAAGATCAAAACTAAAAAGAAGAAACAATCGAACGAAGGAGAATAGGTGATGCATGGGTAAAAAGGCGCACAACGCGTTGATAGTGTAGAAAAGGCGTCCGATCCAATAAAGCCAAAATAGATGAAATGGACTTTGCTTTTGGACAAAGAATTGGGAGAACCCAACATCGAATTGAATTACCACATGCATAGCGGTCAACCCGAATTCGATATGGATCGGAGAATAATGATTCAAATCATGGATCAGGAATGCGAAGAAGCACTTAAGGGTGGAATGTACCCTATAGTAAAGTCAAACTCGATAATTTAAGTTAGAGCGTTTGTCGAGAAACCCGAACGAAGTTATTACGGGTAAGTTAATTATAAATTACGAAGTCTATACCTTATTAGATACCGGTTCTACCCATTCATTTATCTCTCTTGCTTGCGTTCAACGTTTAAATTTGACTCTGAAAAAATTAGACTTTGATTTATCTATTGAAACTTCGTTGGGAGAAACCTTCGTTACCTCCACTGTTTATTAATCTTGTTGTTTCAAATAAACACTTTCACGTTACCTGTCGATTTTATCTCTTTGAAAATACTTGCCTTTGAGGTAATTTTTGAAAAGCGATTGATTAACTACTCATTATTCTTTTTGTAAGGTTGTTAGCTTTCATATTCCTAACCAACTGTTATACTGAATTCAAAGTAACCAAACCCCTAAAGTTAATCTTTGTTATATCAAGCCATAAGTAAAGAGCCCCGAACCTTTTCGTTGTTGACTTCCTTGTGTGGAATGCACAAAAGCGGACTTTACGTAGAGGCGACATCGTGAATGAAGATGGCAAGTTTATTGGTATCATTCGAGGGCTATCTAGGTTAAGGGATAGAAGTCACAGTTGGTATCAATGTAACGTACTATCCAAGTCTTGGATAAGAGTAGCAGTTTTGAATGATATTTCTATCATTAATAAATTTCTTGGCGTATTCTTGAAGACTTCCTAGCCTACCCTAGAGCGTGAAATCGAATTTTGTATTGACCCTAGTACAAAAACCCATTTCTTAAACCCTCAAATATTTCTTCAACTAAAAGGATCTGTTTACGAGGATTATGATGAAAGTCATAATAAAAGCATTGGACCAATGAAAATTATGGGTATATGAAGTATTAGTAAGTGTTATGATGAGTTATGTTGGTTATTATGTGAAAACATGAAAGTTTCTTAGAAATCACAAAAAGTTGAAAATCAGATTTTGGTGAAAAACGTAACATGAAATTCAATTGACCATATCTCCTATTATATTTTGAATTTTTGAATGTGGTCAAGTCCTAGAGTTAGATCTATGAGTTATCTAACTAATCCAAGTGGAATTAATGGAAAAGGTGTTGTAGATTTTTGTGTGGACTGATTTTAGCAAAGGAGGCCAAAGCTGTAAATTTCGAAAATGCTACTGCCCAGAAACTTGAAGGGGCTGTTTCGGCCACTTAATTTATGAGAAAAATTCTGGCCTTTTGGGACATGAAAGTATATGGTATAAAGTACCTCCTGTGCAAAAATGAGTTCATTCTGACTTAAAATGAGCAAGTTATGACTATTTTAATATTTAGGTTTTTCCGACGAAAAACGCTATAACCGGAGTTCTATAACTCCGATGACCATGAAATTTAAACTAGAAGCTCATGTTAACATGTGTAAGGTCCTGCCAAGATTTGGGAATTTTTGGAGTTAAACTTGAGGTAGCTAATTTCTTAAGGAATTAATTAGAAATTGATTTTTGAAAAATAGTAAATGAATTTTAAAAATTCCGAGAAAAATATATTTTCATCATGGGACTATATTATGCTAAATCCCAGAAAAGAAATATTTTTGGGACTGATTTGGTATTTTTCATGAAAATAGTTTAGTTACGAACATATGAGTTAAATATGTTATGTGAAGTAACAAAAAGTTGAAAATAGGATTTTATGGCTAGAGAATCCTATATAGAGTATATGCATATTTTTTGAGGATTTGATAATTGGTAATGATATCTTATGAGTATGGCATTTTGAATGATTAAATGCATTATATGGTAAAGCGTAAACAATTGAGATAAATTGTTTATAAATTTAAGAAGTGATTAAAATATTGGTATAATATTAATGATATTAGATTATGAGATTATTAAGTGATTGAAAACATGGGGATATTCTTGAATCTGGATAAATTATATTATAAATGTTTAATATTTATCCTTTATCTCATTTGATTGATTCTTTATATCATTATCCTCATGCTTATATTATGTTGAAAGTCATACGTGGCTGTAGTGCATAGATGGACTTGGTATGATTATGACCGAGGATTGTTCGGTATAATCATAACAGTAATTGAAAAACACAATTATCTTTGGTAGTAGTGCATGGATAATTTGTGGTCGTGATACTAATGAATACTGTAATTATCTTTGGTAGTAGTGCATGGATAATTTGTGGTCGTGATCTTAATGAATACACAATTATCTTTGGTAGTAGTGCATGGATAATTTGTGGTCGTGATACTAATGAATACACGATTATCTTTGGTAGTAGTGCATGGATAATTTGTGGTCGTGATACTAATGAATATCCTTAGCACTTTGTAGTGCGGGGATGATTGACGATGTGGATTAATTATTGAAATTTGAGTCTCAAAGAATGAAATATTAATTCATGGATGTGTTCAAAGTCATACGTGGCTTACGTGCATAGATGGACTTGGTATGATTATGACCGAGGATCATTCGGTATAATCATAGTAGTAATTGAAAACACAATTATCTTTTGGTAGTAGTGCATGGATAATTTGTGGTCGTGATACTAATGAATATCCTTAGCTTTTGTAGTGCGGGGATGATTCGACGATGTGGATTAATTATTGAAAGTGAGTCTCAAAGAATGAAATATTAATTCATGGATGTGTTCAAAGTCATCTCGTGGCTTACGTGCATAGATGGACTTGGTATGATTATGACCAGGATCATTCGGTATAATCATAATCAGTAATTGAAAACACAATTATCTTTTAGCCGTAGTGCATGGATAATTTGTGGTCGTGATACTAATGAATACACGATTATCTTCGGTAGTAGTGCATGGATAATTTGTGGTCGTGATACTAATGAATATCCTTGGCACGTAGTGCGGGGATGATTCGATGATATGGATTAATTATTGAAATTTGAGTCTCAAAGAATGAAATATTAATTCATTGATGTGGTAAAAGTCATCTTTGGTAGTAGTGCGTTGATAGACTTGGTATGATTATGACCACGGATTATTCGGTATAATCATGACCGTAATTGAAAACACGAATATCCTTAGCCAGTAGTGCATGGATAATTCATGGTTGTGATACTATTAAGCTGAGTCTCAGTATTATTGGTTTTACAGTTATATATCTTTGGCCTGTAGTGCAAAGATGAATTGTTAATGAATATCTTTGGCCGGATTGCAAAGATGAATTTAATGTTTTCAACGATAAAGGTATTCAAGGTATCCTCACCTCTTTATCATACCAGGTACGTACCCTAATTTCGAGGCGAAATTCCATAAGGAGGGGAGATTGTGAGACCCCATATTTTATCAATAAAGATTTAAATTTAGTCGAAATAATTTTTAATATTATAGTGTGAATTTGAGATAATATTATAGTTGTGGGTAGTATTTATAAATTTTGCAAAGTATGCAAGTGGTTATATTATATTCGATTGGTCGGGGAATATTCGGTTTAGCGAGGGAATATTCGATACAACTACTCAATCATTGGTGGACCCTAGCAATGTAATTATTGTCGGATTGAGAAAAGCGAAAAAATATTTTATTGAAATAACGGCGGAAGTTTCACTGGTAGTTCTTTGAACTACTACTCGGTAGTAAAAAAATACGATGTCGTGTGGTTGCATAGTAGCATTACGGTATTGATTATTGATGCTTATGTGAGAAGTCACTCAGTTTGATTCCATTATTGTCGATTAATAATATGAATTATTATAACGATAATGACGCTTTGTTTTATTCGTATTATTAACGTAATAAAACAGAAACATCTTTTTATATAAAATAGAATACTTTATTAAAGTTATTCTATAAATAGAATATATTATATTTTATTATGCATAGTGTTGCATAGTATTGCATAGTGTTTGCATAGTAAAATGTTTTTATATAAATAGAATATATTATATTTTATTTAAAAGATTTTTCTTTAAATATGGACCGTCAGATTAAAGTAAATCAATCTGGACCGTTCATGGATTAGTTACTATGCATTCCATTTTCCTATAAATAGAAGCTCATTCCTTCATTATTTTCTTACGAATTCATTGAAACTAGAGAGAAATTATAGAGAGAAGCTATAGAGAAAATTATAGAAAGAAGAAGAGTATTCTCGCTACTTCACTACTTCTATATTAGGTTCTTTTACGGTGAAAGGGTGTTATTCTTTTTCTTCTTGAAGAGAACTTACATTATTCCATTCACTATTATTACATTGGAATAACTTTGTAAAAGTGGCATACCCTATACATAACTTGTATCTGTGGCATACCCTATACTTGGTGAAATCCTTATGTTATTCCATTGCTTATTATTACATTGGAATAACTCGTATCTGTGATTACCCTATACTTGGTGACATTCTTCTATTATTACATTGGAACATCACATACATGTGTTTTACAGGACTGGTTCCGCTTTTTATTATTCTGTTGGAACATCACATGCATGTGTTTTACAGGACTGGTTAAAATCTTTATCATTCATTGGAATATCCTATCTGTGTGTTTTACAGGATCCGGTTCCATCTTTATTATTACTGTTGGAACATCCCGTGGTGTGAATTTCACGACTGGTTCCGTTATTATTATTCATTGGAATAACTTTATCTATCTGCAATCCGCATGCATGGTGATTTCTTTTGTTATTCCATTCTTTATTATACCCGGTTGGTTAAAACTTTGACTTCTATACTCCATGAAATTAGTAGAATATCCTTGATATTTTGCGTTTCATCCAAATATCTTTTCATGGAAATATTCTTCTAATCATTATTGAATTTTTTACTCAAGCTTGATGATCATGTTGACAATTTGGACGTTAATAATTAATGGATTAAATAATTCTTGAACTTGTTTTATTGAATTACTATGTCATTGTCATCATCCTCATGTTATATTATGTTATCTTTGGGCTTACGTGCATTGATGAACTTAGTATGATTATGACCGAGGATCATTCGGTATAATCATGACTTGATATAAATGATGTGACAAAAGTCCTCAAGTGGCTGTAATGCGATGATGGATAGTTTTGGTATGATTATGACCGGGGGTGATTCGGTATAGTCATGACCATTGATAATTTGATGAAAATCCTTGGACCGCGGTAGTACGGGGATGATTAAATGTGGTGGTTTATTTATTGTGAGTCTCGTGATAAAAATTGATGAAAACCTTTTTA
The DNA here is from genome assembly GCA_020205615.1 of Panax quinquefolius. Classification (NCBI taxonomy): domain Eukaryota; kingdom Viridiplantae; phylum Streptophyta; class Magnoliopsida; order Apiales; family Araliaceae; genus Panax; species Panax quinquefolius. The sequence continues at coordinate 23,187 of JAINUW010000382.1, forward strand.
AAACCTAAAAGATAGTAGACTTTATTCTCTACTTGACTCTTTTAATGGATTGCTTATTCGCTGCAGATTAAAGCTGTTGTCTATTGTATTTTATCGGTTTAACACTTTGAAGGCTAATGATAATTTATTACGCATTATCTTAGTCATAATATTTCTTCTTGGGCTAGTTGAGCTCACCCTTTCTTTCACTTTGTTCTCTTCAGGAAATGAGAACATATATTTGGGACGAGTCTGGGAACGAAGTAATGGTCCGAGGAGGATAGCATTAGTAGTCCTCACTATTACGTGATATAGTGTGATAATAGTTGTAATGAGGACTCCTTTTGAGTTTGTATAATATCTAGTAGACAATATTTGTATTCAAACTCACGGTTTATGTCGTATTGCATACTGACGATTAGGTTAGTAAGTTGTATTTGAATTTATGTACCATGTAAGTGGCGACCCAAGATGGGTGATGTATACCTAATTTTGGGGGCGTCACAAGACATCTCCGTATGTCATGAAGCCGTAAAGCGGTAAAGAAAGTTGGTCGCGTAAACTTAGTTGTAAGAACGTGAACCTTAAGAAGTAAAGTAAAGTAAACCAATGCGTAAGTCAAGTATATGACTAATTGGTGTATGTGTTGTTTCTTTATGTGTTACACAGGAATTGGAATGAGCAGTTCAGCGTAAGCTGTAGCTGTGCGTAAGGCAAGTTTCGTAACTTCATTCATATTTTAAATGGATGCTAGTTTTTGTATACTTCTTAGATGTTGAACTTGAGAAGTTCTATCTATGTGTGAATGTGTGATATTTGTACAAGGTGGTAGAATGTATGAGGCCTTGTGCCACAATGTGAACACTTCGGTGTTTCTATGAGATGAATTGTTCTATGTTTGAACTGTTCAATAAAAGAGTGTTCTATTTACACATGAACCGTTATTGTTAAGTCTGTGCTATTGATTCTAGCCAGACAGAATGTGCATGAAAGAGAGTAGAGAATGAAAGTATTTCAAAATGCATGTAACTAATGTTTTAAGATGATAGGAATCAAGACTATTCCAATTATTCAAGCTGCTTCATAACCTTTGTTCGGTTATTGAAGTCTGAAAAGAATGTTAAACTCTAGAAGTTATTTGTTTAACTGTTATGACTTGCTAGGCAATTGAATGCTCACACTTGCTTTAAATGAAAAACATTTTCAGCGAACGATGTTAGAAGAACTTAAGGATCCCGTATAGATCAAGCTGACGGTATCCAGATGAAGTGCCATTCAGAATGTGAATGAGCGAGAAGATCAAGTGAAGACTTGTAATATAGAAAGAAGAAAATTAAACTATAGACTAGTTTAATGAACTGTATGTATCCTTGGTGGCGAATAAAAGTCACTCTTGTAAGATGAAAGGAATAATGTAATTATCATTATTTGTAATGAGAAAGGTTATAAGGTCTTAGAACTTGGGATTTGAGAATATATGTTATTATATTTCAGTATATAATGATGTATATTGAATGAATGATGTACTCGTGACGTACGGAATTCGGGTGTGAAGAAAGACCGAATTTTGGGGCGTTACAATCTCCACCGGTTAAAACTTGATATGTGATAAGTGGATTTTATATACACGAATCGATATTTATTTTAAGTTTAAATTCGTAGCTATCTTCATGTTTTGTGTTCGTTTTTACTCGTTTCATGTTATTTTATGTGTAGGGTGATCATGGATGCTATTGGTGAGGAAAGGCGGTATTTTTGGAGCAAATGTGGAAAAAAGGTGGAGAAAGAAAAAGTCGAAGTCAGTGGCTATGCCACGGGGAAATGACTTGTTGTAGATTATACTTTTTAGAAGGTGGGGTCCCTATTCTGGAGGTGTCCTATTTTGTTTCAACTTCTGCTGGTGCTCAGTTTGTGGGACTGGAATGATGCGCGTGGACTCTAATCAAAAGGGATTTCGGCCAGAAGAGAAAGAGAGCTTGCTATTACGTAGAACAACAACAATCATACAACACAAAGGCATTAATTCAAGAGCGATTTCAAGGATTCAAGAGCAAACGTTGGAGGAATAATTTTCAGAGATTGTCACGACGGTTGCGAATCAAGGCTACGTGGAGGGGTTTTCTTTATTCTTCTTCTCTTTAGTCTTATTTGTAATTGGAAGGATGTTTTCAACAAATTATTCAGTTTTTAATTCATTCGTTATGAACTAATTTACTTATTAAACTTGTGATGGATCTTTGGGCGAAACGATGATTCTATAACTTTGATTTCCAATTCAATAAGATATTTTCAGTGTATCTATGTTAATTTGAGCATGAATTTATGAATTGCCTGATCAACAGTTCTTTGTAGATTTGAAAGGAATCAAGAGAGGAGATTCGAATCTAGACCTAGTTGATATAGCATGTGTCATGAATTTTGTCGATAGCAGATTTACGATTATTGTTAAGGTAGAGATACGCTTGACATCGCATGTAATCGTATAGAGAGCTTAAACTTAAACCTTCTTTGATTGTAGTTCACATAGAGATATAGTGAGTTGGTTAATTTCGGTGTTTAACGGATTTCTATGTTAATTGTGGATTGATGTTAATATGGTATTAGTGCATCGAGAGGTGGCTCTTACTACTTTCGTGTTCTTGATTAATAAATTAGGATTTTAAATTGAGTTGGAATAAAGGTTTGAAAATCAGAGTGAAGCTCAGGGTGAAATCATAAGTCTAATTCTCCATTAATTGTTTGAAATTCTGGATTTTGTTATTGGTGACTGTTTTGTGATAGTTTATTTCCTTATTAATTTAGTTTTTTTTATAATTTAAAACAATTGAATTGATTAGTTTAATAAAATTAGGGTTAATACAAAATTGATAATTATGAAGTTAAAATTCTTGATATTTTGTCCTCGTGGGAACGACACTTTATTCACTATTATATTACTTGGTGACCACGTACACTTGCGTGTTTTGCGCGTATTGATTTTACCCAACAAGTTTTTGGTGCCGTTGCCGGGGAATTAGTTTAATATTTTTTTACCAATATTAATTTCAATCAAATTAGTCTTAATATAAACATTTTTATTTTTATTTTTAATTCTCTTCCTATATTTCTCTCTTTTCAGGTATCATGGATGACTTTGCGTATCAATGGCCATACACGAACATGACTCAACCAAGGGAAACAGGGATTGATGGACTTAATATATCTTCTATAGAGCCAATACAAATTGAGGCAACTTCGAAGACGTTGGAGGTTATCGTAGCCCAACGGAGTCGAAGGATGACAAGAATGACTCAGCTAAGGGGAGCGAAGATTGACAGACTTGCGACACTTTCCGCAATGTCAGCACAGATTGAAGAACTTTCGAGGAAGTTGGACATTTTTGAAGCCCAAATGAGTTGAAGGATTGTAGTTATTTGTGACTATTGTGCTAGTAATCACCCGAGTAATCAATGCACCATCAATCTTGGCTGGTACAGTATGGTGGTAACTACCTCAATCAGTATGCATATGATAATTATCATCTAGTTTGGGGGAATATTTGGGGTATATATGAAAGTAGTATGCACACAAGCCAATCATGTTTGATGATAAAGCATATACTTTGTAACAATCTTATTCATTTATTAATAAAAAGTATTAATTTATTAAAGGCTTTTAATTATCTACATGATGCTGTTTTATAATATGTGATAAACCCATAGTTTTAAGCAATGCTTTTAGAATAATGATGATGATCATTCTAATGAGATCTAAATTCTTAGAAAGCTTAAAACTAAAATAGTTCCCAATCATTGGATTACTAAATTGGGGAATAGTGAATCCGGATAGATTGGTACATACGTTGCTTGGTCATTGGATGAGGATGATTGATCTCATGATCATTTGTGTGGAGACACTAAAGCAAGTATGTAGGTGCTTATTAGAGAATAAGTTCATCGAGCGTGGCTCGCTAAGGAATACCTAATGGACTTTTACTTATGCATCAATAAGAATTCTCAGAGTGATAGTAGTACAAATGATCCTTGGACTTGAGATCATCATAGTATCTTGTGTATGATGAGTTATACTTTGACTTATTCCTTAAGACCCTTAGGGTATATCAAAGGGTATGCTTGGGTATAATAAGTTATACATGGAGATAATGTATGGTCGATAAAGAATCTAGCACTTTATTAAAAAGAAGAGAAATGTCTATGTGATTCGATAAATGACAACCCAGTAGTCCTTGTTAAGGCGAGAATGAAATTAGAAAGGAGTTTCTAATTTGCATTATTTGAGTTGTGCATTTAAGAGTCGAAATACATATAATTAAATAAAATAAGACTTGACGAGTAATTCCATGTCTTATATTTAATTGGGACATTGTATGGTGGAAGGATTGAATTGTACGGTAATTATTTACTCAAAGGTTCTTTTTATGATTAATGTTGAAATCTATATTATCTGAAAAGTCGTTGATCGCTAGGGAGGCTTATCCCTATTGTAGAATAAATATTATTTTTTTAAATAAATTAATTGTTTAATTTATTTCTTTAAATAAGATTAGAATTGTTATAATTGATTTATTCACAACCGGTTTAATATGGAGAACCTAAAGGGTCACACCATAAAAGGAAGAATAATTATTTAAGAAGTTAATGGCATAATCGTAATAATATGTTATGTATATTTAATTTAATCTATGGTGATAGAATAAATTAAATAACTTAATATTATTATTTAATATTTTAGAAATATTAAATATAAATTAATAAGAGAAGTCTTATTAATATTATTACAATTATTATTATTTTAATTTCTAAAAGAGTTTAGGAATTAATTTAATATAAGTACTCTCATTTATTCCTAATTGGATTAGGAAGGAAAATTAGTTAAAGAAGTTTAATTAATTATCCCTAATAAGATTAGGGAGCTTAATTAATTAAAAGAATTTAATTAATTAAATAAAACCCAATTCCTTAATTGTTAAGGTGGGTTGCCCACATCTATAAATAGGAGGAGTCTTATTATGGGTGTGGGGGTTGTTGACTTTTACAACTACGTAATAATTCTAATTTGTTGGAGAGTACGTTCTTTTCTATAGAGATAGAAAACTAGGGTTTGAGCCAAATACCCATCTTCTTGAATTTTTATTATTCCTTGGTGGATCACCTCTAGAGGCCAAACACTTTGGTGGCTAACGTTGATCAAAGGAAGGAACCAAACCCGGTGGATTCAAGTTGAACGCGAAAAGGATTTGGAGGTGAACTTGTACTTGAGGAAGCTCGGATCTTCAAGGGTATGATTCTTATTCATATCTTTTCGTTTAATTAATAATTGTGCATAAAGGGTGATCCGGGTATATGGTTTGTAAATTTTTTAAACTATGATTTTACACGTTTTCGCACTTTTTATGCAATTTGATTGCGTTCTTGAATATAACAAACCTAACAGTGGCATCAGAGCCAAACCTTTATGCGAATTATTAATTGTTTTAATTTAATATGTATATTGATATGTGTTTAGAACAATTTAATTGGGCATAATTTTGTTGTATAAAATTTAAATAAAAAAAAAAAGGTGCCGCATTTTTGTTTTTCCGGAAGCCTGTTTTATTTTTGAAAATCATCATCCTGTATAATCAAAGTGGATACAGGAAATCATTTGAAGCAACATGCACGGAAACTAATAATAAATTAGTTTCCTATCCTATGTAATGGATTAATTGAAGCAATTAATGGAAGCAACATGCACGAAAATACTAATGTTAATTAACAGTTTCCTATGTAATGTATATAAAAAGTGCATGTACGGAAATTTCAAGGGAACAGGATATATATGATTTTGCAAGATTTTAAGGCATCACGTGATTAGTTTATATATAAATGTATATATACTTGATATATATATATATATATATATATATATATATATGGTTATTATATATATATATATATATATAGTTATATATATATATATATATATATATATTATTCTTGATAATTTTATAATTAAAATAAAAGTTTATTTTAATTTTAAAATTAAATTTCATGCTAACTAATTAGAGTTGGAATTGGATTCCATGATAACTAATTGGAGTTGAAATTGGATTCTATTTTTCCTTAAATAATGGAGTTTATTTTGATATGAAATTAGATTTCATATTATTCAAAATAAAAAGGTTTATTTGTGAATAGGAAAAAGAATCGGTCTTTCCTTAAATAAATGAGTTTATTTAGATATGAAATAAGATTTCATATTATTCAAACTAAAGGAGTTTATTTGTGAATAGGAAAGATAATCCGTGTTTCCTTTAATAATTTTTTTACATGGAATTGGATTCCATAATTAATTAAAATATAGGAGTTTATTTTGATTAAAGATTTTGATTTAAATTTGGATTAAAATAAAGGAGTTTATTTTGATTCAAAATTAGATTTTATAATAACTAAATTTGCCCATTAAATGATATCAATATATATATTAAATGTTTATTATTCATAAGATGAATGTTATTTATTGATGCATATGATGATGTGTATGATAATAAATGGGATTGATTATGGACTATTGACCAATGTGATTGGATTTTATTTTAGTTGGATGCATGAATGTATGGGTTTTATTAAATGGGGTCTGCGTACCTCGTCTTCTCTAATTTTCTTAATGTAAATTCTATTCCCTCCTATGTACTTCCCCTTGACTGCTGATCAAGGTTTCTATTTATTTTAAATAGTTTTGTAATAGGAATAGTTAGAATTAATTTTGAAGAATTGGAGATCAAGGAGCAAGGAGCGCTTGAAGACCCGTTTGTAATGGAGCCCGAGTTTAAATGTAATAGTTATATTTAAATATTATTTCTTGCACCCCTAGGGTTTGACCTTTTGGTTCACTTGGTGGCTCTAGTGAACCAAACTAGAATAAAAGTCCATAATCAATCCGGGTAGAATATAGTATTCTATATGTGCATGCTTATACTATATATATTATATATTATGCAAACATGCTTCGCATGTTCATTAATATGACGTGTATTTTATATATATATGCAATACACGCTAAACAGAATGAGACAAATTAATAACAAAACCCTCAATTTTTTATATTAAGTCCTAAGTGTTCAAAGATATTTGGAATATTGAACGTCGCCTTCTAGCATGATAAAATTAATAGAGTATTAAATATTTAATATGAGTTTGTTGTGTCACCACAAGGATGATATTTTTCTTTTTTTGAATATATGGAGTGCTAGGTCGGACTTAACTTGGATAATTTTGATTCGGATGTGCCACCACTTGATCAAAATAATCTAAGAGGCAAAAGCAAAGGAGTTGCATAGTTGATGTAATTGACAAAAGTTGTCTACCTATTTATTTATATATAGTTTGTTGTGTCACCACAAGGCTATATACATTTGAAATGGGATCCTTATTCTCACTAGCAGATCTTTAATTAGATTTTGTCGAACTATATATATTGAGGGTAATATAGTTTGAAGAAAATAGTGGGAGATACCAATTTAAAACAAGACCTAATTTATTTTGGTAATTAATAAAAGAATGTATGTTAAAATGTTGTTAATTACAAATTCATTTCTGTAATTTTAAAATGTCTAAAATTACTATCATCACTGCGAAGCATATTAGATGCTAAATTAACCGAGACCAAATTAAAGCCGATTGGTTAAGGAATTTGAGAATAGTTCTCATGGCTGAAAAGTTATCTTATGTTCTTAATAAGTCTATCCCTGCAATGGTTGCAGATAATGCCTCTCGAGGAAGACATTGCTACTTTTAGAAAGTGGCAAGATGATGCATGATTGGCTCAATGCATCATGCTCGCATCTATGAGTGCTTGAGCTTCAGCCACAAGATATAAAACTATGGATGCTCCTACTATATTCCCGCACATCAAGTAGTTGATGGTGAGGAAAGTAGGACCGATAGATATCGAGATATCTAAGGAGCTCTTCCGATCTAGAATGGCCAATGGCACTATATATGCATAAAAAGTTCTTAAAATAATCAATTTGATTGATCAATTAGACAACCTGGTTTTTGTCATAGATGGAGAGTTGAGCCAAGATTTGATCTTGCACTCACTCCCGGACTCCTTTCACAATTGTTGTGAATTTTTCATATGAACAAGCTAGATTCCAGCCTCGGTGATTTGCTTATCAAGTTGAAAAATGTTGAGAGTCACTTTCCAACCAAGAAAGACCGAGTCTTACTGGTAGGGGCCAAAGGATCTTCTGAAAAGAAGAACGATTCAAAGAAGGTAAATAGAAAGGCATAAACAAAGGATAATAAGAACAAAACTGATACGAATAGTAAATGAGTTTTGCTTCCACTACAATAAGCCTGGACACTGGAAAGAAACTGCAAGAAGCATCTTGCAGAGGCTAACCAAAGAAGCTTAGTGAAGTTTCAGTTACAAATACAATTTTGTTCATAATTTAAAATAAATTTTTCTTTAAGTCAAGGTTCTACTTGAGTATTGGATACCGACTTTGGTTATCATAAATATAGATTTATGAAGGGACCAAACAGAAGTAGAAAATTAAACAAAGATAAGTAATCCTATGTGTGGAAAATGAAGCAAAGGTTGCTGCATTAGCTATAGAAACTTATAGTTTAGCAATGCCTACGGGCAAATCTATTAAGTCAATAAGTTGTTATTGTATTCCAGTTCTTGTTAAAAATATTATTTCTATTTTATTGTTGGACAATGAAATCTTTGATATTATAATTAAGAACAATTGTTGTTCTATTTATAATAATAATGTTTTGTATAGAACTGGAATATTACATAATAAATTATGTATACTTGACTTACATGAAAATAATTTTGCATATTGAACAAATTAGTATAAGAAAAGGAGATGATCATTCAAAGAGTTGAATGTGTGTATTTGCTGAAATACAAGTATGAATTATTTGAAAGGTTCAAAGAATTTAGAATTGAAACAAATTGACAATGTATTAAGATTCTTTGATAGGATCAAGGAAGGAATACTTGTGCAATAAGTTTCTAGATCATCTCAAATGCTTTTCTCATAATGGACGCCTCTCGATACATAATAATTGATTGATGTATCTAAAAGGAAAAATCGTACCTATTTGAAAATGGTGCGATCCATAATGATTTTACCGACATTCCAGTATCCTTCTAGGGTCATGTCCTAGAAATGGCTGCATATCTACGAAAAGGTAATCTCTAAATCCGGCCCAAGACTCCATAAAAGTTATGGACAGGGAGGATTCCTAATCTTAAGTATGTTAAGATAAGGGGTTGTCCAACTTATGTGAAACGGTTTCAAAGGATAAGCTTGGGACAAGATTTGACAAATACAGATTTGTGGGACATCCTAAAGTAAGTTTAGGGTAAATGTTCTATAATCATACTTAGCAAAAGGTGTTTATTGCGAAACACGCCTTCTAAGATAAAGGTGTTTATCAATGAAGGGGCTAGTGGGAGGATAATAGATCTTGAAGAGTTCAAGAACCACAAAACACTATAAGTCAAATAAGAGGAACCTATAGATAGACCTATTGTACCACAACCGAATCGTAAATCTGGAATAGTTACTGAAGATACCTAGGAGGTATGGATTCATTATGGATGATGATGATGAGGTACACATCATGGAATATGATGATCCGATTACATCTGACGAGGTTAGAATGAACCATCAAGTGTGCACAAAAGGTTCGATGGGGAGCATCGTGAAATTTCTAGTATTATATGTTGATATACTAGGGATGAGGAATAACATACCAATGCTACAATCAGTAAAGATAAAGTTGTCTAAACATTCCTCCATGAATGATTTGGGAAGAGTATCTTAATTGGGGATGCAAATCTATATAGATAGATTTAAAAGGATTCTCAACTAAACCTAAGGAACATTATATTCATTTGATGCTAAAGTCGTTTAGCATGGCAAACTCAAGAGATGTCTCATGTTGATGAGCTATGGAGTGTATCTCTCTTAATAGTCCCCACGGACTCTCGAAAAAGAGAGGTCGCATGAGTGACAATCATGCATGCAATGAAATGTACTGAGACACGATGTTGGTCGGTCATATTATGGAGAAGTTCACTATGAAAGTCGGTGAAAAACATCTTAAAGTGCTTAACTTAAGCACTAAGGATATGATCATATTCATGGTGGGTCTAAATTAAAACTAGAGGGCTTAACAGACTCAAGTTTTTTCGGACATACCAAGATGAAGAAAATCCACTTTAAGGTAAAGCGTTATCTTGAACAGTGGTGCAATGAATTGGAAAGGTTCCAAATAGCAAAAGGTTGCTGATTTAGTGATAAAGACAAAGTATATAGCTATAAATGAAGCTCCAAGTTGATTATTTGGATGAAAAGTTCATTACAGAACCAGGAATAGTTCCTAAGTCTCATCTTGGATTTAAACATGTGTTGTGGCACTTTCATTTGATTATTAGAATCATTGAAAGATGGGAAATCACTATAGAGATAGTGGACTCTCAAGAACAACATTACATATCCATTTACTGAAGCTTATCCAACAGCAGGATAATCGTCACTTAGAGAAGAAGAGTATGGGATACCATGACGATTGGCTTTAGTGCAAATGGGAGATTGAAAGTAGTATGCACACAAGCCAATCATGTTTGATGATAAAGCATATACTTTGTAACAATCTTATTCATTTATTAATAAAAAGTATTAATTTATTAAAGGCTTTTAATTATCTACATGATGTTTGTTTTATAATATGTGATAAACCCATAGTTTTAAGCAATGCTTTTAGAATAATGATGATGATCATTCTAATGAGATCTAAATTCTTAGAAAGCTTAAAACTAAAATAGTTCCCAATCATTGGATTACTAAATTGGGGATTAATGAATCCGGATAGATTGGTACATACGTTGCTTGCTCATTGGATGAGGATGATTGATCTCATGATCATTTGTGTGGAGACACTAAAGCAAGTATGTAGGTGCTTATTAGAGAATAAGTTCATCGAGCATTGGCTCGCTAAGGAATACCTAATGGAGTTTTACTTTCGTCAATAGGAATTCTGTAGTGATAGTAGTACAAGTGATCCTTGGACTTGAGATCATCATAGTATCTTGTGTATGATGAGTTATACTTTGACTTATTCCTTAAGACCCTTAGGGTATATCAAAGGGTATGCTTGGGTATAATAAGTTGTACATGGAGATAATGTATGATCAATAAAGAATCTACCACTTCTATTAAAAGAAGAGAAATGTCCTATGTGATTCGATAAATGACAACCCAGTAGTCCTTGGCTAAGGCAGAATGAAATAAAAAGGAGATTCTAATTTGCATTATTTGGAGTTGTGCATTTAAGAGTCGAAATACATATAATTAAATAAAATAAGACTTGACAGTAATTCCATGTCTTATATTTAATTGGGACATTGTATGGTGGAAGGATTGAATTGTACGATAACTATTTACTCAAAGGTTCTTTTATGATTAATGCTGAAATCTATATTATCTGGAAAGTCGTTGATCGCTAGGGAGGTTTATCCCTATTGTAGAATAAATATTATTTATTTAAATAAATTAATTGTTTAATTTATTTATTTAAATAAGATTAGAATTGTTCTAATTGATTTATTCACAATAGGTTTAATATGGAGAACATAAAGGGTCACACACCATAAAAGGAAGAATAATTATTTAAGAAGTTAATGGCATAATCGTAATAATATGTTATGTATATTTAATTTAATCTATGGTGATAGAATAAATTAAATAACTTAATATTTATTATTTAATATTTTAGAAATATTAAATATAAATTAATAAGAGAAGTCTTATTAATATTATTACAATTATTATTATTTTAATTTCTAAAAGAGTTTAGGAATTAATTTAATATAAGTACTCTCATTTATTCCTAATTGGATTAGGAAGGAAAATTAGTTAAAGAAGTTTAATTAATTATCCCTAATAAGATTAGGGAGCTTAATTAATTAAAAGAATTTAATTAATTAAATAAAACCCATTCCTTAATTGTTAAGGTGGGTTGCCCACATCTATAAATAGGAGGAGTCTTATTATGGGTGTGGGGTTCTTCGGACTTTTTACAACTACGTAATAATTCTAATTTGTTGGAGAGTACGTTCTTTTCTATAGAGATAGAAAACTAGGGTTTGAGCCAAATACCCATCTTCTTGAATTCTTATTATTACTTGGTGGATCACCTCTAGAGGCCAAACACTTGGGTGGCTAACGTTGATCAAAGGAAGGAACCAAACCCGGTGGATTCAAGTTGAACGCGAAAAGGATTTGGAGGTGAACTTGTACCTGAGGAAGCTCGGATCTTCAAGGGTATGATTCTTATTCATATCTTTTCGTTTAATTAATAATTCTGCATAAAGGGTGATCCAGGTATATGGTTTGTAAATTTTTTAAACTATGATTTTACACGTTTTCGCACTTTTTATGCAATTTGATTGCGTTCTTGAATATTACAAACCTAACATTGACATCAGAGCCAAACCTTTATGCGAATTATTAATTGTTTTAATTTAATATGTATATTGATATGTGTTTAGAACAATTTAATTGGGCATAATTTTGTTGTATAAAATTTAAATAAATAAATAAAAAAAAAAGGTGTCGCATTTTTGTTTTTCCGGAAGCCTGTTTTATTTTTGAAAATCATCATCCTGTATAATCAAAGTGGATACAGGAAATCATTTGAAGCAACATGCACGGAAACTAATAATAAATTAGTTTCCTATCCTATGTAATGGATTAATTGAAGCAATTAATTGAAGCAACATGCACGGAAATACTAATGTTAATTAACATTTTCTATGTAATGTATATAAAAAGTGCATGTATTAAATTTCAAGGAACATGATATATATGATTTTGCAAGATTTTAAGGCATCACGTGATTAGTTTATATATAAATGTATATATACTTGATATATATATACGGTTATTATATATATATATAATAGTTATATATATATATTATTCTTAATAATTTTATAATTAAAATAAAAGTTTATTTTAATTTTAAAATTAAATTTCATGCTAACTAATTAGAGTTGGAATTGGATTCCATGATAACTAATTGGAGTTGAAATTGGATTCTATTTTTCCTTAAATAAAGGAGTTTATTTTGATATGAAATTAGATTTCATATTATTCAAAATAAAAAGGTTTATTTGTGAATAGGAAAAAGAATCGTAATTTTCCTTAAATAAAGGAGTTTATTTAGATATGAAATAAGATTTCATATTATTCAAAATAAAGGAGTTTATTTGTGAATAGGAAAGATAATCCGTGTTTCCTTTAATAATTTTTTTTTACATGGAATTGGATTCCATAATTAATTAAAATAAAGGAGTTTATTTTGATTAAAGATTTTGATTAAAATAAAATAGTTTATTTTATTCAAAATTGGATAAATTAAAATAAAATAGTTTTATTTTGATTTAAATTTGGATTAAAATAAAGGAGTTTATTTTGATTCAAAATTAGATTTTATAATAACTAAATTTGCCCATTAAATGATATCAATATATATATTAAATGTTTATTATTCATAAGATGAATGTTATTTATTGATGCATATGATGATGTGTATGATAATAAATGGGATTGATTATGGACTATTGACCAATGTGATTGGATTTTATTTTAGTTGGATGCATGAATGTATGGGTTTTATTAAATGGGGTCTTCTGTACCTCGCCTTCTCTAATTTTTCTTAATGTAAATTCTATTCCCTCCTATGTACTTTCCTCGATCACGATCAAGGTTTCTATTTATTTTAAATAGTTTTGTAATAGGAATAGTTAGAATTAATTTTGAAGAATTGGAGATCAAGGAGCAAGGAGCGCTTGAAGACCCGCGTTTGTAATGGAGCAGAGTTTAAATGTAATAGTTATATTTAAATATTATTTCTTGCACCCCTAGGGTTTGACCTTTTGGTTCACTTGGTGGCTCTAGTGAACCAAACTAGAATAAAAGTCAATAATCAATTCGGGTAGAATATAGTATTCTATATGTGCATGCTTATACTATATATATTATATATTATGCAAACATGCTCTTCAGATGTTCATTAATATACGACGCGTATTTTATATATATATATGTGCATACGCTAAACAAGATGAGACAAATTAATAACAAAACCCTCAATTTTTTTATATTAAGTCCTAAGCGTTCAAAGATATTTCGATTATCTAACGTCGCCTTCTAGCATGATAAAATTAATAGAGTATTAAATATTTAATATGAGTTTGTTGTGTCACCACAAGTCAAGTATTAAGTATTTAAGATGTTAATTTATCACATTTGATGCTTATAAAGAAAATTGAACAATATTGTTTTGTTGTGTCACCACAAGGATGATATTTTTCTTTTTGAATATATGGAGTGCTAGGTTGGATTTAACTTAGATAATTTTGATTCGGATGTGCCACCACTTGATCAAAATAATCTAAGAGGAAAAGCAAAGGAGTTGATAGTTGATGTAATTGACAAAAGTTGTCTACCTATTTATTTATATATAGTTTGTTGTGTCACCACAAGGCTATATACATTTGAAATGGGATCCTTATTCTCACTAGCAGATCTTTAATTAGATTTTGCCGAACTATATATATTGAGGGTAATATAGTTTTGAAGAAAATAGTGGGAGATACCAATTTAAAACAAGACCTAATTTATTTTGGTAATTAATAAAAGAATGTATGTTAAAATGTTGTTAATTACAAATTCATTTACAGAATTTTACAATGTCTAAAATTACTATCACTGCGAAGCATATTAGATGCTAAATTAACCGAATCAATTAAACGGATTGGTTAAGGAATTTGAGAATAGTTCTCATGGTGAAAAGTTATCTTATGTCCTTAACACGCCTATCCTCAAGAATGGTTGCGCATAATGCCTCGAGGAAGACATTGCTACTTTTAGAAAGTGGCAAGATGATGCACGATTGGCTCAATGCATCATGCTCGCATCTATGAGTAACGAGCTTCAACGTCAAGATGAAACTATGGATGCTCCTACTATATTCCCGCACATCAAGTAGTTGATGGTGAGGAAAGTGGGGACCGATAGATATCGATATCTAAGGAGCTCTTCCGATCTAGAATGGCCAATGGAACTATAGTATGATAAAAAGTTCTTAAAATAATCAATTTGATTGATCAATTAGGACAACCTGGTTTTTGTCATGGATGGAGAGTTGAGCCAAGATTTGATCTTGCACTCACTCCGGGACTCTTTTCAATTGTTGTGAATTTTTCATATGAACAAGCTAGATACCAAACCTCATTGATTTGCTTATCATGTTGAAAAATGTTGAGAGTCACTTTCCAACCAAGAAAGACCGAGTCTTACTGGTAGGGGCCAAAGGATCTTCTGAAAAGAAGAACGATTCAAAGAAGGTAAATAGAAAGGCATAAACAAAGGATAATAAGAACAAAACTAATACGAATAGCAAATGAGTTTGCTTCCACTACAATAAGTCTGGACACTAGAAAGAAACTGCAAGAAGCATCTTGCAGAGGCTAACCAAAGAAGCTTAGTGAAGTTTCAGTTACAAATACAATTTTGTTCATAATTTAAAATAAATTTTTCTTTAAGTCAAGGTTCTACTTGGGTATTGGATACCGACTTTGGTTATCATAAATATAGATTTATGAAGGGACTAAACAGAAGAAGAAAATTAAACAAAGATAAGTAATCCTATGTGTGGAAAATGAAGCAAAGGTTGCTGCATTAGCTATAGAAACTTATAGTTTAGCAATGCCTACGGGCAAATCTATTAAGTCAATAAGTTGTTATTGTATTCCAGTTCTTGTTAAAAATATTATTTCCATTTTATTGTTGGACAATGAAATCTTTGATATTATAATTAAGAACAATTGTTGTTCTATTTATAATAATAATGTTTTGTATAGAACTGTAATATTACTTAATAAATTATGTATACTTGACTTACATGAAAATAATTTTGCATATTGAACAAATTAGTATAAGAAAAGGAGATGATCATTCAAAGAGTTGAATGTGTGTATTTGCTGAAATACAAGTATGAATTATTTGAAAGGTTCAAAGAATTTAGAATTGAAACAAATTGACAATGTATTAAGATTCTTTGATAGGATCAAGGAAGGAATACTTGTGCAATAAGTTTCTAGATCATCTCAAATGCTTTTCTCATAATGGACGCCTCTCGATACATAATAATTGATTGATGTATCTAAAAGGAAAAATCGTACCTATTTGAAAATGGTGCGATCCATAATGATTTTACCGACATTCCAGTATCCTTCTAGGGTTATGTCCTAGAAATGGCTGCATATCTACGAAAAGGTAATCTCTAAATCCGGCCCAAGACTCCATAAAAGTTATGGACAGGGAGGATTCCTAATCTTAAGTATGTTAAGATAAGGGGTTGTCCAACTTATGTGAAACGGTTTCAAAGGATAAGCTTGGGACAAGATTTGACAAATACAGATTTGTGGGACATCCTAAAGTAAGTTTAGGGTAAATGTTCTATAATCATACTTAACAAAAGGTGTTTATTGCGAAACACGCTTCCTTCTAAGATAAAGGTGTTTATCAATGAAGGGGCTAGTGGGAGGATAATAGATCTTGAAGAGTTCAAGAACCACAAAACACTATAAGTCAAATAAGAGGAACCTATAGATAGACCTATTGTACCACAACCGAATCATAAATCTGGAATAGTACCGAAGATACCTTGGAGGTATGGATTCATCATAGATGATGATGATGAGGTACACATCATGGAATATGATGATCCAGTTACATACGACGAGGTTAGAATGAACCTACTGCGTACAAAAGGGTCAGTGGGAGCGTCGTGAAATTTCTAGTATTATATGTTGATATACTACGGATGAGGAATAACATACCAATGCTACATTCAGTAAAGATAAAGTTATCTAAACATTCCTCCATGAATGATTTGGGAAGAGTATCTTAATTGGGGATGCAAATCTATATAGATAGATTTAAAAGGATTCTCAACTAAACCTAAGGAAGGTATATTCATTTGATGCTAAAGTCGTTTAGCATGGCAAACTCAAGAGATGTCTCATGTTGATGAGGTATGGAGTGTATCTATCTTAATAGTCACCACAGACTCCTGAAAAGAGAGGTCGCATGAGTGATAATCATGCATTCAATGAAATGTACGAGACCTGATGTTGATCAGTCATATTATGGAGAAGTTCACTATGAGTCAGTGAAAAACCTCTTAAAGTGCTTAACCGGCACTAAGGATATGATCATATTCATGGTGGGTCTAAATTAAAACTAGAGGGCTTAACAGACTCAAGATTTTTAGACAGACCAAGATGACAGAAAATCCACTTTAAGGTAAAGCGTTATCTTGAACAGTGGTGCAATGAATTGGAAAGTTTCCAAATAGCAAAAGGTTGCTGATTTAGTGATAAAGACAAAGTATATAGCTATAAATGAAGCTCCAAGTTGATTATTTGGATGAAAAGTTCATTACAGAACTAGGAATAGTTCCTAAGTCTCATCTTGGATCTAAACATGTGTTGTGGCACTTTCATTTGATTATTAGAGTCATTGAAAGATGGGAAATCACTATAGAGATAGTGGACTCTCAAGAACAACATTACATATCCATTTACTGAAGCTTATCCAACAGCAGGATAATCGTCACTTAGAGAAGAAGAGTATGGGATACCATGACGATTGGCTTTAGTGCAAGTGGGAGATTGAAAGTAGTATGCACACAAGCCAATCACGTTTGATGATAAAGCATATACTTTGTAACAATCTTATTCATTTATTAATAAAAAGTATTAATTTATTAAAGGTTTTAATTATCTACATGATGTCGCTTTTTATAATATGTGATAAACCCATAGTTTTAAGCAATGCTTTTAGAATAATGATGATGATCATTCTAATGAGATCTAAATTCTTAGAAAGCTTAAAACTAAAATAGTTCCCAATCATTGGATTACTAAATTGGGGATTAGTGAATCCCGGATAGATTGGTACATACGTTGCTTTCTCATTGGATGAGGATGATTGATCTCATGATCATTTGTGTGGAGACACTAAAGCAAGTATGTAGGTGCTTATTAGAGAATAAGTTCACTGAACGTGGCTCGCTAAGGAATACCTAATGGAGTTTTACTTGCCTGTCAATAGGAATTCCTGTAGTGATAGTAGTACAAGTGATCCTTGGACTTGAGATCATCATAGTATCTTGTGTATGATGAGTTATACTTTGACTTATTCCTTAAGACCCTTAGGGTATATCAAAGGGTATACTTGGGTATAATAAGTTGTACATGGAGATAATGAGACGACTCTGATTTGAAGTACAAGATTATGATGGAGGCACACAATACGCCATTTGCAATCCATCCTGGAAGTACTAAAATGTATCGTGATCTTCGACATACATTTTGGTGGAACAATATGAAGAGAGAGATTGCAAAGTTTATCTCGATGTGTTTAACTTGCCAACATGTAAAGGCGGAGCATCTTGTACCTAAGGGTCCGTTGCAACCACTTGAGATTCCGGAATGGAAGTGGGAACACATTACTATGGATTTCGTTACGGGTCTTCCTACGGTTTCTCAAGGCATCAATGCTATTTGGGTTATTGTTGATAGATTAACCAAGTCCGCGCTCATTTCTTACCGAGACGAGAGACTTATTCCTTGAACGCCTTTTCTCGTATGTACGTAAATGCGATTGTGAGATTGCATGGCATGCCGTATCCATAGTTTTCAGATCGTGACCCAAGATTCACTTCATGATTTTGGGTTAGAAAGTTATGGGCACAATTTACGATTCTGGGATTTGGCATACCATCCTCAAACGGATGGGCAATCAGAAAGGACTACTCAAACTCTTGAAGATATATTAAAACTATGTGTCCTAGATTTCAAAGGAAGTTGGGATAAGTACTTGCCATTGGTGGAATTCTCATACAACAATAGTTATTAAACAAATATAGGCATGGTTCCATTCGAAGCATTATATGGACGAAAATGTCGTTCTCCAATATGTTGGGATGAGGTGGGTGAAGCAACATTGTTGGGACCCGAGTTAGTACGTATGACTAATGATTCGACAACGTATACAAACGTCACAAGATCGACAAAAGAGTTATGCGGATCTTCATCGAAAGGACGTGGAATTTAATGTAGGGGATCATGTATTGTTGTGAGTTGCTCCATGGAAGGGAATTACAAGATTTGGGAAGAGAGGAAAGCTCAATCCACGATTTATCGGTCCATTTCAAATTCTTGACCGAGTAGGAAATGTAGCCTATAGACTTGCGTTACCTCCGAAAGTATGTCTCGTGTTCATAATGTGTTTCACATATCCGCATTTCAGTAAATATGTGAAAACCCGAACCACGTTATAGAGTTAGAACCAGGACGAGATAGCCAAGACTTAACGTATGAGGAGGTACTGTCAAGATTTTGGATAGGAAGGAGCATGTCCTACGCCAAGAAAGGTTATACCACAAGTTAAAGTTTTGTGGAGGAATCATGCTATAGAGGAAATGACCGGGAGTTGGAAACGGAAATGAAAGCGAGGTATCCTCACCTTTTCAAAACACCAGAGTGTACGTGACGCCAATTTCGAGGACGAAATTTCATAAGGAGGGAGGTTGTAAGACCTCAAATTTTTAAATAAAAAGGAATTTCCTTTATTTATTATTTTGAAATAGTAAGGGTTGATTTGATTAATGTGGATAGTTAAGGGTTAAATACGCAAATATTTCAAAATAAGCAAGTGGTTATAAAATATTCATTATCGTTGGGGAATATTCGTTTGGTCGTGGAATATTCAGATCGCTTCAAGGCATATTTATTTACTTGCGCAGTGGCATGTGTGGGCCCCATAACGGAAAGTGATTGGATGAAGAAAACGACAAATATAAGTTGTTTTTAAATAACGGCAGTAGTTGTTCACAGTATTATCTTGTTGGAATACCCGGTGGTTAAAAACACACTAATACGCATTGTTGAACAAGAGCATTACCGGTATTGCACCAATTATTGATTCTTACGTAGAAGAAGGCACTACTCAATAATGGTTACGAGAATTACCGCTCAAAGATTTGATCGAGTTAATAATTGTTGCGTTGATATTTTATATTGTTGTTGTTTCAATAATTGTCATTACACAAGATCTTTCATTATCGAAGCAATAATTCATATTATCCGAATAATATTATTAGATAACATTATTGGCAATGTCTAGAAAGTTCGTCTAAGGAGAGGTTTGGTCACCTAATTGCGCACCAAGAAGAAGAAATTCTTATCGAAAGCCCCCTCTTCCTGAACGCACTCGTGTCAATATTGTGATTCTGTAATATTATTTGTGAATAATTAATTATTGATTTATATGATGAGGAAAATATTGATTTTATGTGGATATAGATGGAGAAAATTTTAAAATGACAATTGTTGAAAATTAATATTTTATCTTTTTTCGATAAAATAATTCATTTAAATATATTATTTTAATAATATATTAACTGTGATATTTTTACAATTAATGTGGGATATATGAGTATATGAGGAGGAAGAGTATTTTGTGGCATTAAATGTTTAACACATGTTTTGTGTGTTGGTGGACACAATTATCGATGAAATTTGATTATATTTTGTAAAATCGTCCGTTTGTGGATTTCGGTCAATTTTTGATTGGAATTTGAAAAACTTTCTTCCGCAAAGTTGTAGAGAATTAAATTTCCTATAAAAACTCGCGAGATTCGAATTTTCTGATGAAAGAGCTATTTATTATGAATTATTGAAGTTCCGAAGCTCCGAAATAATTGATTTTTGGAAGTTTTAAATATTTATATTCACAAAAACGTTTTTTGTGTTTGGTGGGCATCTTTAACACATGTCATGTTGCTGAATTCAGATGCTTGATGCGAGGAGGATGTAGAAAAAATTATAATATTAATTTATTAAATTTTCTACTTTGGTGTTCTAAGCAATTTCCTATAAATATGGTGCTTAGGTTAGAATTGAAAATCACACCGTAAATCAAGTTTTCTCTCTATATTATCGAGCGTATTCTTGTGAGTATTTTGAGTATACTTTGAGTATTGCTATATACTGCAAGTTCAAGTCATAGCCTATATCCTGTGTTTCAACTAAGAAATCTTGTCTTTCGAGGTAAGGGATATTATTTTTTTTTGTAATGATATTATTTCTTCAATATCATTATAATCGAAATGTTGATCCTGAAGTTTTATCAAATTTGGAACTTTTTCATGCTCTGGGGTTACTATTCATGGGTTACTATTCATGAGTTACTATTCACGAAAGTTACTATTCATGAGTTACTATTCACGAAAGTTACTATTCACTTAGTACTATTCATGAAGCGTGAAGATGTTTTTGTGGAATTTCTATCTTTTGGTGTCTGAGTTACTATTCACGATACTCTGCACTACTATTATACTCAAGATTATTCATCGAAAAATAAAATTTCTTCTTTTCGTCAAAACATCTATTCCGGATACTAACTCGATTGTATCCATGTTTTGATCATTCTTGAATTTTACACCACTATGATTATTTTTGAGGTATTGTTGGACATGGATAAAACCAAGTACGTAATCCTTAATCCTTAATCCTTGTCATTTTGTTTCATTTGGATTCGCTTTTTAAAATATTTTCATCATCCTCACCCTAAATGATGATATTATTGAATATCTTTTCAGTAGTGCAAAGATGAATGATTTCAAGAATATCTTTGGCCCAGTAGTGCAAAGATGATGCAGTGTTGAGATGAATACGATCGATCGATGAATATCTTTGGCCTTTAGTGCAAAGATGAACAGTGTTGAGAGATGAACACGATCGATTGATGAATATCTTTGGCCCTGTAGTGCAAAGATGAATATTTGATTTGAGATGAATATATGATTGATGTTACAGGATAAAATATTGATGATGGATCGTTAAATTCATAGATTATAGTAGAATTCATTCTCTACGTAACTCTTCTATGAATTATTATTTCACGCTTAATATTGATCCGAAACTTGTTGTCTATTGTATTCTATCGATTTTTCCTCGTTGAAGACTAACGATAATTTGTTGTATATTATCTTAGTCATAATATTCTTTATCGGGCTAGTTGAGCTCACCCTTTTCCTTGTTGTTCCATTTTTCTTCTCGGGAGGCTAGAATGTAGCGAGTACTAGTCGGGTATGGAATGAAGATTCTAGAGAGAGTTGTTTAGTAGTCCTTACCATTTTTGTAAAATAATGAATCAATAATGTGATGAGGATTTATTTGAGTATAGATATTGTCTAGAAGATAATATTTGTATTCAAACTCACGCTTTTCTTGTTGTAATAATAAAGTTGTAGTTGTTTACATACCATGTATGTATTTGGCGACTCGAGAATGGGTGTTGTGTATACCTATTTTGGGGCATCACAGTTTGGTATCGAGCTATAAGTAAAGAGCCCCGAGCCTCTCACCATTGGTGACTTCTTCGTTGATGGGGGATGCAATCAGGCGCGACTCTCCGTAGGGGACGCCTGCTCATGGTGTGGCAAACCGATAGGTATCAATGTGAGGTGTCGACACAAGTTGGTGTCCAGAGTTACGATTGGTATCGAGCTTAGGATATGATCTCCATGAGATCGGGGAATAGAACTAGGAGGGGAGAGACGAGTAAATCCTTCGCTAGTGTGTCCTACCTAAGCTTATTTGTTAGTTGGTCAAGATATAGGGATATTATGTGATATATTGATTTCCTTAATTAACCCTTGTTTTATGACAAGATTTGAGAATGTCAATCGATAATATTAATAAAGGAGTAAATGAGACCGTGGAGATGCATGTACTCACCAACGAGGAGAACGTGCAACAGTCGGGCAATGTTCCTCTTGTGAACAACAAAGAAGACCGAGAGATGATGAACGAGGGATGTTTAGAAGCTTTTTGCAGTTCATGCAAAATCGATTTAGGAGACTCGTGTTCAAAATACGTGAGGGAAATGATAGCAATTCACGGGTTGTCACAAACCAAGCAGTTCAAAGAGTTGGGACCACTGCACTGGGAAAGCCGGATCCGATTAAAGCGAGACGTGGGTCAAACAAATTACCAAGATATTCGATGTCTTGGGATGCACGGAGGAATGAAAGTTCCATTCGCTACTTTTTATGTTCCGAACGAGACAGACATCGGTGGGAATGCGTGAAGCGCATCCATCCAACCGCGACTCAAAGATGTCATGGGAGACGTTTCAGAAAGCAGTCAATGACAAGTACTTCCCCGAAAGTATTCGCTATATGAAGGAAGTGGAGTTTATTAGACTAGAAAGCGTAATAACATGACTTGTCCCAAAGACGAGGCGGTAAGTTCATGAGTTATCCGTGTTTGCACCTCATTTGGTGGAGAATGAGGAACGATGACGCAGATGTTTCGAGAGGTTTGAAACCCGACATACGTTAGTATCTCATTTCTCATAAATTTTTTCTCTATTCAGACAATGTCACACAGGCTCTCTTAGTTGTTAGAGCGAGATAACGAAAGTACGCTCAACCGAGGGACCATAACCAGGATCATATCAAGATAAAGTACCATCGTAATAACGATAACCAACGGAGAAAGAAGAATACGAGACAAAGGCGGAACCACTCCTGGTGGTAATCGTGGCCATGAAAATAGAAGAAGCGAAGCCGGGAGGAGATTTTAAAAGAGGAGATTCAACAATGACCATGTGAAGACGACGCACAAGAGCAACTAGTTTTAAGGGAGGAGAACGACCACCGGCCATATGCTACAAATGCGGAAAAGAGGGACATATCACCAAACCGCCCACAACAGATTCAAGGTATGCTATAATTGTGGAAAGGAAGGACATATCGCCGAGATCAGACAAGAGCGTAAACCTAGTTCATGGGGATGGTGACTCAAAAGATCGTCCCGTAAAAGTCAAAGTCAACGATTCCCGGAAGAGCGCTTTGTTGTGATGGTCAAAATGCGAGGAACCCGAACGGTTAGCACGCAAGTTAGTTAATTATAAATTCTTGCTAAGTATATACCTTAATAGATATTGGTTCTACCCATTCTTTTATCTCTTACTTTGGCGCCAACGCTTGAACTTGACTACGGAGAAATTAAACTTTGACCTATCTGTGGAGACTCCATTAGGAGAAACTTTCATTACCTCCATTGTTTAAAAATCTTGCTTGATTCAAGTTGGCACTATCACATTACCGTTAACCTTATTTCTATAGAGATATTTGCTTTTGATGTGATTTTAAGGTTAACTACTCATCATGCCAAATTGATTGCTTTTGTAAGGTTGTTAGTTTTCATATTCCTAAGCAACCTCGTTATTCAATTCAAGCAATCAAACCATTGTAGTCAAACATTTTCATATCAAGCCATGAAGTCATTCGCTTATTACGGATGTCAAGTTTTCTTAGTCCATGTTATGGATTTGAATAAAGACACGCCGATTTGAATAATATTTCTGTTGTTATTGATTTTTCCCGACGTATTTTTCAAGAATTCTTCGCTTACTCCCAAAGTTCGATATTAAATTTTGTATCGACTTTGAACCCTAAGACAAAACTCATTTCTAAAATCTCATATCGAATGGCTCCTATTGAACTTCGTGAGTTAAAAATTCAACTATAGAATTTGGTACCGAGCCTTTATCTTGTGACTTCCTTTGTGGAATTCACCTAAGCCGCACTCTCCGTAGGGGACGCCATATTCGTGTGATAGTAAACCGATAGGTGTCATTGTGGACGTGCTATCCAAGATTGGGATATGAGTCACGCTTGAGAGCAACCTAAGTCAAGAATCGAAAACGTAGCTTTCTAAGCTTAGTTGGTTATTATCGGAGATTCGTTGAAGGATATTCTCGAATCGCTATTCCATTAACGCAAATTGACTCGTAGAGATACAAAATTCGAATGGAGCAAGGAATGGGAAGAGCTTTGAAGAACTCAAGAGGAGACTCATTTCAAAGACATGTTCTCGATCATGCCATCCCGGAAAAGCGAACGTGGTAGCCGACGCGTTGAGTAGAAGATCATATGCGGAACGAAAAGTGCGATGATGTCAAGTATACGCATAGAGCCAACTTTAATAGAAAAAGTTAAGGTTGCTCAAGCCATCAACCGGAGCCGATGCGTATGAAGAAGAAAGTACAAGAAGGAGCTATTCCTAAGCGAGAATTGATGAAGAAGGAATACTTCGAGTCCACTCTAGATTTTTGTGTTCCTAACGACTCGATTTGAAGTACAAGATTATGATGGAGGGCACAACACGCCATTTGCAATCCATCCGGAAGTACTAAAATGTATCGTGATCTTCGACATACATTTTGGTGGAACAATATGAAGAGAGAGATTGCAAAGTTTATCTCGATGTGTTTAACTTGCTAACGATGTAAAGGCGGAGCATCTTGTACCTAAGGGTCCGTTGCAACCACTTGAGATTCCGGAATGGAAGTGGGAACACATTACTATGGATTTCACACGGGTCTTCCTACGGCTTCTCAAGGCATCAATGCTATTTGGGTTATTGTTGATAGATTAACCAAGTCCGCTTCATTTCTTACCGAGACGAGAGACTTATTCCTTGAACGCCTTTCTCTCGTATGTACGTAAATGCGATTGTGAGATTGCATGGCATGCCCGTATCCATAGTTTTGGATCGTGACCCAAGATTCACTTCATGATTTTGGGTTAGAAAGTTATGGGCACGAATTTATTTATTGAGTTTGGCATACCATCCTCAAACGGATGGGCAATCGTAAAGGACTACTCAAACTCTTGAAGATATATTAAAACTCGTGTCCTAGATTTCAAAGGAAGTTGGGATAAGTACTTGCCATGGTGGAATTCTCATACAACAATAGTTATTAAACAAATATAGGCATGGTTCCATTCAAGCATTATATGTAGACGAAAATGTCGTTCTCCAATATGTTGGGATGAGGTGGGTGAAGCAACATTGTTGGGACCCGAAAGTTAGTACGTATGACTAATGATTGATTCGACAACGATACAAACCAAGACAAGATCGATTAAAAGAGTTATGCGGATCTTCATCGAAAGGACGTGGAATTTAATGTAGGGGATCATGTATTGTTGCGAAGTTGCTCCATGGAAGGGAATTACAAGATTTGGGAAGAGAGGAAAGCTCAATCCACGATTTATCTGGCCCATTTCAAATTCTTGACCGAGTAGGAAATATAGCCTATAGACTTGCGTTACCTCCGAGTATGTCTCGTGTTCATAATGTGTTTCACATATCCGCATTTCGTAAATATGTGAAAACCCAACCACGTTATAGAAGTTAGAACCGGACGAGATAGCCAAGACTTAACGTATGAGGAGGGTACTGCCAAGATTTTGGATAGAAGAAGGAGCATGTCCTACGCAAGAAAGGTTATACCACAAGTTAAAGTTTTGTGGAGGAATCATGCTATAGAGGAAATGACCGGGAGTTGGAAACGGAAATGAAAGCGAGGTATCCTCACCTTTTCAAAACACCAGTACGTACGCCAATTTCGAGGACGAAATTTCATAAGGAGGGAGGTTGTAAGACCTCAAATTTTTAAATAAAAAGGAATTTCCTTTATTTATTATTTTGAAATAGTAAGGGTTGATTTGATTAATGTGGATAGTTAAGGGTTAAATACGCAAATATTTCAAAATAAGCAAGTGGTTATAAAATATTCATTATCGCTGGGAATATTCGTTTGGTCGTGGAATATTCAGATCGCTTTGGGAATATTAAATGCACGATTTGCCTGTGCAGACCATGTGTGGGCCCCATAACGGAAAGTGATTGGATGAAGAAAACGACAAATATAAGTTGTTTTAAATAACTAGCGTAGTTGTTACCAATTATCATCGTTGAATACCCGGTGGTTAAAACACACTAATACGCTGCTGTTGTTGAACAAAGAAGAATACCAGATTGCACCAATTATTGATTCTTACGTAAGAAGGCACTACTCAATAATGGTTACGTGAATTATCGCTCAAAGATTTGATTGAGTTAATAATTGCTTGCGTTGATATTTTATATATCTTTGTTGTTTCAATAATTGTCATTACACAAAGATCTTTCATTATCGGCAATAATTCATATTATCTCGAATAATATTATTAGATAACATTATTGGCAATGTCTAGAAAGTTCGCATCTAAGGAGAGGTTTGGTCACCTAATCGCGCCAAGAAGAAGAAATTCTTATCGAAAGCCCCCTCTTTCCCTGAACCGCCTGGTTGTCAATATTGTGATTCTGTAATATTATTTGTGAATAATTAATTATTAATTTATATGATGAGGAAAATATTGATTTTATGTGGATATAGATGGAGAAAATTTTTAAAATGACAATTGTTGAAAATTAATATTTTATCTTTTTCTGATAAAATAATTCATTTAAATATATTATTTTAATAATATATTAATGGTGATATTTTTACAATTAATGTGGGATATATGAGTATATGAGGAGGAAGAGTATTTTTGTGGCATTAAATGTTTAACACATGTTTTTGTGTGTTGGTGGACACAATTATTGACTGAAATTTGATTATAGCTTGTAAAATCGTCCGTTTGTGGATTTCGGTCAATTTTTGTTTGGAATTTGGAAAAACTTTCTTCTGCAAAGTTGTAGAGAATTAAATTTCCTATAAAAACTCGCGAGATTCGAATTTTCTGATGAAAGGGCTATTTATTATGAATTATTGAAGTTCAAGTCTCAAATAATTGATTTTGAAGTTTTAAATATTTATATTCACAAAACGTTTTTTGTGTTTGGTGGGCATCTTTAACACATGTCATGTTGCTGAATTCAGATGCTTAATGCGTAGGAGGATGTAGAAAAAAATTATAATATTAATTTATTAAATTTTCTACTTTGGTGTTCTAAGCAATTTCCTATAAATATGGTGCTTAGGTTAGAATTGAAAATCACACCGTAAACCCAAGTTTTCTCTCTATATTATTGAGCGTATTCTTGTGAGTATTTTGAGTATACTTTGAGTATTGCTATACGGTGTAAGTTCAAGTCACAAGCCTATATCCGTGTTTCAACTAAATACTTGTCTTCGAGGTAATGGATATTATTTTTTCAGAATGATATTATTTCTTCAATATCATTATAATCGAAATGTTGATCCAAGTTTTATCAAATTTGGAACTTTTTCATGCTCTGGGGTTACTATTCATGGGTTATTATTCATGAGTTACTATTCACGAAGTTACTATTCATGAGTTATTATTCATGAAGTTACTATTCACAGTACTATTCATGAAGCGTGAAGATGTTTTTTGTGGAATTTCTATCTTTTGTGTTTGAGTTACTATTCACGATATAATGACTAAGACTATTCACGTATACGATCTGACTATTCAATCGAAAAATAAAATTTCTTCTTTTCGTTCAAAACATCTATTCGGATACTAACTCGATTGTATCCATGTTTTGATCATTCTTGAATTTTACACCACTATGATTATTTTTGAGGTATTGTTGGACATGGATAAAACCAAGTACTAATCCTTAATCCTTAATCCTTGTCATTTTGTTTCAATGGATTCGCTTTTAAAAATATTTTCATCATCCTCGGCCTTAAATGATGATATTATTGAATATCTTTGGCCCGAAGGCAAAGATGAATGATTTCAAGAATATCTTTGGCCTCGTAGTGCAAAGATGAACAGTGTTGAGATGAACACGACCGATCGATGAATATCTTTGGCCTTTAGTGCAAAGATGAACAGTGTTGAGATGAAACAGACCGATTGATGAATATCTTTGGCTCAGTAGTGCAAAGATGAATATTTGATTTGAGATGAATATTGATTGATGTTACAGGATAAAATATTGATGATGGACCGTTAAATTCATAGATTATAGTAGAATTCATTCTCTACGTAACTCTTCTATGAATTATTATTTCACCGCGAATATTGATCCGAAACTTGTTGTCAATTGTATTCTATCGATTTTTCCTGTTGAAGACTAACGATAATTTGTTGTATATTATCTTAGTCATAATATTCTTTATCGGGCTAGTTGAGCTCACCCTTTTCCTTGTTGTTCCATTTTTCTTCTCGGGGAGGCTAGAATGTAGCGAGTACTAGTCTGGGTATGGAATGAAGATTCTAGAGAGAGTTGTTTAGTAGTCCTCACCATTTTGTAAAATAATGAATCAATAATGTGATGAGGATTTATTTGAGTATAGATATTGTCTAGAAGATAATATTTGTATTCAAACTCACGCTTTTATCGTTGTAATAATAAAGTTGTAGTTGTTTTCGCACCATGTATTTGGCGACTTCGAGAATGGGTGTTGTGTATACCTATTTTGGGGCGCCACATAATGTATGATCAATAAAGAATCTACCACTTCTATTAAAAGAAGAGAAATATCCTATGTGATTCGATAAAATGACAACCCAAAGAGTCCTTGGTTAAGGTGTAATGAAATTAGAAAGGAGTTTCTAATTTGCATTATTTGGAGTTGTGCATTTAAGAGTCGAAATACATATAATTAAATAAAATAAGACTCGACAAGAATTCCATGTCTTATATTTAATTGGGACATCAGATGGTGGAAGGATTGAATCATACGGTAACTATTTACTCAAAGGTTCTTTTATGATTAATGTTGAAATCTATATTATCCGGAAAGTCGTTGATCGCTAGAAGGCTTATCCCTATTGTGGAATAAATATTATTTATTTAAATAAATTAATTGTTTAATTTATTTATTTAAATAAGATTAGAATTGTTCTAATTGATTTATTCACAACCGGTTTAATATGGAGAACCTAAAGGGTCACACCATAAAAGGAAGAATAATTATTAAGAAGTTAATGGCATAATCGTAATAATATGTTATGTATATTTAATTTAATCTATGGTGATAGAATAAATTAAATAATTTAATATTTATTATTTAATATTTTAGAAATATTAAATATAAATTAATAAGAGGAGTCTTATTAATATTATTACAATTATTATTATTTTAATTTCTAAAAAGAGTTTAGGAATTAATTTAATATAAGTACTCTCATTTATTCCTAATTGGATTAGGAAGGAAAATTAGTTAAAGAAGTTTAATTAATTATCCCTAATAAGATTAGGGAGCTTAATTAATTAAAAGAATTTAATTAATTAAATAAAACCCAATTCCTTAATTGTTAAGGTGGGTTGCCCACATCTATAAATAGGAGGAGTCTTATTATGGGTGTGGGGGTTCTTGACTTTTACAACTACGTAATAATTTCAATTTGTTGGAGAGTACGTTCTTTTCTATAGAGATAGAAAACTAGGGTTTGAGCCAAATACCCATCTTCTTGAATTCTTATTATTCGTTGGTGGATCACCTCTAGAGGCCAAACACTTGGGTGGCTAACGTTGATCAAAGGAAGGAACCAAACCCGGTGGATTCAAGTTGAACGCGAAAAGGATTTGGAGGTGAACTTGTACCTGAGGAAGCTCGGATCTTCAAGGGCATGATTCTTATTCATATCTTTTCGTTTAATTAATAATTCTGCATAAAGGGTGATCCGGGTATATGGTTTGTAAATTTTTTAAACTATGATTTTACACGCCAAGCACTTTTTATGCAATTTGATCAAGGTTCTTGAATATTACAAACCTAATAAAGTGGCATCAGAGCCAAACCTTTATGCGAATTATTAATTGTTTTAATTTAATATGTATATTGATATGTGTTTAGAACAATTTAATTGGGCATAATTTTGTTGTATAAAATTTAAATAAATAAATAAATAAAAAAGGTGCCGCATTTTTGTTTTTCTGGAAGCCTGTTTTATTTTTGAAAATCATCATCCTGTATAATCAAAGTGGATACAGGAAATCATTTGAAGCAAAATGCACGGAAACTAATAATAAATTAGTTTCCTATCCTATGTAATGGATTAATTGAAGCAATTAATTTAAGCAACATGCACGGAAATACTAATGTTAATTAACAGTTTCCTATGTAATGTATATAAAAAGTGCATGTACGGAAATTTCAAGGGAACATGATATATATGATTTTGCAAGATTTTAAGGCATCACGTGATTAGTTTATATATAAATGTATATATACTTGATATATATATATATATATATCGGTTATTATATATATATATAATAGTTATATATATATATATATTATTCTTAATAATTTTATAATTAAAATAAAAAGTTTATTTTATTTTCAAATTAAATTTCATGCTAACTAATTAGAGTTGGAATTGGATTCCATGATAACTAATTGGAGTTTAAATTGGATTCTATTTTTCCTTAAATAAAGGAGTTTATTTTGATATGAAATTAGATTTCATATTATTCAAAATAAAAAGGTTTATTTGTGAATAGGAAAAGAATCGCCTTTCCTTAAATAGAGAAGTTTATTTAGATATGAAATAAGATTTCATATTATTCAAAATAAAGGAGTTTATTTGTGAATAGGAAAGATAATCCGTGTTTCCTTTAATAATTTTTTTTTACATGGAAATGGATTCCATAATTAATTAAAATAAAGGAGTTTATTTTGATTAAAGATTTTGATTAAAATAAAATAGTTTATTTTATTCAAATTGGATAAATTAAAATAAAATAGTTTTATTTTGATTTAAATTTGGATTAAAATAAAGGAGTTTATTTTGATTCAAAATTAGATTTTATAATAACTAAATTTGCCCATTAAATGATATCAATATATATATTAAATGTTTATTATTCATAAGATGAATGTTATTTATTGATGCATATGATGATGTGTATGATAATAAATGGGATTGATTATGGACTATTGACCAATGTGATTGGATTTTATTTTAGTTGGATGCATGAATGTATGAGTTTTATTAAATGGGGGTCTCACAGCATACTCATCTTCTCTAATTTTTCTTAATGTAAATTCTATTCCCCTCCTATGTACTTCCCCTTGACTGCTGGTCAAGGTTTCTATTTATTTTAAATAGTTTTGTAATAGGAATAGTTAGAATTAATTTTGAAGAATTGGAGATCAAGGAGCAAGGAGCGCTTGAAGACCCGTTTGTAATGGAGCCCGAGTTTAAATGTAATAGTTATATTTAAATATTATTTCTTGCACCCTGGGGAGTTTGACCTTTTGGTTCACTTGGTGGCTTTAGTGAACCAAACTAGAATAAAAGTCCATAATCAATCCCGTAGAATATAGTATTCTATATGTGCATGCTTATACTATATATATTATATATTATGCAAACATGCTTCGCATGTTCATTAATATGACGCGTATTTTATATATATATGTGCATGCGCGCTAAACAAGATGAGACAAATTAATAACAAAACCCTCAATTTTTTATATTAAGTCCTAAGTGTTCAAAGATATTTGGAATATCGAACGTCGCCTTGTAGCATGATAAAATTAATAGAGTATTAAATATTTAATATGAGTTTGTTGTGTCACCACAAGGCAAGTATTAAGTATTTAAGATGTTAATTTATCACATTTGATGCTTATAAAGAAAATTGAACAATATAGTTTTGTTTTGTCACCACAAGGATGATATTTTTCTTTTTTTGAATATATGGAGTGCTAGGTCGGACTTAACTTGGATAATTTTGATTCGGATGTGCCACCACTTGATCAAAATAATCTAAGAGGCAAAAGCAAAGGAGTTGTATAGTTGATGTAATTGACAAAAGTTGTCTACCTATTTATTTATATATAGTTTGTTGTGTCACCACAAGGCTATATACATTTGAAATGGGATCCTTATTCTCACTAGCAGATCTTTAATTAGATTTTGCCTTAACTATATATATTGAGGGTAATATAGTTTGAAGAAAATAGTGGGAGATACCAATTTAAAACAAGACCTAATTTATTTTGGTAATTAATAAAAGAATGTATGTTAAAATGTTGTTAATTACAAATTCATTTACGTAATTTTACAATGTCTAAAATTACTATCATCATGAAGCATATTAGATGCTAAATTAACCGTAATCGAATTAAACGGATTGGTTAAGGAATTTGAGAATAGTTCTCATGGTGAAAAGTTATCTTATGTTCTTAATACGCCTATCCTCAAGAATGGTTGCGCATAATGCCTCCGAGGAAGACATTGCTACTTTTAGAAAGTGGCAAGATGATGCATGATTGGTTTCAATGCATCATGCTCGCATCTATGAGTAACGAGCTTCAAATGCACAAGATAAAACTATGGATGCTCCTACTATATTCCTGAACATCAAGTAGTTGATGGTGAGGAAAGTAGGACTGATAGATATCAGATATCTAAGGAGCTCTTCCGATCTAGAATGGCCAATGGCACTATAGTACAGACAAAAAGTTCTTAAAATAATCAATTTGATTGATCAATTAGGACAACTGGTTTTGTCATAGATGGAGAGTTGAGCCAAGATTTGATCTTGCACTCACTCCCGGACTCCTTTCACAATTGTTGTGAATTTTTCATATGAACAAGCTAGATTCCAGCCTCGGTGATTTGCTTATCATGTTGAAAAATGTTGAGAGTCACTTTCCAACCAAGAAAGACCGAGTCTTACTGGTAGGGGCCAAAGGATCTTCTGAAAAGAAGAACGATTCAAAGAAGGTAAATAGAAAGGCATAAACAAAGGATAATAAGAACAAAACTGATACGAATAGCAAATGAGTTTGCTTCCACTACAATAAGCCCGACATCGGAAAGAAAACGCAAGAAGAAGCATCTTGCAGAGGCTAACCAAAGAAGCTTAGTGAAGTTTCAGCCATAAATACAATTTTGTTCATAATTTAAAATAAATTTTCTTTAAGTCAAGGTTCTACTTGGGTATTGGATACCGACTTTGGTTATAATAAATATAGATTTATGAAGGACCAAATGTAAGTAGAAAATTAAACAAAGAAAAGTAATCTTATGTGGAAAATGAAGCAAAGGTTGTTTGCATTAGCTATAGAAACTTATAGTTTAGCAATGCCTACGGCAAATCTATTAAGTCAATAAGTTGTTATTGTATTCCAGCTTCTTGTTAAAAATATTATTTCCATTTTATTGTTGGACAATGAAATCTTTGATATTATAATTAAGAACAATTGTTGTTCTATTTATAATAATAATGTTTTGTATAGAACTGTAATATTACTTAATAAATTTTGTATACTTGACTTACATGAAAATAATTTTGCATATTGAACAAGTTAGTATAAGAAAAGGAGATGATCATTCAAAGAGTTGAATGTGTGTATTTGCTGAAATACAAGTATGAATTATTTGAAAGGTTCAAAGAATTCAGAAGTGAAACAAATTGACAATGTATTAAGATTCTTTGATCGGATCAAGGAAGGAATACTTGTGCAATAAGTTTCTAGATCATCTCAATGGTTTTCTCATAATGGACACCTCTCGATACATAATAATTGATTGATGTATCTGAAAGGAAAATTCGTACCTATTTGAAAATGGTACGATCCATAATGATTTTACCGACATTCCAAAGATCCTTCAGTGGTCATGTCCTAGAAATGGTCGTGCATATCATTTAAAAGGTAATCTCTAAATCCAAATTTCAAGACTCCATAAAAGTTATGGATGTGGAGGATTCCTAATCTTAAGTATGTTAAGATAAGGGGTTGTCCAACTTATGTGAAAACGGTTTCAAAGGATAAGCTTGGGACAAGATTTGACAAATCTGATTTGTGGGACATCCTAAAGTAAGTTTAGGGTAAATGTTCTATAATCATACTTAGCAAAAGGTGTTTATTGCAAAACACACTTCCTTCTAAGATAAAGGTGTTTATCAATGAAGGGGCTAGTGGGAGGATAATAGATCTTGAAGAGTTCAAGAACCACAAAACACTATAAGTCAAATAAGAGAAACCTATAGAGATAATTCTATTGTACCACAAACCAATCGTAATCGGAATAGTACCGAAGATACCTAGGAGGTATGGATTCATCATAGATGATGATGATGAGGTACACATCATGGAATATGATGATCCAGTTACATACGACGAGGTTAGAATGAACTCATCGCTGCATAAAAGGGTCCGTGGGGAGCGCCATGAAATTTCTAGTATTATATGTTGATATACTACGGATGAGGAATAACATACCAATGCTACAATCAAGAAAGATAAAGTTGTTCTAAACATTCCTCCATGAATGATTTGGGAAGAGTATCTTAATTGGGGATGCAAATCTATATAGATAGATTTAAAAGGATTCTCAACTAAACCTAAGGAACGATATTCATTTGATGCTAAAGTCGTTTAGCATGGCAAACTCAAGAGATGTCTCATGTTGATGAGCTATGGAGTGTATCTCTTAATAGTCCCAATAGACTCTCGAAAAGAGGTCGCATGAGTGACAATCATGCAT
Organism: Panax quinquefolius; assembly: GCA_020205615.1. NCBI lineage: Eukaryota > Viridiplantae > Streptophyta > Magnoliopsida > Apiales > Araliaceae > Panax > Panax quinquefolius. The sequence continues at coordinate 58,586 of JAINUW010000382.1, forward strand.
GCAATGAAATGTACGAGACCACGATGTTGATCACCATATTATGGAGAAGTTCACTATGAGTCGCTGAAAACATCTTAAAGTGCTTAACCCAAGACTAAGGATATGATCATATTCATGGTGGGTCTAAATTAAAACTAGAGGGCTTAATGACTCATGATTTTTTAGATGCACCAAGATGACGAAAATCCACTTTAAGGTAAAGCGTTATCTTGAACAATTGGTGCAATGAATCGAAAGGTTCCAAATAGCAAAAGGTTGCTGATTTAGTGATAAAGACAAAGTATATAGCTATAAATGAAGCTCCAAGTTGATTATTTGGATGAAAAGTTCATTACAGAACTAGGAATATTTCCTAAGTCTCATCTTGGATCTAAACATGTGTTGTGGCACTTTCATTTGATTATTAGAATCATCGAAAGATGGGAAATCACTATAGAGATAGTGGACTCTCAAGAACAACATTACATATCCATTTCTATCAAGCTTATCCAACAAAGCAGGATAATTGTCACTTAGAGAAGAAGAGTATGGGATACCACGATTTATCGCTTTTAGTGCAAGTGGGATATTGAAAGTAGTATGCACACAAGCCAATCATGTTTGATGATAAAGCATATACTTTGTAACAATCTTATTCATTTATTAATAAAAAGTATTAATTTATTAAAGGCTTTTAATTATCTACATGATGTTTGTTTTTATAATATGTGATAAACCCATAGTTTTAAGCAATGCTTTTAGAATAATGATGATGATCATTCTAATGAGATCTAAATTCTTAGAAAGCTTAAAACTAAAATAGTTCCCAATCATTGGATTACTAAATTGGGGATTAGTGAATCCGGATAGATTGGTACATACGTTGCTTGCTCATTGGATGAGGATGATTGATCTCATGATCATTTGTGTGGAGACACTAAAGCAAGTATGTAGGTGCTTATTAGAGAATAAGTTCATCGAACATGGCTCGCTAAGGAATACCTAATGGAGTTTTACTTGCCCGTCAATAGGAATTCTCAGTAGTGATAGTAGTACAAGTGATCCTTGGACTTGAGATCATCATAGTATCTTGTGTATGATGAGTTATACTTGACTTATTCCTTAAGACCCTTAGGGTATATCAAAGGGTATGCTTGGGTATAATAAGTTGTACATGGAGATAATGTATGATCAATAAAGAATCTACCACTTTATTAAAAGAAGAGAAATGTCCTATGTGATTCGATAAATGACAACCCAAAGAGTCCTTGGTTGTTAAGGCGTAATGAAATTAGAAAGGAGTTTCTAATTTGCATTATTTGGAGTTGTGCATTTAAGAGTCGAAATACATATAATTAAATAAAATAAGACTTGACAAAGAATTCCATGTCTTATATTTAATTGGGACATCAGTATGGTGGAAGGATTGAATCAGCATTTCAAGAACTATTTACTCAAAGGTTCTTTTATGATTAATGTTGAAATCTATATTATCCGGAAAGTCGTTGATCGCTAGGAGGCTTATCCCTATTGTGGAATAAATATTATTTATTTAAATAAATTAATTGTTTAATTTATTTATTTAAATAAGATTAGAATTGTTCTAATTGATTTATTCACAACCTAGGTTTAATATGGAGAACCTAAAGGGTCACACCATAAAAGGAAGAATAATTATTAAGAAGTTAATGGCATAATCGTAATAATATGTTATGTATATTTAATTTAATCTATGGTGATAGAATAAATTAAATAACTTAATATTTATTATTTAATATTTTAGAAATATTAAATATAAATTAATAAGAGGAGTCTTATTAATATTATTACAATTATTATTATTTTAATTTCTAAAAGAGTTTAGGAATTAATTTAATATAAGTACTCTCATTTATTCCTAATTGGATTAGGAATGAAAATTAGTTAAAGAAGTTTAATTAATTATCTCTAATAAGATTAGGGAGCTTAATTAATTAAAAGAATTTAATTAATTAAATAAAACACAATTCCTTAATTGTTAAGGTGGGTTGCCCACATTTATAAATAGGAGGAGTCTTATTATGGGTGTGGGGGTTCTTGACTTTTACAACTACGTAATAATTTCAATTTGTTGGAGAGTACGTTCTTTTCTATAGAGATAGAAAACTAGGGTTTGAGCCAAATACCCATCTTCTTGAATTCTTATTATTCCTTGGTGGATCACCTCTAGAGGCCAAACACTTGGGTGGCTAACGTTGATCAAAGGAAGGAACCAAACCCGGTGGATTCAAGTTGAACGCGAAAAGGATTTGGAGGTGAACTTGTACCTGAGGAAGCTCGGATCTTCAAGGGTATGATTCTTATTCATATCTTTTCGTTTAATTAATAATTCTGCATAAAGGGTGATCCGGGTATATGGTTTGTAAATTTTTTAAACTCTGATTTTACACGTTTTTGCACTTTTTATGCAATTTGATTGCGTTCTTGAATATTACAAACCTAACAATATAAGCTATAAAAAATGGAAAAAAAGAAAAATAAAAAGTATGAATAAACACCGTGGCGTGCTTGTCTAGTTTTGTGGCCTTTGCTACTTGAGTAAGTAAGCCTGAGGGGATTGTCTTTACACCTAGCGCCCTAAGGTCTTAATGGTCTGGGAGTCATTGGTCAAAAGCTCGTTAAGGTAGCATTGAAAAGCCTAAGGGAATAAGATATTGCATAGTTATGTGTATGTAAACCAAAAGAAAAAAAAGGAATAAAACGGGAAATAAGAGCAAAAAGCCCCTGTAGATGAAAAATAAAGCATAAGTATCCCATGTTGACCCTCGATATTGGTAATTGTTTGATCTTAGTTGGATCTAGCTTATTTTTGGATTTGTTGAGTTTACACTGTATGATGCCTTCAAAGAGACTTGTTATGTGTTAAATTTAATTTTATATCTGTTAACATTGTTTTGGAGCACACACACACTATACCAGTAATAACAATTTAAGACTTGATGATTGACTAGGAAATTGTTGATTGGTTTTGATATGAAGTATTGTTGTGTTTGCTTGATTTCTCTAAGGCCGAGTGAATATATTTGACTCTATCAATACTTCTAGATTCGTAGGCACATAGATTAGTTGTATTTCATTGCATTGCATTGCATTATGTTATGTTGCTTGGGGACAAGAAATGGTTTAAGTTTAGGGGTATTTGATAACTAGGTTTTATACCTACATATCCGGTATCTGTTACTTGAATTATTTGCTTAATCTCATATTTCTTAGTTACTTTTCATGCATTTTGTGTTTGTTTTGTAGATTATATGCTTCGGAGTTGAAATCGCAAAGAATTGGTATGAAAACGCAAAGAAAGGCAATCCAGACATCGTTTGGGCTTTTATGTTTATTTCATGTTCTTGGTTTGGAACTTGGATTACATTGTAGAGCTTCTTCTTAGCTTTCTAGAACATCCTGAATCATCCAAATCGGAGTTCGGATGCAAGAGTTATGACATTTGTACCAACGGACATCGAACGTCACTATTTTGGATGGCCATTTGCATAGCAGTCACTTCCAGCCCAATGTTGACCTTCATCCATTCATTATTTCTAAAATCTCAAATAATGAAAGTTGTAGATCTCGTTGATATCTTCAATTTGATAGGTGGCAGACCTCGTACCTCTTCTTCGATCTAAAGTTATGGCTGTTTTCCCAAGGGCCGTCAGAGTAGAAAATTTTTCGTCACAAAACCGCCGCCGAGGTGGGCGTACCAGCCACAAGTCGTAACCCTAGCTCGCTGTATGGCCCAAATCAGCATAAACCTCACGGGGTGGGGTAGCCTAGAAAATGCGCGAAAAGTGCAAATTTTGGTCCAATTTGAGTCCGGAAAGGATTGTTTCGATCCGATTGACACAAGGACTTCCAAGAGAACTTCCAAGAGGACTTAAAGACATATGTAGAGGACTTATATAAGGAGGAGAATCACATCTGTTTGTCAATCCAAACAGGCTCAAACACATCTGTTTTAGTTCTAAACTCCCCGTCTCCAATCCAAACAATCAAAAACTCGTTTGTTTTAGTATAAAACTCACTGACCCTTGAAGCAGTTACACAGAAATTTTCATGTGCGTCGCACCTACTTTGCTACATCATAACTTGACCATTTGTTATCAAAATGAGTACGTTCTTAAGCCATATTCTTGCTCGCAACATACTTGAAAACTTTCCCCATACGGATTATCATTTCTAATCCTTTAACAAGCCGAAATAATGACTCAAAAGTCCCTCGTTGGACTGTTTTCTTTGTTAAATGATGTCTTCAACGCAAAATTTTTAAATTTACGTAACTCTCTCATCCGAAGTCGGAATGATTTCGTTCTTGATCTTACGACTCATATTTCTCATGAATTACAAAACCCCTAAGAAAAAAAAATTCCTGGGATTTACTAACTTTGTACGAAAATTATATTATTAAAGGTTTTTTGTTGATTAACGTTGTGACGCCCCCAAATTCATGTAACATCAATTACAAGACATGGTGCTCACGATATAACATACACCATCATCTATCTAAGTAACTCTAATAATAATATTATTATTAACTATTATATACTTATTCAAAATAAAGTCCCAAGTCTTTACAACCTTTAATAAACTTAAACTTAAACTTAGCGTTTATCGCTACATTACATCATATGCGGAAATATAATTATTACATAAATAACTCTCATCATTTCATCTTAGACTTTCTCTTGTCCTTGCCCGAGGCCTCAGCGTTATCATCCTTAACTGAAAGGTTTAAGCAAGAATGAGCACAAATTGGCCAGCAAGTATATAAAGTAGTTTGAGAACATACATCAAAAGTAAAAAAGTATTAGTATGAATATTCCTCAACAGTTGAAATAAATATTAAGAGACAAACTGGAATATCAAGATAAGAGTTCTAGAGTTCTCAATAAAATACTAAGGGGTGTTAGATACCCTGAACATTACTTTGTTTCATCAAAAACCATCAGACGGTTTAACAATCAAATAGATTGTAAACGGCCTCTCGCAAGTACTACTCTGTGATCAATTTCATAAATCGCATATCATTGTGCACAAGTATAAAGTTTAAACGCATAAGTGTAAATGGGACTATATGCCCGACATCTGTTTGCCCAATTATTCGGGTTGTTCATCATAGTATTCACGCGGGACCTCACCAAAGCAATTTGGATTGGTAAACATTAAATAGCTTCAAAGGATTTGAATTGTTCTAACAATATACTATGTTTGCATAAATAACATCTAGTTGGAACGAAAACTAGAAATCATGCTTGAATATAGTTCATTGAAGGAATACGAACTTTAAAGTATAGCAGATTGTAATAGAATCGAATAATCAACAAAGAACGTTTCGCATCACAGTTGAAGTTATAGAACTTTACAATAAAGGAGCTTGCATGAATGATTAATTAATCATAAGCCCAAACTTACCCTCGCTGCAGTCAACTGAATAAGAGTTGAATTAATTCATAATGAAAAATAGGGTAAGAAACTTGCCTGTTACGTCTTCTACAATTACTGCTATCTACTAGCCCTTCCAGTAACCTATTGACATATGTCACGCTAAGTAATTTGGTTCTCGAACACCACTTTGAAGTGTCATGGTTCCCTTTTTTAAATAAAAAGATTAAACTCACACGTATTATTTATAAAATTCAATTACCTAACATGTTACTATGAATAGGCCACGAGGGTAAATAAAAGAAACTGGAAAACATAAATTTATGACATTTTTCGGACCAAAACTCTATAAAAAATCTGCATAATTATGACATCACATAAAAGATACCAAATCAGTCCCAAAAATATTTCTTTTTTGGGATTTTGTAGAATAAAATCCCACATTGAACAAATAATTTTCCCGGAATTTTTAAAATTCATCTACTATTTTTAAATAGTCCATAATAGCCAAATATTCTCAGATTTTTCATAAATCGAGATTAGCTCCAAAAATTCTGATATTTTTAGGGTTAACTCCTGCTATGTATATGTACTTCCAGTAAAAAATTTGTAATGTTTGGACTTACACACAAAGAGTTATTCGGGTATCTTCTCAAAAAGTGTCCTTAACCGTAAAATTCATAACTTTCAAACCGTATGACCAAAAATTCTCAAAATTTTACAGGACCTTCATATCTTCTTATATTAACACTACAAATTTTTCCAAAATTTTTAAAGTATAACATAGTGGACGAAAATTGCCCCGAAACAGACTGATCCAAACAGTCCCAAGAAAGACATCAAATTTTTGTTTCTTGCAGCCACTTTTGCGATTTTATTCCCTCTAATCTACATATGATATGACCATGATACTTGGACATAATAAACTTCATACATCAAGGTATTTTAAAAAAATATAGCATTCATGAAACTAGCATGCTAAGACCACAAACTATCTGCATTAAAAACGTGACAGCACTAGTTTTATACTTGGAAAAATTCTGGAATTTCAAGAATTCTGCAGATTTTATTACCAACATGTATGCTTACGATTTTCATAACTTGCTCAATTTAACTCCCTTTCTTATGAAATTTGGACAGGTTGTATGTGACGCCCCCAAAATTAGGTATACATCACCCATCTTGGGTCGCCACTTACATGGTACATAAATTCAAATACAACTTACTAATATAACTGCTGCGGTACAATATTTACATAAATCGTGAGTTTGAATACAAATTTTGTCTACTAGATATTATACAAACTCAAAAGGAGTCCTCATTACAACTATTATCACACTATTTCACGTAATAGTGTGAGGACTACTAATGCTATCCTCTCGGACCATTACTCCGCTCCCCGACTTGTCCCAAATTTATGTTCTCATTTCTCAAGAGAATAAAGGCAAGAAAGGGTGAGCTCAACTAGCCCAAGAAGAAATATTATGACTAAGATAATGCGTAATAAATTATCATTAGCCTTCAACAAATGTTAAACCGATAAAATACAATAGACAACCGGTTTAATGCGCATTTGAATAAGCAATCCATTAAAAGAGTCAAGTAGAGAATAAAGTCTACTATCTTTTAGGTTTTAAAAGGTTTTCATCAATTTTTATCACGAGACTCAAATTTTAATAAATAAACCACCACATCTAATCATCCCCGCACTACTGGCCAAGGATTTTCATCAAGTTATCAATGGTCATGACTATACCGAATCACCCCCGGTCATAATCATACCAAAAACTATCCATCGCATTGCATTATGTGCCACCGAGGACTTTTGTCACATCATTTATATCAAGTCATGATTATACCGAATGATCCCTGGTCATAATCATACTAAGTTCATCTATGCACGTAAGCCAAATATAACATAATATAACATGAGGATGATGACAATGACATAATAATTCAATAAAACAAGTTCAAGAATTATTTAATCCATGAATTATTAACGTCCAAATTGTCAACATGATACTGTTTCGTAGAGTAAAATTCAAGAATGATCAAGAATATTTCCGTGAAAAGATATTTGGATGAAACGCAAATATCAAGGATATTCTACTAATTTCATGGAGTATAAGTCAAAGTTTTAACCAACTGGGTATAATAAAGAATGGAATAACAAAAGAAATCACCATGCATGCGGTATGACAGACAAAGTTATTCCAAATGTAATAATAATAACGGAACTGTGTCGTGAAATTACACCGATGTGGATGTTCCAATGTAATAATAAAGATGGAACTAGATCCGGTGTAAAACACAAAGATAGGATATTCCAACAGAATGATAAAGATTTTAACCAGTCGGTGTGTAAAACACATGCATGTGATGTTCCAACAGAATAATAAAGATTTTAACCAGTCCTGTAAAACACATGCATGTGATGTTCCAATGTAATAATAAAAACGGAAACTGTGTCCAGGTAAAACACACGCATGGATGTTCCAAAGTAATAATAGAAGAATGTCACCAAGTATAGGTAAATCACAGATACAAAAGTTATTCCAATGTAATAATAAGCAATGGAATAACATAAGGATTTCACCAAGTATAGGGTATGCTGCAGATACAAAAGTTATGTATAGGGTATGCCACTTTTTACAAAAGTTATTCCAATGTAATAATAATGAATGGAATAATGTAAGTTCTCTTCAAGAAGAAAGAATAACACCCCTCACCGTAAAAAAGAACCGAATATAGAAGTAGTGAAGTAGCGTAATACTCTTCTTCTTTCTATAATTTTCTCTATAGCTTCTCTATAATTTCTCTCTCAGAGTTTCAATGAATTCGTAAGAAAATAATGAAGGAAACGAGCTTCTATTTATAGAAAATGGAATGCATAAGAATTAATCCATGAACTATCCAGATTGATTTATTTTTAATCGACGGTCCATATTTAAAGAAAAATCTTTTAAATAAAATATAATATATTCTATTTATATAAAAACATTTTACTATGCAAACACTATGCAATACTATGCAAAACACTATGCAACACTACGCATAATAAAATATAATATATTCTATTTATGTAATAACTTTAATAAAGTATTCTATTTTATATAAAGATGTTTCGCTTTTATTACGTTAATAAATACGAATAAAACAAAACGTCATTATCGCTATAATAATTCATATTATTAATCGGATAATAATGGAATCAAACCGAGTGACTTCTCACATAAGCATCAATAATCAATACCGTGTCTTTACTATGCAACCACACTTATTATCGTATTTTTTACTACCGAAAGTAGTTCAACAAGAACTACTACAGTAAAACTTCCGCCGTTATTTCAATAAAATATTTTTGTCGTTTTCTCAATCCGACAATAATTTCATTGCTAGGGTCCACCAATGATTGAGTCAGTTATATTTAATATTCTCTCGCTAAACCTAATATTCCCCACCAATCGAATATAATATAACCACTTACATATACTTTGCAAAATTTATAAATACTACCCACAACTATAATATTATCTTAAATTCACACCATAATATTAAAAAATTATTTCAACAAAATTTAAATCTTTATTGATAAAAACTGGGGTCTCACAATCTCCCTCCTTATGGAATTTCCTCAAATTAGGGTACATACCGTATGATAAAGAGGTGAGGTACCTTGAATACCTTTATCGTTAAAAATATTAAATTCATCTTCTAATCCGCCAAAGATATTCATTTACAATTCATCTTTGCACTAAAAGCCAAAGATATACAACTGTAAAACCAATAATGCTGAGACTCAGCTTAATAGTATCACAACCATGAATTATCCATGCACTACTGGCTAAGGATATTCGTGTTTTCAATTACGGTCATGATTATACCGAATAATCCGTGGTCATAATCATACCAAGTCTATCAATGCACTACGGCCAAAGATGACTTTTACCACATCAATGAATTAATATTTCATGCCGAGACTCAGCTCAATAATTAATCCATATCATCGAATCATTCCTGCACTACAGGCCAAGGATATTCATTAGTATCACGACCACAAATTATCCATGCACTACGGCCAAAGATAATCGTGTATTCATTAGTATCACGACCACAAATTATCCATGCACTACTACCAAAGATAATTGTGTATTCATTAAGTATCACGACCACAATTATCCATGCACTACTACCAAAGATAATTGTGTATACATTAGTATCACGACCACAAATTATCCATGCACTACTACCAAAGATAATTGTGTATTCATTAGTATCACGACCACAAATTATCCATGCACTACTACCAAAGATAATTGTGTATTCATTAAGTATCACGACCACAAATTATCCATGACTACTACCAAAGATAATTGTGTATTCATTAGTATCACGACCACAAATTATCCATGCACTACGTACCCAAAGATAATTGTGTTTTCAATTACTAAGTTATGATTATACCGAACAATCCTCGGTCATAATCATACCAAGTCCATCTATGCACCACAGCCACGTATGACTTTCAACATAATATAAAACATGAGGATAATGATATAAAGAATCAATCAAATGAGATAAAGGATAAATATTAAACATTTATAATATAATTTATCCAGATTCAAGAATATCCCCATGTTATCAATCATTTAATAATCTCATAATCTAATAACATTAATATTATAACAATATTTTAATCACTTCTTAAATTTATAAATAATTTATCTTAATTGTTTACACTTTACCATATAATGCATTTAATCATTCAAAATGCCATTCTCATAAGATATCATTACCAATTATCAAATCCTCAAAAAAAAATAAGCATATACTCTATATAGGATTCTCTAGCCATAAAATCCTATTTTCAACTTTGTTATTTCACATAACATATTTAACTCATATGTTCAGTAATTAAACTATTTTCATGAAAATACTAAATCAGTCCCAAAAATATTTCTTTTCTGGGATTTAGCATAATATAGTCCCATGATGAAAATATATTTTTCTCGAAATTTTAAAATTCATTTACTATTTTTCAAAAATCAATTTCTAATTAATTCCTTAAGAAATTAGCTACCTCAAGTTTAACTCCAAAAATTCCCAAATCTTGGCAGGACCTTACACATGTTAACATGAGCTTCTAGTTTAAATTTCATGGTCATCTGAGTTATAGAACTCGGTTATAGCATTTTTCGCTTCGGAAAAACCTAAATATTGAAATAGTCATAACTTGCTCATTTTAAGTCGTAATGAGCTCATTTTTGGACAGGAGATACTTTATACCATATACCTTCATGTCCCAAAAGGTCAGAATTTTTCTCATAATTTAAGTGGCCGAAACAGCCCCTTAAAGTTTCAAGCAAGTAGCATTTTCGAAATTTACAGCTTTGGCCTCCTTTGCTAAAAATCAGTCCACACAAAAATCTACAACACCTTTTCCAGTAATTCCACTTGGATTAGTTAGGTAACTCATAGATCTAACTCTAGGACTTGACCACACTCAAAAATTCAAAATATAATAGGAGATATGGTCAATTGAATTTCTTGTTACGCTTTTTTTCACCAAAATCGATTTTCAACTCTTTGTGATTTCTAAGAAACTTTCATGTTTTCACATACTAACCAACATAACTCATCATAAAACTTACTAATACTTCATATACCCATGATTTTCATCAGTTCTATACTTTTACTATGACTTTCATCATAATCCTCGTAAATGCAGATCCTTTTAGTTGAAGAAATATTTGAGGGTTTAAGAAATGGGTTTTTCAGATCGGGGTCAATACAAAATTCGATTTCACGCTCTAGGGTAGGTTAAGAAATCTTCAAGAATATGTCAAGAAAATTTATTAATAATAGAAATATCATTCAAAACTGTGACTCTCATCCAAGACTTGGATAGTACGTCACATTGATACCAATCGTGACTTCTATCCCTTAACCTAGATAAGACCTCACAATGATACCTATAAGCTTGCCATCTTCATTCACGATGTCGCCTACTGAGAAAGTCCGGCTTTGCAGCATTCTACACAAGGAAGTCAACAACGAAAGGTTCAGGCTCTTTACTTATGGCTTGATATATAATGTTGATTAACTTTAGGATTTGGTTACTTTGAATTCAGATAATAAAGTTGGTTAGAATATGAAAGCTAACAACCTTACAAAAGAATAATGAGTAATTAATCAATCGTTTTCAAAAATTACCTCAAAGGCAAGTATTTTCAAAGAGATAATATCGACAGTAACGTGAAAGTGTTTATTTGAAACAACAAGATTAATAAACAATTGGAGGTAACGAAGGTTTCTCCCAACGAAGTTTCAATAGATAAATCAAAGTCTAATTTCTCCTGAGTCAAATTTAAATGTTGAACGCAAACAAGAGAGATAAAAGAATGGGTAGAACCGATATCTAATAAGGTATGACTTCGCAAGAATTTATAATTAACTAACCTGTGCTAACTTCGCTCGATTCACTTGCTTTTTAAGAAGTCATGAAAACGCTCTTCATTAAAAAACCACCGACTTTGTTTTATCCATATCCGCTTTGGTGCCACCGTCCCCATTTGGACTTGACTTTGGTGCACGACAAAATCGAGCTAAATGACCTTCTCTTCTTGAAATTTCCACTTCTATTATCTTGGCCATGATTACCAATCAAGTGGTTACCATTCTTGGCATGATAATTTCTCCCACGATGGTCATCATTGTTCGATGGTCGTTATTCTGGCCAGATGATTATTATCATGTTGTTGGTCGTTACCTTTTGGTTGAGTGACTCATTATCGCGCTCCAATAACCGAGCCCTATTCACAACATCTAAATACAAACATCACAAAACAAGGGTTAATTAACATATCACATATTATCCCTATACTCGACCGACCAATTAAATACCAAATAAATTTAGGTAGGTCATACTAGCGAAGGAATTCCCTGCTCTCCCTCCTAGCTCTTATCTCACATCTCACCAGGATCATATCCCTAAGCTCGATACTAATTGAACTCGACACCAACTTGTGTCAAGACCTCACATTGGTACCTATCGACACCACACCGAAGAGGCAAGGCCCCTACGGAGAGTCCGCGGCGGTGCATTCCCCATCAACAGAAGTCACCAATGAGAGGCTCTGGGGCTCTTCACACTTACGGGCTCGATATCAACTATGACGCCCCCAAAATTAGGTATACATCACCCATCTTGGGTCGCCACTTACATGGTACATAAATTCAAATACAACTTACTAATATAATCGCTGTGGTACAATACGACATAAACCGTGAGTTTGAATACAAATTTTGTCTACTAGATATTATACAAACTCAAAAGGAGTCCTCATTACAACTATTATCACACTATTTCACATAATAGTGAGGACTACTAATGCTATCCTCTCGAACCATTACTCCGCTCCCCGACTTGTCCCAAATTTATGTTATCATTTCCTCAAAGAGAACAAGTTGAAAGAAAGGGTGAGCTCAACTAGCCCAAGAAGAAATATTATGACTAAGATAATGCGTAATAAATTATCATTAGCCTTCAACAATGTTAAACCGATAAAATACAATAGACAAACCGGTTTAATCTGCAATGAATAAGCAATCCATTAAAAGAGTCAAGTAGAGAATAAAGTCTACTATCTTTTAGGTTTTAAAAGGTTTTCATCAATTTTATCACGAGACTCAACTTAATAAATAAACCACCACATCTAATCATCCCTCGTACTCATGGTCAAGGATTTTCATCAAGTTATCAATGGTCATGACTATACCGAATCACCCCCGGTCATAATCATACCAAAAACTATCCATCATCGCATTATGTGCCACCGAGGACTTTTGTCACATCATTTATATCAAGTCATGATTATACCGAATGATCCTCGGTCATAATCATACTAAGTTCATCTATGCACGTAAGCCAAAGATAACATAATATAACATGAGGATGATGACAATGACATAATAATTCAATAAAACAAGTTCAAGAATTATTTAATCCATGAATTATTAACGCCCAAATTGTCAACATAATATCTGCTTCAGTAGAGTAAAATTCAAGAATGATCAAGAATATTTCCGTGAAAAGATATCGGATGAAACGCAAATATCAAGGATATTCTACTAAATGGAATAACAAAAGAAATCACCACGCATGCGGTATCAGACAGACAAAGTTATTCCAATGTAATAATAATAATCTTAATCAAAGTCGTGAAATTCACACCGGATGGATGTTCCAACAGTAATAATAAAGATGGAACCGGATCCTGTAAAAACACGTACAGATAGGATATTCCAACAGAACGATAAAGACGGAACCAGTCGGTGTAAAACACATGCATGTGATGTTCCAACAGAATAATAAAAAGCGGAACCAGTCCGGGTGTAAAACACATGCATGTGATGTTCCAATGTAATAATAAAAACGGAACCAGTCCGTGTAAAACACATGCATGTGATGTTCCAATGTAATAATAGAAGAATGTCACCAAGTATAGGTAAATCACAGATACAAAAGTTATTCCAATGTAATAATAAGCAATGGAATAACATAAGGATTTCACCAAGTATAGGTATGCCATGATACAAAGTTATGTATAGGTATGCCACTTTTACAAAAGTTATTCCAATGTAATAATAATGAATGGAATAATGTAAGTTCTCTTCAAGAAGAAAGAATAACATCCTCACCGTAAAAAGAACTGAATATAGAAGTAGTGAAGTAAAGAATACTCTTCTTCTTTCTATAATTTTCTCTATAGCTTCTCTCTATAATTTCTCTCTCAGAGTTTCAATGAATTCGTAAGAAAATAATGAAGGAATGAGCTTCTATTTATAGAAAATGGAATGCATAAGTAACTAATCCATGAACGGTCCCAGATTGATTTATTTTAATCGACGGTCCATATTTAAAGAAAATCTTTTAAATAAAATATAATATATTCTATTTATATAAAAACATTTTACTATGCAAACACTATGCAATACTATGCAAAACACTATGCAACACTATGCATAATAAAATATAATATATTCTATTTATAGAATAACTTTAATAAAGTATTCTATTTTATATAAAGATGTTTCGCTTTTATTACGTTAATAATACTGAATAAAACAAAACGTCATTATCGCTTATAATAATTCATATTATTAATCGATAATAATGGAATCAAACCGGTGACTTCTCACATAAGCATCAATAATCAATACCGTGTGCTACTATGCAACCACACTTATTATTTGATTTTTTACTACCGAAAGTAGTTCAACAAGAACTACAGTAAAACTTCCGCCGTTATTTCAATAAAATATTTTTGTCGCTTTTCAATCCGACAATAATTTTACATTGTAGGGTCCACCAATGATTGAGTCATTTATTTAATATTCCCTCGCTAAACCTAATATTCCCCACCAATCGAATATAATATAACCACTTGCATACTTTGCAAAATTTATAAATACTACCCACAACTATAATATTATCTTAAATTCACACCATAATATTAAAAAAATTATTTCAACAAAATTTAAATCTTTATTGATAAAATCTGGGGTCTCACATTGTACCTCATGCTAGATATTATTTTATAAAAGTATTACATACGCTAATCGAGTCATATATACCATGATTCCGAGGCTCCGAAAAACCCCAAAAATCACAGATTAATAGTTAAACCCAATTTGACAAAAATCCGTGATTTTTCTTCTAGCATGCAATTAAATTATTCCTAATGTCTAGATCATCTACTCTCACATGTTTTCATATTTCACAACATCAAACGTCAACAAATTTCCACCTTTATGATTAATTTAGCACCTTAGAGACATTTTATCAAAGGTAGAGCACTCATTACTTAATTCTTTGATTTTCTATGAATTTGATGCATGATTAACCCATATCTTTTGTTGTTAACGATCTATAATTATCAAACAACAGTAACATGGCAACACAAAGCCACAACAAATCATTTACCAATTCTATGTGCATTTTCTTTTCATTTTTCTTATAAAAATAAAATGGGTTCATGAATTACCTTTTGATGAATTTCTTCTTAGTTTAATATGATGCTCCTTCTCTTTGCTTGTCAAATCCTCAGTAATCCTCCAAAATTTGTTCTAACTCTCTTAAGCTCTCAATTTCTCTCCATGTTTACTCACTTGGTGGAATTTTCTTAAAAGAAAAGTGTGTTTGTATATATATATATAGCTTGTTAGAGTCTTTTGATTCCCATAACTCCCAACTCCCATAACCCCCACTTCCTATAACCCCCAACTCTAATGATTAGTTACTCACACTACTTAATAATACAATAATATAATTAATTAATAGGAAGAATGTGGGAGTTAGAGAAAATGAATGTGGGAGTTAGAAAAATAAAAAGAATTTTGTTTTTAAGGAATAAAATAAAGTACTCCCACCTTAGCTATTATGTAATATACGTATACTCCCTCCCTTGTCCCAATTTAATAGTCTCATGGGTCCCATCAGTTCAGCTGATTTCAATTATAAAAAAATATATTATTTTAATCAATTAATCAATTAGTAAGCTATTTGACTATTTTACCCTTCGGGACCAAACTTTGCGAACCATATATCGATTCTTACTAAAGTAGACGTTTCGGACGTCATGGGACTATCCGTTTAGTCAAATTCACCTCTGAAATTCGTAGTTGACTTTTTCCTTGAAAAAGTCAAGTGGTTGACTTTGACCAAAAATTCAACCGTGACACTTTTTCGTGATTACAGTTTATCTTGACTAATTTCGATTTTTCGGACTCGAATACGCAGTCTGCGTCTCTAAATTTCGCTCCAAATTTTAGCTCATAATTTAATACCTTCCGACATAATAAATAGAACAATTCCCTACTTAATCAATTTAAATAGTTAAATAAAACTAAACCAACCATTTAAATACATCTCATCACATCTCTTGAAATAACACATTTATGTACAACACATATACATCTAATAAATGAAATCACTCAAAAGTTTCATATACTTTGTTTATTGATAATTCTTAAATTACATTAAAAAAAATCTCGGATATTACATTCAGCCTCCCTTAAAAGGATTCTGTCCCCGGAATCATTACACATCAATCAAAAAGATTAGGGTAATTTTTCATCATTTTCTCCTTGAGTTCCCACGTAGCCTCATCTGCGTTGTTGTTCCTCCATAATACCTTAACAAAAGGTATTATCTTATTTCTTAACACTTGTTCTTTTCTATCGATTATCTGTAATGGGACCTCTTCATAGGTTAAGTCCTTTTTAAACTGAATAGGTTCATACTCTATGATATACTTGTAATCCTCGCTTATAGGTCGTAGGGATCGAAACGTGGAACACGTTGTGTATATGTTCTAACTCCAGAGGTAAGGCTAATTCATACGCTACCTCACCCACTCGCCTCAACACTTTGAAGGGTCTTATGAATCTGGGACTAAGTTTTCCCTTCTTCCCAAATCTCATTTTTCCTTTCTAAGGCGACACTTTCAAAAACACATAAGTGCCGACGTCAAAATCTCGTTGTTGTCGATGTTGATCTGCATATTTCTTCTGTCGATCCTGAGCCGTCACTAGCCTCGCTTGTATTATTTTGATCACATTTGCAGTTTGTTGCACCAATTCTGGCCCTAGCAATTGTCGTTCTCCCACTTCATCCCAGCACAATGGCGTGCTACATTTCCTTCCATAAAAAGCTTCATAAGGTGGCATACCAATGCTCGTGTGATAACTATTATTGTACGCAAATTCTACCAATGGTAGGTGGTCATCCCAGCTCCCTTTGAAATCCATAACGCATGCTCCCAACATGTCCTCTAACATTTGAATAGTTCTCTCGCTCTGCCCATCTATTTGAGGATGATATGCCGTGCTCAACATGAGTTGCGTTCCAATGCGTTCTTGAAAACTTCTCGAGAAATTTACTATGAACTGCAGATCGCGATCTGACACAATTGATACAGGTACCCCGTGCATGGAAACAATCTCTTTGATGTAAAGCTTTACCAACTGATCCAAGGTATATCTCGATCTTGATTGGCGAGAAATGCGACGACTTGGTCAATCGATCAACGATCACCCAAACCGCATCGTAACCCTTCGCAGAGTTGGAAGTCTTACCACGAAGTCCATCGTGATATGCTCCCCACTTCCATTCGGAATTTTCAAGGTTCAAGTAACTCGCTCGATTTACGATGTTCCGCCTTAACTCATTGGCATGTTAAACACTTCACGACGACTCTGCGACTTCTCTTTTCATATTGGGCCACCAATAATGTCAAGGAGATCCCGATACATCTTTGTGCTTCCCGTGGATTGAGTAACTTGAGCTATGAGCTTCCTGCAAGATTTCTTCCTTTAATTCTGACACCGCTGGCACCCAAATTCTCTTCTCAAATCTTAATAGTCCATCACCCCCCATACTAAATTTAAGTTCTTCTCCATCTGAAATTCTTTTCCTCACCATCACACATTCCTCATCGCTGCTTGTACTTCCTTGATTTTTGTCCAATAGAGTCGGATGAGCCTCCATTGCGAACAATATCCCCTCTGGATCTATTGAACTTTTTATCTCGAGTTCCAATCTAGCCATTTCATTAATTAACTCCTCTTGAGCTGTTAGCATTGCCAATCTACCACTGCCCTTTCAGCTTAGCGCATCTGCTACCACGTTCGCCTTCCCTGGATGATACAAGATGTCGCAATCATAATCCTTTATAAGTTCCAACAATCTTCTTTGTCTCATATTCAAACTTTTATGGTCCGTGTATAGATGTCGCAATCATAATCCTTCAGACTTTTATGGTCCGTGTATATTTCACACCTTACACCATATAAATAGTGCCTCCATATCTTTAAGGCAAATACTACCGCTGCCAATTCCAGGTCATGGGTAGGATATCCCTTCTCATAATCCTTCAATTGACGCGATGCATATGCAATAACTTTACCATGTTGCATAAGCACATAGCCAAGTCCTTTGTGTGACGCATCACTGAAAATCACGAAGTCACCTGTATTGTCAGGTAAAGACAACACTGGTGCTTCACTCAGTCTTTTCATGAGTTCCTTAAAACTCTCTTCACACTTCTCCATCCAGATAAATTTTACCGACTTCTTCGTTAAATTTGTCAACGTTCCCGCTATCTTTGAAAAATCTTGGATAAACCGTCTGTAATTGTGACGACCCAGAAATTCGGATCGTCTAGAAATTAGGTTTAAAGAATTAGTTATTAATAAAACTAATTTTTATTAATTATATTATGTGATATGTGTTTGTTAATCGTTCTATAACCTAGGATGATTATAAGTCGGGAGTATTCTGGCTACGAGCTAGTCTGAACGAGTAAGAATTTTCAAGACGAAAATAGAAGTTTTCCGGGAACAAAATATTTTCGGAAAAAAATACGAAATAGACATTATTCATCCGTTTCTGCTCGGAGATTTATTTTGAAATTCTAAGAAGTTATAGATTACGTTTAATTTTGAGACGTGATGGAATATTCAATAATATTTTAGTTATGGCAAAAACGAAGTTTTCGCCTACGAACTCAAAACCTAGGGTTATGAAAAGTGAGTTCTGAAAATTTTATGATCACGTATAATCATTAGGGTTATAATGCGTGAGAAATACGAGAATAATACTAGTTATTATATGAGTATAGTAAGAAGATTAGTACGACGTATAATACGAATATCGTACGAACTATATACGAAGGAAATACGAGAATACGAGAATAAGATGCGTAGAATACGATTAGTCTTAATGGACTTTGAGTTCATGGACTTTGTAGAATCTAATTGGACTTGGATTATGTCAAGCCCAATGCTTTGTGAAATCAAGCCCAAGATAGGCTCAATAAGAATTAGGGTTAAGGCCCAAACCATGAAAAGAAACCGGGAATTGAACCGATGGGTAAACGGATGGGTAATAACCAATGGGGCAACCCATGGGGCAAGAGGGGCGGCCACTTGGCCATCATGTAAACTTGGTGGCTAAGCCATGAATAGTAAGGAGGTGGTGGGGGGGGAAATGACCAAATTGCCCCTAATTGGAAATTCTATAAATAGTAAGCTTAATTCATTTAAATTGGATTTTGAAAATCCTACACCTTAGAGAGATAGAGAGAGAGAGAGAGAGAGGGTTTGGATGAAGAGGGAGAAGGAAGAACATGAGCATGAATGATCGGATCGAAAGTGTTCGTGAAATATAAAAGCTTGCCAATCTCCAGCTTTGTCTAGCGGGAGAAAAATAAGAAGAAGAGGTAATCTAAAACCTAGTTTCTTCTAATATTTTCTTTAAGTTTAATATGTTTAAAACATAGCTTAATGAGAATAGAGAGAAGATGATGTTAGAAATAATTTCATATGGTTGAAATCATGAGAAAAGAAAAAAATAAGAACTTAGAAATTTAGTTTATAAATTTCTCAAGGAAGTATAAGATTCGTAGCGAATTTGAACAATCCGAGTGGATTATATGAATAAGTAGGTGAAATAATTAAGGAATGGTGTTCTATAACATCAAATTCCAATAACAAGTGAAATCACAATCCAAAATATCGATTAAAACGAAGAACGAACGAAGAACACGCGAAGAACACGAAGAACGTTGTTGATGGACAAATTTAAAACCATCATAGGATAATTGTTGTTGATGGACAAGTTTAAAACCATCGTGTATAAGTTAGTTGCTTCTTGCTTGGTTAGGAACGGTAGAAACGTTCATGAAGAACGGATTAAAACTTAGCTATAACGAAGTTATGGCAAAATTTTTGTAAAAGACGAACGAGAATTAGAAAGTTAGTAAATAAACCCGAGTGGGTAGGGTTTTATAAGAAAGTAAGAGAACATAGAAAATGTGAGTCGTGGACTCAAGAACGAACGAGTTTCGAGTTCGGATGATCGAATTATGGACGAACAAACGAAGAGCGTTAAAAATGTAAAATGAACAAAGGGTGAAGATCAAGCCAATCGAATGGCACGTTAATGGATTTAGAATGAATTTATGCTCGAGGGGTATTAAAGTATGTAAGATAAGGAAGAGAATGGCTTTGGAATAACCTCGTTCCAAGTTATAACGAAGGAGTTATGAGATTAGGAAGTAAGCGTCTCAAATTGGATTTAACACTAATAGAATTTTTTTAGGGTTTAGGCTCGGCACTGCAGCGCCAGCTGAGCCTTGGGAGGCTGCGCCATAGCGCGGACTCGGCCATACACTTCTAGAGAATGACGTCGCAGCGCGAAAGATAAAGAAGGGAGATGCACCGCAGCGCCAATGTTGGGAAAAAGCCAAAGATGAGCTTTTAACTGCTCAGCTCTTGGGGGAAATGTAAGGGAAGATAAAAAAAATAATATTCAACTAAGATAACACTTAATCAAGTGATGTAAAACATTATTAAAGGTTGAACATATAGATTAAACAAGATTAAAAGACAAAGAATATAAACGCGGGTTATGTAACCGATCCGAGGACTGTAGTCGCGATGAATGAACATGAGGGATTACTATGGTGTAAACCTTAGACGTTGAGCGTTGAGGGTAATGAACATGGGGTTCGTATAATGGATAACGAAAGTATTAATAAGATGGGAATTATCAAGAAAGCTGTAACAAATGGTAATAAGATTAATGAAAGCCGAATGTGAGTCGATAGAGAATGAATCCGGAGGGATGACATTTAGTTGTCAGAAAGCCGTAAGAAATAAGAAATTGACTTTAACAAACATTAAGTTTAATGGTTCGGATAAGATAAGAATATAAATCATCCAAGATTATGGACGTTTTGAGTAAGACATCTCCGTATGTCATAAAGCCGTAAACTGGTAAAGGAAGTTAGTCGCGTAAACTTATATTGCAAGAACGCGAACCCTAAGAAGTAAAGTTAAGTAAACCAATGCGTAAGTTCAATATATGACTAATTGGTGTTTATGTTTTCTCCTTATGTGTTATATACGAATTGAAATGAACAGTTCGGCTTAAGCTGTAGCTGGGCGTAAGGCAAGTTTCCTAACTTCATTCATATTACATGAATGTTAGTTTCTTAAACTTCTCAGATGTTGTACTTGAGAAGTCTTGTCTATGTGCATATGTGAAATGTATGTACAAGGTGGTAGAATGTATGAGGCCTTGAGCCACAATTTGAACACTTCGATGTTTCTATGATATGCATTGTTCTGTAATTGAGCTGTTCAATACAAATATGTTCTGTTTATACATGAACCGTTATTGTTAAGTCTGTGCTAATGATTCTAGCCAGATAGGATGTGTATGAAAAAGGTAGAAGCATGAAAGTATTTCAAAGTGAAAATGACTGATGTTTTAAGATGATAGGAATCGAGACTATTTCTATTATTCAAGCTTCTTCATAACCTTTGTTCGGTTATAGAGGTTCTAAAGAAATGTTTTAATTCTGAAGTTGTTTGTTCAACTGTTATGACTTGCTGGGCAATTGAATGCTCACACTTGCTTTAAATGAAAAACAATTTTCAGCGAACAAGGTTAGAAGAACTTAAGGATCCCGTAAAGATTAAGCTGACGGCCTCCAGATGAATTGTCATTCAGAGTGTGAAGGTAGCGAGAAAATCAAGTGAAGACTTGTAATTTAGAAAGACAAATTGAACTCTAGACTAGTTTAAGGAAATGTTATGTATCTTTGGTGGCGGATAAAAGTCAATCTTGTAAGATGAAATGAATAATGTATTTATTATTATTTGTAATGAAAAAGGTTATAAGGTTTCCAGAACCTGGGATTTGAGAGTGTATGTCATTAAATTTCAGTATATAATGATGTATGTTGGATGAATGATGTACTCGTGACGTACGGAATTCGGGTGTGAAGATAGATCGGATTTCGGGGCGTTACAAGTTGGTTTCAAAGCTGATAGGTTATAAACCTTAGGTAGGAGTACCTAAGACTATAATCGTAGAGATAAGGATAAGAAGATCACCACGTGATCATAGTGGCTCATAGTAACAGATTAGTTCTTAAATGATGAATGATTTATAGCTATAGGTATAAATGAATGGTACTATGAAGTAGTACGGGAAAAAGAACTTAGATTGAGTTATGAAGGATAGAATATGAATTAAAGACAATTCGTATTAAGTAGTGAGAGATTTAGAAGTTGTAAAATTTCAATTGAGGACTCATATCAGTAGCTGAGTTGTATGATTCCTTGTATGGGCGGGGAAATTTTACGTGGTTTTAGAACCACTTAGCTTCTTATGCGATATAGTTGTTAAGTTGAACAATTCTTTGTATGGGCGGAGAATTGTTCTTTGTGTAACAACCGCTTAGCTTCTTATATCGGTCAGTAGCTGAGTTAACCAATTTTCTGTATGGGAAGGGAATTGTGTTTGGTTCTACAACCACTTAGCTTCTGGTAGTGATAATCATTTGGATTGGTCGCGCTATCAATATGTATATGGCGAGATGGTGAATCTTTTCTCATGTATATACTTGATAGGTAGAGAACGATAAGGTAGGTGCGAGTTCTTGAAACTCATACTTATGGTAAGTTCGTGACTCATAATAATATGGTATGTTTTCGAACGTCTCAGCGAATGGACGCTTATGGTCTATCTGGATGTTCTTAAACTCATATTATTGTGGAAAGTTCCTGAACTCATAATGTGTGGTAAGTTGACGGACTGTACTAAAATATAGGAATGTTTAGACTGAAAATGAGTCGTCTTCAGTAGGTTTAGTAATAAAAGTGCTAGAGAAGATGAAGTATTGTCGCAGTAAGACAATGAAGTAAGGTGGAGAATAGGATATTCCAAGTCATCTAGATATGATAAGATTTTGAAGTTTAATGAACTCGTGCTAATATGTACATTTTGAAAAGGAAAGAATTGGTTCAACTTTTGGAATCAATAGAATTTTTAAAAGAGCTATTCTTGGTATGTCTATGCTAATTGCTTCGGCTAGACAGAAATTGATTTAAAATATTCAAAATGAATTTTATATCATCTGTGCATTCGATGCAAGGGTGGTAAAATGATGGAGTTGCTAATACCATTGAACCTGGTGTTCGATGTGATCTTAGGATCAACAACCCGCTATGGTATGATGTATAATGACGAAGTCACAAACTGACGAAGTCCTCAACGTACTGTAAAAAGTACGGTATCATGACGTCATATACCGTTTTGATGTATTGCGAAAAGAATTTAAAGAAGTAGTCGACGTCAATTGAGTTGACTAGACGAAGGTTTCACATTGATACCCAATTTATTGGTATGGTCTAAGCTACTTGATTCGGCTAGACAAATGGTATGTCATCGAGCTTTCTTTGAGAACTTGTGCCAAACCAAATTGTTTTGGTGCGGAATCTAATGATCAAGTCTGAGGAGAACATTGAAGAGGTAGTTTACTTTCTTGGTGATTGTAAACTGACCGTTAAAGAAGGACTTACGACGAAATGCTGTATAACCAAGTAAGAGTTCATGGTCGATTTGACCCCTCAGCAAAAGTATGAAACATTTTAAAAGGAAAGTTTGTATTCCTCGTTATTCCTTCTGCTTCATGATTCTTGATAGGTTATGGGGGTTAGGAATGAGGGAAAGATAAGAACTCCGTTGAAGTGAAGTTGAGAAGAAAGGTAAGCTAAAATTTCGAGGACAAAATTCTGTGAAGAAGGGGTGAATGTGATGACCCGGGTAAGGGTGTGGTTTTAAGAAATTTCGAGGACAGAAGTTTTATAAGGAGGGAAGAATGTGATGACCCGGAAATTCGGATCGTCCAGAATTTAGGTTTAAAGAATTAGTTATTAATAAAACTAATTTTTATTAATACTATTATGTACTATGTGTTTGTTAATCGTTCTATAACCTAGGATGATTATAAGTCGGGAGTATTCTGGCTACGAGCTAGTCTGAGCGAGTAAGAGTTTTCAAAACGAAAATAGAATTTTTCCGGGAATAAAATATTTTCGGGGAAAAAGACGAAATACTCACTATTCCTCCGTTTCTGCTTGGAGATTTATTTTGAAATTCCGAGAAGTTATAGATTACGTTTAATTTTGAGATGTGATGGAATATTCAAAAATATTTTAGTTATGGCAAAAATGAAGTTTTCGCCTGCGGAATCAAAACCTAGGGTTAGGAAAAGTGAGTTCCAAGAATTTTATGATCACGTATAATCATTAGGGTTATTATGCGTGAGAAATACAAAAATAATACTAGTTATTATATGAGTATAGTTAGAAGATTAGTACGACGTATAATACGAATATCGTACGAACTATATACGAAGGAAATACGAGAATGAGATGCGTAGAATACGATTACTCTTAAAGGACTTTGAGTTCATGGACTTTGTAGAATCTAATTGGACTTGGATTATGTCAAGCCCAATGCCTTGTGAAATCAAGCCCAAGATAGGCACAATAAGAATTGGGGTTAAGGCTCAAACCAAGAAAAGAAACCGCGGATCAAATTGATGGGTAAACGGATGGGTAATAACCAATGGGACAACCCATGGGGTGACCCATGGGGCAAGAGGGGCGGCCACTTGGCCACCAAGTAAACTTGGTGGCTAAGCCATGAATAGTAAGGAGGTGGGGGGAAAATGGCCAAATTGCCCCTAATTGAAAATTCTATAAATAGTAAGCATAATTTATTTATATTGGATTTTGAAAATCCTACACCTTAGAGAGAGAGAGAGGGTTCCGGATGAAGAGGGAGAAGGAAGAACATGAGCATGAATGATCGGATCGAAAGTGTTCTTGAAATAGAAAAGCATGCAAATCGCCGGCTTTGTCTAGCGGGAGAAAAATAAGAAGAAGTGGTAATATAAAACCTAGTTTCTTATAATATTTTATGTGACACCCCCAAATCCAGGTACTTTATTCCCACAAGATTCGGTGTTCACTTAATCAAAACATTCATTTCTAACTACCCAATTATAATAAACTTGAATAATCAAAACCTGCCCATATAGGATTAAACTTAAATAAAAATCTCCCAGGCTATCTAACCTTTAACAACAATCATTCAAATGCGGAAATTAAATAAACTTCATTACAATCTTTAAACCAAAGTCTGATTATAAAACTATCAAATCTATTTCAAGTCTTCAGTACTTGTTCATCTTTCTTTTTCCCTTACCGGTGCTAGGTACGTCACCAGTTTCAACTTTAGCTATAAGAATTTTTACAGGTAAGAGGGAGAAAACAAGGCCCACTTGAAATAACAATAAATAAATCTTTAAACTTTTACATCAATTACCAATATTAGGCTCAGTAGAACTGAACAATATATTCTATTAACTTTCTAAAATATATTACTGAGGGTCTAATGACCACGAATCATGTCCACAGTTATAAGTAATCTTTCAACTTTAACTTTAACAGTCATAAGACTATAAGGACTCCACGTACTTAGGGGGATCAACCCTTCGTACAATGTATTATGCACAACCATTTCAACGCTAAGCGTAAACCTCTATTAAAAGAGTTGTTCTTCTCAGTATTTAGAGTACAAGTCCGCACCAAAGGAAGTTTGGTTTGGATAAGCTTTCAAGATAATTTGGAATTCAACGAACATCAACTAAGGAGTAGTTGAATAAGACCAATAACACTATACTATAGAATAATCGTGATTGAATCAATTATAGTAAACTAAAGTCATGCATTATAAATAATCTAATAGCATACAATTTGAATAACTATAGCATACCTTTCTTGAACAACACTAAGCCAAGGGTAATTAGAATTGAATAATAAACATGCATAACAATTTAGTTATGCATGCTAATCAATAATTGAAATACAAGAATAACTTCTTCAACATCAAACCAAAGCTTAGACAGCTTGCATCATTATAAGGTAATCGAATTGAAAACATTAATTGAATTAACAAGATAATAGATTAGAGAACTTGTGTCTTCATGAGTAACTAGATACAATGACTTACTCAATAATAGGCAATCTAGCTCTACAAAAGTGTAGAAGTAGCAACTTACAACAATTGTAATTGAATTTGAAAACAATAATGTACCAAATTAAATTAAACTCGCACAATGAAGTTTTGAGTTAGAGAACTTGCTCAGTTATAAAATAGAGTTAGAAAACTTGCTAAATTATAAAATAGTGTTTGAAAACTTGCTCAATTTTAAAATACAGTTAGAAAACTTGCCTTTAGCACAAGCTAAACCATACAACTTGAATCAATACCCTATACATATGTCATCATGACATAATTATTCATTACCAATATTTTATATCTATATAACCAAAATATATACATCATGTAGGTTAAATTACCAATTCACATAATCAAATTATGTTAATACTAATTAACTCTTGATAACATGCTCATTCATAGTTTAATACTACTGAAATCATCATTTAACATTCTGATTATTAACACATAACATTTATTTTCAAAATTTGTATACTTAAACAAAACTGTCAGAACATTCTGTTAATTTGCGCCGCGGCGCCATAGTTTACACTATGGGTCGCGCTGCGACATGATGATGGCGCTGCGGCACGGTGAATACACTACACGAAGGCGTTGCGGCAGTGATGATATTTGCAGGGCGCCACTAACGCATCTTCTCAATGCAAGCGGCATACGTGAAAACTCTAGTATCGACTAATGACTTTCAAGAATGCGAGACAAGAAAAAGCCAATTTAGCCTACAAGCTCATTTCTAACAGACTAATTCACATGCAATTCATACAAAAACTTTATGTAAACATAATTCAAGAACTTCTAACATGTTTCTGCCCATACATCAACATAAACAACGAATTTAAAACATCCAATTTCACTGTTTTTGACAAAAACTCCATTGTTGACGCTTTTAATGAAAATCAACACTGTAATTTTGTTTTTCAATCAAAACAGAAATTTCAAAACATTATAGTTATGATTATACATACTCTATTTATTCCCATGATCAATTTATCAATTTAACAACTAATTAAACCTTAAATTTCTATTTTAAATTAAGTCATATTCATATGTATTTTCATGTAAACACTGTAATATGGGTTTCTTCACAAAACACATACATACATGAACTAGTTCCTCTATAATCATATATATAAACTCATGTAATCATCTGATAATCAATAATTTATCATATAACCATAAACACCATCAATTTATCTTTTATAAAATTTCACAAAGAACATTTTTTTTTGGAAGAAGAAGAAAACTAAACTTTTAAAAAAAAGATTAAGCTCCTACCTTTGATTAGGAAGATGATGGCTATTCTTTTCCCCAATTCCTTTCTCACAAACCTGTTAGAAAACAGTTACCCTCTCTAGAGTTTTCTCTAATTTTTTCTCTGTGTTCTTCTTCTTCTTCTTCTCTCTTCTCCCAACTCTAGTTTACATATTATCATATAATGTATAATAATAATAATATAGATATTAAATATAGGATTTTAACTGACATCAGTTATAAAATTTTGAAAATCAAAAGCCATAAGGCTTGTTTGGCTATCTAACTAAAATAACACATTAACCCTTACACTTTGTTTGGTAAACTTAATTAAAACAAATGGATTAATCCTTACACCTTGTTTGATAAAACATCATTAGATTAAAGAATTAATATGCAATAAGACATGTTTGGCAAAACTAAATTAAACTCTTTTAATTTATTTTTAGTAACTCCTTTATAGCAAGGTTATTAGTCACACTTTTATTTAATTAATTAATCAATTAAACCTTAATCTATTAAATTACTTTAGCACATAATTTAATATCACATAACTATAATTTCTTTTAAAATTGTAATTTTATTCGATTAACTAATATTTTAAATTATAATTTC
The DNA here is from genome assembly GCA_020205615.1 of Panax quinquefolius. Taxonomy (NCBI): domain Eukaryota; kingdom Viridiplantae; phylum Streptophyta; class Magnoliopsida; order Apiales; family Araliaceae; genus Panax; species Panax quinquefolius. Next base: position 86,790 of record JAINUW010000382.1, read on the forward strand.
CCATTTAAAATATTATAATTTATTTAAATCACTATAAGCTCTCTAGCTTACTTATTAAATCAAATTGGTATATAATCTCATAACAATTAATTTTCTTTGCTCCTTAATTATTTATTCAACATATAATTAACTAAACTACATCAACTCAAATTGCCATTATATACTTATATAATTCAATAAATATTTAATATTGTAAATAAATATTTAATATTTAATATTTAATTATTTACTTAACAAATAATTAATTAAACCACATCAACTCAAATTGAACAATTATTTATTCAACAATAAACATATCCATTAAATACTTATATAAATCAATAAATATTTAATATTACACTTTAAAATTCTGGAATGTTACATCATTCCTTCCTTACAAGGATTCTGTCCTCAGAATCACAACTTAAACAAATCATTCGTTACATTCTTCCCTACTTACAAAGATTATGTCCCCAAAATCGAAGACACGGATTAAACAAATAACTCAGGGTATTCTTTCAACATTTTCTCTTCGAGTTCCCACGTAGCTTCTTCAGCGTTGTGGTTCCTCCGTATCACCTTCACAGAAGGTATCACTTTATTCCTGAGCACTTATTCTTACCTGACGACTATATGGATAGGAACCTCTTCGTAAGAAAAATCTTTCTCAAACTGTAACGGTTCATACTCGATCACATGTTTGTAGTAGGGTTTATATGGTCGTAACACCGATATGTGAAAAACATTATGAATGTTTTCCAACTCTGGAGGTAGAGCTACCTCGTAAGCCACTTCTCCCACTCTTCGCAGCACTTCAAAGGGTCCACTAAACCTCAGGCTTAGCTTTCCCTTTTTATCGAAATGAATTTTCCCCTTCTAGGGAGAAACTTTTAAAAATACAAAAGTTCCTTCGTCGAATGCACGATCTTTTCTGTGTTGATCAACCTATATTTTATGTCTGTCTTGGGATGTTACTAATCTTGTCCTGATGAGTTTAACAACGTCAGCAGTTTGTTGTACTAGTTCTGGTCCTAACAGTTGGCGTTCACCGACTTCATCCCAACACAGTGGAGTTCAGCACTTTCTGCCATACAATGCCTCGTAAGGTGGCATGCCGCTGCTCGCCTGATAACTGTTGTTGTAAGCAAATTCCACCAACGGTAATTGATCTTCCCAACTTCCTTTAAAGTCTATAACACATGCTCTCAGCATATCTTCCAATGTCTGAATTGTTCGTTCGCTTTGGCCATCTGTTTGTGGATGATAAGCTGTACTCATTCGCAACTGTGTCCCCATGCATTCTTGTAGTCTCGTCTAAAAATTTGACGTGAATCGCGGATCTCTATCGAACACAATTGATACTGGCACTCCAGGCCTCGAAACGATCTCTTTAATGTACAATCTTGCCAACTGATCAAGATTGAATCTAATCTTTATTGGTAGAAAGTGCGCGGAATTCGTCAGTTTGTCCAATATCACCCAAATCGCAACGCATCCTCTCTGAGTAGTTGGAAGACCCACCACAAAATCCATCGTGATGTGTTCCCACTTCCATTTCGGTATTTCCAATGGTTGGATTAATCCACTGGGTCTTTGATGTTCGAATTTTACTCTCTGACATGTCAAGCATTTCGCTACGCATTCAGCAACATCCCTTTTCATGTTTGGCCACCAAAAATGTCGGCGTAAATCTTGATACATTTTCATGCTTCCTAGATGAATTGAATATTTTGAGCTATGAGCTTCGGTCAAAATTTCTTTTTTCAGCTCGGGTGTTGCTGGAACCCAGATTCTTCCCTCAAACCGTAGTAGTCCTTCGGTATCGATCTTGTATTTTACATCACTACTCTCAATCAGATTCTCTTTGATTTTCCCACACTCTTCATCTTGTAGTTGGGCATCCTTCACTTTGTCCACTAAAGTTGGACCAGCTTCTATCTGGAATAGTTGTTCGTCAGATTCTTTTAGAAATTTGTTATCAGCATCAACTTCTCTCGACCTTTCCTGCTTAAAGCATCTGCAACCACATTCGCTTTTCCCGGATGATAAAAGATCTCACAATCGTAATCTTTTATCAGTTCCATCCACCTTCTTTGACGCATGTTCAAATCCTTTCTGAGTGAAAATATACTTCAGACTTTTGTGGTCTATGTAGATCTCACATTTCTCTACATAAAGATAGTTTCTCCATATCTTAAGAGCAAATACAACTGCAGCCAATTCCAAATCATGAGTCGGATACCCTTTCTCATAATCCTTTAGTTGTCTTGATGTATAGGCAATAACTCTGTCGTTCTGCATAAGAACACAACCCAACCCTTTGTGTGAGGCATCACTATACACCACAAAATTTCCTGTATTATCTGGTAATGTCAACACAGGTGCCATACTTAAACTTTTTCTTCAAATCTTGGAAACTCTCTTCACACTTCTCCGTCCAAACGAATTTTACAGCTTTCCTTGTCAAATTTGTTAGCGGAGTGGCTATCTTAGAAAATTCTTGAATAAATCTTCTATAATAACCAGCCAGTCCCAAGAAACTCCTAACTTCTATCGGTGTTCTTGGTTGTTCCCAAATGATTATAGTTTCCACTTTTGATGGATCCACTGAAATCCCATCCTTGTCAATAACATGACCCAAAAATTGTACATGGTCGAGCCAAAATTTGCACTTAGAGAATTTTACGTACAACTTTTCCTTCCTTAGTGTTTCTAATGTAAAACGTAAATGTTCCACGTGTTCTTCTTGAGTCTTGGAATACACTAGAATGTCGTCAATAAATACCACTACAAAATTGTCTAAGAATGGTTTAAACACCATGTTCATCAAATCCATGAACGCAACAGGGGCATTGGTTAAACCAAAAGACATCACCAGAAACTCGTAATGTCCGTACCGAGTTCTGAATGTCGTTCTATGTATATCCTCCTTTCTTACCTTCAATTGGTGATACCCACTTCTCAAATCTATTTTTGAGAAATATTTAGCACCCTTCAGCTGATCAAACAAGTCATCTATTCTAGGCAATGGATACCTATTATTAATAGTGACCTTGTTTAACTCCCTATAATCAATGCAAAGACGCATTGATCCGTCCTTCTTCTTAACGAATAAAACTGGCGCTCCCCACGGCGATACACTTGGTTGAATATATTTCTTGTCCAACAACTCTTGCAACTGTACCATCAGTTCCTTCATTTCTACTGGAGCCATTATGTACGGAGCCTTCGATATTGGTGTTGTTCCCGGTGCCAAGTCGATCACGAGCTCAATTTCTCTGTCAGGCAGAAGTCCCGGCAAATCTTCTGGAAACACGTCTTTGAATTCTCTCACTACCGATATTTGTTCTAGTTTCACACCGTTCTTCTGAGTATCGACTATGTAAGGTAAATAGCCCACACAACCTTGACTCAACAATTTCTTGGCCTTCATAGTTGTCAGACATTTCATTTATCTTGGCGACTTGCTACCATAAAATACTACCTTTTACTTGAGTCATAAGGTTTACACACTTCTTGTGACAATCGACATTGCTCCATATTTGAGTACCAATCCATCCCCAAAATTACATCAAAATTTTAGTATAATCGGAATCAAATCTACCAACAAGATATTTTCCTTAATGTTCACCCTACGGTTCTTGTATCTGAATCTTGAGGATTACTTCCTTATTCGCAATTTCTATGTTCAAAGGAAAATTCAGTTCTTCTCTAGGCAATTCTAACCTCTTAGCAAATTCATCAGATATAAACGAACAAGTAGCACCCGAATCGAATAATACATAAGCATTTAAATCATTGATTGGAATAATACCTGACACTACATCTTTTGATTGAACAACATCTTGTACAGTCATGTTAAAGGTTCTGGCTGTGGGTTTGTTTGATGTTGCAGGTCCTACAATGGCCCATGTACCTCCATTGCTTCTGGTTGTCACTCCATCCTTCTTCTTAGGACATTCACGAGCAAAGTGATCCTTGGATCCGTACGTGAAGCACGCATTCTTCTTTGGTTGAGTGCAACTTGGGGTGATGTTACCCTCCTGGCCACAATTGAAGCATACCCGCTTCCCCATTAAGCACACACCCTTATGAAATTTCCCGCATGTCCCACATGCTTCAACCTTTTTGTTTTGTTGGTTACCCTGCTGGTGTCCAGCACCCATGCTCCCATTCCACTTCCTCTTCAAGCTGTTGCTGCTGTTGTTGTTGTTATAGTTGTTGTTTCCACCACTACCACTCTCATTCTTAGTCTCATTCTCATTCTTCTTCTTCTTTTGTTCTTGGTTTAACCTTGTCACTGCCTCGCCTCCACCTTCAACGAGTACTGCTTTCTCCATCATTGCTGCAAATGTCTTCAACTGGAATAAAGAAGCCTCTTGTATGACCCACGACTTGACCCCTCGCTAAATCTCTTCGCCTTTACGCCGTCTATGTCTTTGACTCGATATGGCACAAACCTCGCCAATTCGTTTAACTTCGCGGAATACTCAGATACTGTCATCGTTCCTTACTTTAGTTCCGAAAACTGTACTTCCAGCTGACTCTTCGAACTCTCCGGGAAATAGGTCTCGAAAAACAACTCCTTGAACCTATCCCAGGTCATCACTCCTGGGCCTTCCCAAGTTTTATTGGCCTACCACCAATAACTAGCTTCTGCTTTCAACATGAATGTTGCAAAAGCAGTCTTCTGGTCATCCCCTACCCTAGCGACATCGAACACTTTTTCTATCTCCGTAATCCATGTTTGTGCTTCGACTGGATTCATGGACCCACGGAATTCAGGTGGTCCAACTGCCTTGAAATTCTTAAACGTTGTACCATGGTTTTGTGGTTGATTACGCATACTGTCATGTCGAGAGTGTCACTAGTTGTTGAGCAATTATTACGTTAACATTGTCGTTATTAGTAGTTCTCTCATTGTTTCTCTGTCGGGGTGGTTCACGTCTGGGAGGCATTTTTTTTAAAACAAAACATCTATTAGACTATTACTCAGTTTCTTTAAGTATTTTCTAATTAACTTGCCTCCATAAAAGAAATAACCACATAACACATAACACTTTGAATAAAGTAACAACTTTTATTTATTCAAAAACTTTTTGGAAAACATAAAACAATAGAATCACTGCTATCTACATTACTTTTCTGAACTACAAAAGTTTCAGGACAACATCGTAGTCATATCCCATAGGTTGCATAACACTTGGGATTTACAATTTATTTAACCTTTTATTCATCGTACAACAACTATGATGTTCTATTAAGATACTTCTTAGCCCTATCACGTTCTTCCTTCATGACTCGAAACATTTTCCTGCTATCTAATACATATGATGGCAGCGTCTTGAACTGAATCGGATATCACATGACCCGATCTTGAGCTCGATTAATTGTGGTGTCAAATACTTTATCCATCTCTTCCATCTTCATCCTTTTCGCTTGTGAGTTCCTTACTGCTCTTCTAGTTCATTGATAAGCTTCCTCGTATGCATCTTCAGCTCTTTCCCTCTTAGCAGCTTCTTCTCTCAGCTTGTTCTTCAGTTCAGCAACCATCTCGATCAATTGTTCTTTCTCTCCTTCAGTCTGTATTAGTTTCTCCTTGGCGTTTGTCAGTCGTTCTTCACGATCCTGGATCTCACCGTCTATTTGTTTCATTGCAGTCTGTTGTTCAGCTACTATCTCTTGCAACTCCTTAACTGTATCCTGAAGTTCTACGTTACAGTCATGCACCACATCGTATATACGGCCAGCTATCGAGTTAAGTGGAATCCTTTCCTCCTCGTCCTCATCATCGTCATCCTCCTGTGGTAACTCAACAGGATCCTCCTCGTCTGTCTCCACATCATCATCCTCATCTTCAACTACTGTGACCAACGGGGCTGACTCCCATGGCAGTTGTTGTTCCCAAACTACCTGAATGTCACGAGTCTCCTCCTCTATAGGCATTTGAGGTCCCTCCTCCCTAGCCTGACTGGATTCTCCGACATTAGTCATCCTGACAACAAAGTTATAAAGTTTTAATTATTAATCATTACTATTCGACACTCACGAGTACATAAATTAAAATCACATAAGCACATAAGTGTTTTATTACTTCTTTCCTAAAACTCGATAAGAGTTATCTCCACTATCTTTTCAAAGGTTACTTCCTATGGATTTTCCCCCTACCTAAGGTTAATAACATAAAGCTTTAATACCAACCTATGACACCCCCAAATCCAGGTACTTTATTCCCACAGGATTCGGTGTTCACTTAATCAAAACATTCATTTCTAACTACCCAATTATAATAAAATTGAATAATCAAAACCTGATCATACACGATTAAACTTAAATAAAAATCTCCCAGGTTATCTAACTTTTAACAACAATCATTCAAATGTGGAAATTAAATAAACTTCATTATAATCTTTAAACCAAAGTCTGATCATAAAACTATCAAATCTATTACAAGTCTTCAGTACTTGTTCATCTTTCCTTTTCCTTCTTCGGTGTAGGTACGCGTCACCGGTTTCAACTTGGTGTAGTAAGAAATTTTACAGGCAAGAGTGAGCAAACAAGGCCCACTTGAAATAACAATAAATAAGTCTTTAAACTTTTATATCAATTGCCAATATTAGGCTCAATAGAACTGAACAATATATTCTATTAACTTTCTAAAATATATTACTATGGGTCTAATGACCACGAATCATGTCCACAATTATAAGTAATCTTTCAACTTTAACTTTAATAGTCATAAGACTATAAGGACTCCACGTACTTAGGGGGATCAACCCTTCGTACAATGTATTTTGCACAACTATTTCAACGCTAAGCGTAAACCTCTATTAAAAGAGTTGTTCTTCTCAGTATTTAGAGTACAAGTCCGCACCAAAGGAAGTTTGGTTTGGATAAGCTTTCAAGATAATTTGGAATTCAACGAACATTAACTAAGGAGTAGTTGAATAAGACCAATAACACTATACTATAGAATAAACGTGATTGAATCAATTATAGTAAACTAAAGTCATGCATTATAAATAATCTAATAGCATACAATTTGAATAACTATAGCATACCTTTCTTGAACAACACTAAGCCAAGGGTAATTAGAATTGAATAATAAACATGCATAGCAATTTAGTTATGCATGCTAATCAATAATTGAAATGCAAGAATAATTTGTTCAACATTAAACCAAAGTTTAGACAGCTTGCATCATTATAAGGTAATTGAATTGAAAACAATAATTGAATTAACAAGATAATAGATTAGAGAACTTGTATCGTCACGAGTAACTAGATACAACGACTTACTCAATAATAGGCAATCTAGCTCTACGAAAGTGTAGAAGTAGCAACTTACAACAATTGTAATTGAATTTGAAAACAATAATGTACCCAATGAAATTAAACTCGCACAATGAAGTTTTGAGTTAGAGAACTTGCTCAATTATAAAATAGAGTTAGAAAACTTGCTCAATTATAAAGTAGAGTTAGAAAACTTGCTCAATTATAAAATAGAGTTAGAAAACTTGCCTTTAGCACAAGCTAAACCTTATAACTTGAATCAATACCCTATACATATGTCATCATGACATAATTAGTCATTACCAACATTTTATATCCATATAACCAAAATATATACATCATGTAGGTTAAATTACCAATTTACATAATCAAACTACGTTAATACTAATTAACACTTGATAACATGCTCATTCATAGTTTAATACTACTGAAATCATCATTTAACATTCATATTATTAACACATAACATTTATTTTTAAAATTTGTATACTTTAACAAAACTATCAGAACATTATGTTAACTTCATGGCGGTGCCACGATTTTTACATTGTGGGTCGTCTTTATTGACGTGATGATAATCGCGACATGGTGAATACACTCACGGTTGCCATGGCTGTGGTGATGGCGCTTGGCGCCACTAACGCATCATTTCTTTGGGCAGCGCTGCTGTGAAAACTCGATATCATTGGCGGCAAACAATGATATAAGAAAAAGCCAATTTGGCCTACAAGCTCGTTTCTAACAGACTAATTCACATCCAATTCATACAAAAACTTCATGTAAACATAATTCAAGAACTTCTAACATGTTTCTACCCATACATCAACATAAACAATGAATTTAAAACATCCAATTTCACTATTTTTGACAAAAACTCCATTGTTGACATTTTTAATGAAAATCAACACTGTGATTTTGTTTTTCAATCAAAACAGAAACTTCAAAACATCATAGTTATGATTATACATACTCTATCAATTTCCATAATCAATTTATCTATTTAACAACTAATTAAACCTTAAATTTCTATTTTAAATTAAGCCATATTCATATGTATTTTCTTGTAAACACTGTAATATGGTTTCCTTCACAAAACACATACATACATGAACTAGTTCCTCTATAATCATATATATAAACTCATGTAATCATCTTATAATCAATAATTTATCATATAACCATATACACCATCAATTTATCTTTTATAAAATTTCACAGAGAACTTTTTTTTTGGAAGAAGAAGAAAACTAAACTTTTAAAAAAAAGATTAAGCTCCTACCTTTGATTAGGAAGATGATGGCTATTCTATTCCCCAATTTCTTTCTCAAAAACCTGTTAGAAAACACTCACCCTCTCTCTAGAGTTATCTCTAATGTTTTTCTCTGTCTTCTTCTTCTTCTTCTTCTTTCTTCTCCCAACTCTAGTTTACGTATTATCATATAATGTATAATAATAATAATATAGATATTAAGTATAGGATTTTAACTGACATCAGTTATAAAATTTTGAAAATCAAAAGCCATAAGGCTTGTTTGGCTATCTAACTAAAATAAACCATTAACCTTTACACTTTATTTGGTAAACTTAATTAAAACAAATGGATTAATCCTTACACCTTGTTTGATAAAATATCATTAGATTAAAGACTTAATATGCGATAAGACATGTTTGGCAAAACTAAATTAAACTCTTTTAATTTATTTTTAGTAACTCCTTTATAGCAAGGTTATTAGTCACACTTTTATTTAATTAATTAATCAATTAAACATTAATCTATTAAATTACTTTAGCACATAATTTAATATCACATAACTATAATTTCTTTTAAAATTGTAATTTTATTCAACCAACTAATATTTTAAATTACAATTTCCTATTTAAAATATTATAATTTATTTAAATCACTATAAGATCTCTAGCTTACTTATTAAATTAAATTGGTATATAATCTCATAACAATTAATTTTCATAGTTCCTTAATTATTTATTCAACAAATAATTAACTAAACTACATCAACTCAAATTGCCATTACATACTTATATAATTCAATAAATATTTTATATTACAAAAAAATATTTAATATTTAATATTTAATTATTTACTTAACAAATAATTAATTAAACCACATCGACTCAAATTGAACAATTCTTTATTCAATAATAAACATATCCATTAAATACTTATATAAATCAATAAATATTTAATATTATACTTTAAAATTACGGAATGTTACATTTTCTTTATGTTTAATATGTTTAAAATATAGCTTAATAAGAATAGAGAGAAGATGATGTTAGAAATAATTTCATATGGTTGAAATCATGAGAAAAGAAAAAATAAGAACATAAAAATTTAGTTTATAAATTTCTTAAGGAAGTATAAAGATTCATAGCGAATTTGAACGATCCGAGTGGATTATATGAATAAGTAGGTGAAATAAGTAAGAAATGGTGTTCTATAACATCAAATTCCAATAATAAGTGAAATCATAATCCAAAATATCGATTAAAATGAATAACGAGCGAAGAACACAAAGAACACGCGAAGAACACGAAGAACGTTGTTGATGGACAAATTTAAAACCATCATAGGATAATTGTTATTGATGGACAAGGTTTAAAACCATCGCGTATAAGTTAGTTGCTTCTTGCTTGGTTAGGAACGGTAGAAACGTTCATAAAGAACGGATTAAAACTTAGCTATAACGAAGTTATGACAAAATTTTCGTAAAAGACAAACGAGAATTAGAAAGTTAGTAAATAAATCTAAGTGGGTAGGGTTTCATAAGAAAGTAAGAGAACATATAAAACATGAGTCGTGGACTTAAGAACGAACGAGTTTCGAGTTCAGATGACCGAATTACGGACGAACAAACGAAGAGCGTTAAAAACGTAAAATGAACAAAGGGTGAAGATCAAGCCAATCAAATGGCACGTTAACAGATTTAGAATGAATTTCTGCTTAAGGGGTATTAAAGTACGTACGATAAGGAAGAGAATGTCTTTGGAACGACTTCATTCCGAGTTATAACGAAGGAGTTATGAGATCGGGAAGTAAGCGTCTCAAATTGGATTTAACACTTGGAGAATTTTTCTAGGGTTTAGTTTCGTGACATTGCAGCCAAATTGAGCCTTTGGGAGGGCAAGGCCAGCAAAGACGAGCTCGACCATAAACTTCTGGAGAGTGGCGCCGCAACGCGAGAGATAAAGAAGGGAGTGGCGCCATAGCGCCAATGTTGGGAAAAAGCCAAAGATGAGCTTTTAACTGCTCATCTCTTGGGGGAAATGTAAGGGAAAATAAAGAATATAATATTCAACTAAGAAAACCTTATTTAATTATGATCATAAAAATAAACTTTTATGGAGAAATTTTAAAGTTTAATATAGTATAAAGTTATTTACTTTATAGTTTATTAAAATAAATAGTTGATATTATAAGTTACTTAAAAAATGTTATTAAAATTAAATTGAAAATTATAAAAAATTTAAGGTATTTATATTCACCACAATTAATTAAAAAAAATTATTTAGAACAAGATAGCGACCAATTTTATCCCTCGCAAAAAACTTTTGAATAATGATATATAATGAGTAATAATTCCTTCACTAAATAGATTTTTTCCTCGCAAATTTTCATCATAAAGTAGCTCCAAAAATCTTTCTATCGCCCCAATTTTGTGAGGGAAAAAATATAAATTGTGAAGGATGTTTCTTTCTCTAATAACTATATTGCCACTATACTTTTTTCCTTCCCTATTCCTTCGCTAAACAACTCCTCATGTGAAGGAATAAATTCCTTCACAAAATTTCCTTCGTTAGATGCCATTTTTGGTGTAGTGGTATAAGTTAAGTAAACAATTGGGGATAGTTCTCTCGCATTTTGTCCTCGAGCTCCCATGTTGCTTCTTTAATGTTATGATTCCTCCATATCACTTTGACCGATGCTATCACTTTATTTCTCAGGACTTGCTCTTTACGGTCGATGATCTGTGCATGTTTTTCTACATAAAAAAGATCTTCTTCGAGTTGGATCGGCTCATAGTTTATAACGTGTTTATATTCAGGTTTATATGGTCACAATACGGACACATTAAACACATTATGAATATGATTTAACTCAAAGGGTAGTACTACTTCATAAGCAACTTCACCTACCCTCCTCAAAATTTCGAAGGGCTCAATGAATCTCGGACTCAGTTCCCCTTTCTTGCCAAAATATATCTTGCCCTTCCAAGGGGACACTTTCAAGAATACATGGCTTCCTACATTAAAGTTTCGTTGTTGACGATGTGGATCAACGTATTTCTTCTGTCGATCTTGAGATCATTGCAATTGTTCACGTATAATTCTGATGGTCTCAATAGTTTGTTGGATTATTTTAGGTCTTAGCATTTGTCTTTCCCCGACTTCATCCCAACACAAAGGTGTTCTACATTTCCTCCTATATAAGGCTTTATAAGGTGGCATACCTATGCTAGCATGGTAGTTGTTGTTGTAGGCAAATTCTACCAAAGGTAACTGATCTTCCCAACTTCCTTTGAAGTCTATGATACATGTTCTAAACATATTCTCTAATGTTTGAATAGTTCTCTCACTTTGCCCATCAATTTGAGGGTGATAAGATGTACTTAATCTTAATTGTGTTCCTAAGTGTTTTTGAATGCTCTTCCAAAAATTTAAGGTAAAACGTGGGTCTTGATCTGACACTATAGAAATAGGTACTCCATGCCTAGAGATGATTTCATTAATGTATAGCTTGGCAAGTTGGTCTAAGTTATAAGTAACTTTAATAGGTAGGAAGTGAGTTGATTTGGTTAGACGGTCGACTATAACCCAAATGGCATTGTGGCCCTTCTGTGTAGCTGGAAGGCCTACCACAAAGTCCATGGTTATATGTTCCCACTTCCACTCAAGAATGTGTAAGGGTTGAAGTAAACCACTCGACTTCTAATGTTCAGCCTTAACCCTTTGACACGTGAGACATTTGCTTACTCATTCGACTATTTCCCTTTTAATATTAGACCACCAAAAGTGTCAACTTAATTCTTTGTACATTTTAGTACTCCTGGATGTATGGTAAATTTAGAATTATGAGCTTCGTTTAATATTTTGTCTTTTAATGCTTGATTCAACGGGACCCAAATTCTATCTTCAAATCTTATTATTCCATCCTTGTCTATTCTGAATTTGTTATAATTGATATGAGTTATATTAGACTTACATTTTTGACATTCCTCATCCTTTTCCTGCATCTCTTTGATTCTATCAAGTAGAGACGAAACTCCCTCTATAATGAATAACTTTTGGGTAGAGGTAGTTGGACATCCCACCTCAATTTTTAGTTTTTCGAAATCTTTTATTAACCTTTCATTGGTGATTATTATGTTTAACTTTTCTTGATTCTTTCTACTTAACGCATCAACTACTACATTGAATTTACCAAGATGATATAAGATTTCACAGTCAAAATCCTTTATCAGTTTTGACCATCTCCCCTGCCTTAAGTTTAACTCCTTTTCTGTAAAAATATATTTTAGACTTTTGTGATATGTATATATCTCGCACTTCTCCCCGTAAAAGTAATGCCTCCAAGTTTTTAGGGAAAAAACTACCGCGGCTAACTCTAGGTCATGAGTAGGATACCTCTTCTCATAATCTTTGAGTTGTCGTGATGCATAAGCAATCATTATGCCATGTTGCATCAACACACACCCTAAACCTCTGTGTGACGCATCACTAAATACTACAAGGCCTCCTATATCATATGGTAAGGACAACACTGGAGCCATGCTTAGTCGCTTCTTCAACTCTTGGAAGCTCTCTTCACATTTATTTATCTAGACGTATTTCACAATCTTTCGAGTTAAATTAGTTAGTGGGGTTGCTATTTTTGAAAAATCTTTTATAAACCATCGATAAGAACCCACTAAACCGAGAAAACTTCTTACTTCTGTTGGAGTTTTTGGTTGTTCCCAATTCACAATCGTTTTGATCTTAGTTGGATCTACTGATATTCCATTCTTGTCAATTACATGACCTAAAAATTAAACTCTCTTTAACCAGAATTCAAACTTGGAAAACTTTGCGTAAAGTTTTTCCTTATATAAATGGAGGAATTTTTAGAAAAGTGACAATTGTTGAAAATTGATATTTTATCTTTTCTGATAAAATAATTTATTATATTATAATAATATAATAATGGTGATATTTTTACAATGAATGTGTGATATATGACTAAATGAGGAGGAAGATATTTTTGTTACTAAAAATATTTAAAACATGTTTTTCATGTTTGTGGACCCCATTTCTTGACTGAAATTTGATTATGGCCTGTAAAATCGTCCGTATGTGGATTTCAGTCAATTTCTGTTTGGAATTTGAAAAACCTTAAACTTACAAAGTTGTAGAGAATTGAATTTCTTATGGAAGGACATAAGATTCGAATTTTTCTGATAAAAGGGCTATTTATTATGAATTATTGAAGTTCCAAAATAATTAATTTTTGAAATTTAAATATTTTTTAAAAGAAAAATGTTTTTTGCAATTGTGTGGGCCCCACAGGTGTTGTAAACATGCTAAAATCAGTTTTTCTAAGGTGGGCCTGAAAAAATTTAATTATATTAATATTTTATTAAATTTTCTAATTTGTTGTTCTAAGCATTTTTCTATAAATAGGGTACTTAGGTTTGAATTGAAAATCACACCAGAAACTAAGTGTTGCTATACGGTGCAAGTTCTTTTTAGCGTTATATCCGATATTCAGCCAGAAGTACTATTCTTTTGAGGTAAGGGGCATTATTTATTTTATATTCTGAAGAGATATTATTTTTCATATTCATATGAATATTATTTTCGTTCAATATTCATAAAGAGTATTATCTTCGTTCAATATTCGTAGGAATATTATCTTCGTTAAATATTCATTGGAATATTATTTTCGTTCAACAGTTGTAAGGGATGTTATATTTGTTCAATATTCACTTGAAATAATATTTTCTTTCATACTCTGTAGTATATAAGTAATATTATTTCGTTTCAGATTTCGAATTCTATACTCGTTTTGTTAAAGTTTTGGCTTCTATACTGCATGAAATTAGAAGAATATCCTTGATATTTGCGCTTCATCCAGTATCTTTTCATGGAAATATTATTCTGAGCATTCTTGAAAAGTTTTAACTTTTTCATATCGGGGTACTATTCACGGGTACTATTCACTCAGTTACTATTCACCCGGGGTACTATTAATGACAAAAATTGATTTCTTTTCGGTCCAAATCATTTTTGATATAATATTATTCTTGAATTTTACTCTACAAAGCAGTATCATGTTGACAATTTGGACGTTATTGATTTCTGTATAAATTAAATTATAAATCTTTAAAAATTTATCCTTGAACTTGTTTTATTGAATTCTTATATCATTGTCATCATCCTCATGTTTATATTATGTTGAAAGTCATCGTGGCTGTCGTAGTGCAAATATGGACTTGGTTTGATTATGACAAGGATTATTCTAATATAATCATCATGACATAGTAATGTTACAAATGATGTGGCAAAAGTCCTCATTGGCCTGTAGTGCATTGATGGACAGTTGTTGGCATGATCATGAATATTGATGAATACACGAACATCCTTGGCCCGTAGTGCATGGATAATTTGTGGTCGTGATACTAAAGAATATCCTTTGCCATAGTGCATGGCTGATTCGATGATGTGGATTATTTATTAAGCTGAGTCTCAGCGATAAAAGTGATGAAAAACCTTTTTAAATCATATAAGATAGTAGATTTTATGCTCTACTTGACTCTTCTAATGGATTGCTTGTTCCACTGTAGTTAAACTTGATGTTTGTTATATTTTATCAGTTTAACACTGTTGAAGGCTAACGGTAAATTATTCTGCATTATTTTAGTCATAATATTTCTTACTGGGCTAGTTGAGCTCACCCTTTTGCTTTCATTGTTCTTTTCAGGAAATGAGAACGTAGCCGGGACTAGTCGAGGAACGGAGTGATGGTCCAGATGATAACATTAGTAGTCCTCACTATTCTATGAAATAGTGTGATAATAAATGTATTGAGGACTCCATTTGAGTTGAATACTGTTTGGAAGACAATATTCGTATTAAAACTCTCAGTTTATGTTTTGTCGTATTTTATACGACAGTTGTATTATTAAGTTGTATTTGAATTTTGTACCATATATTTGGCGACTCAAGATGGGTGATGTATACCTATTTTGGGGGCATCACGGTTGGTACCAAAGCTTAGGGATATGATCCCTGGCTCAGATGTGAGACAAGAACTAGGAGGGGAGAGACGGGGTATTCATTCGCTAGTATGACCTACCTAAGTTTAATTGGTATTTAATTGGTCGGTCAAAGTATAAGGATAATATATGGTATATCAATTAACCCTTGTTTTCTGGCAGTATTTGAAAATGACATCCGAGAATATTGAGAATAGCAATGGTACACAGGAGACCGTTGAGTCACCACAGATCAATACCCAGGATAATGTGCAACAGGAAGACAATAATCCTTAGGTAAACAACAACGATCAAATTATGAACGATGGAATGTTCAGAGGCTTTATGCAATTCATGCAACATCAGGTGAGAGCGGCTCCTGTCCAAAATGTAGGATGAAACACTGGAAAATCTCGGACGATCACCGCTAAGCAGTTCAAGGAGCTGGGACCACCAGAGTTTATTGGAGAGTCAAAACCACTTAAGGCGGAAACTTGGATAAAACAGATCACCAAGATATTTGATGTCTTGGAATGCTCAGAGGAGCAAAAGGTTCCATTCGCCACCTTTATGTTGCGTGAAGAAGTGAATCATTGGTGGGAATCTGTAAAATGTACCCAGCCTAACGTACTCAAGATATCTTGGGAGAAATTCCAAGAATTGTTCAACGACAAGTACTTTCCCGAAAGTATTCGTCACATGAAGGAGGTAGAGTTCATCAACTTTGAGCAAAACAATGTGAACGTGTCGTAGTACGAAGCTAAGTTTGTCGAGTTGTCCCGATTTGCATCCCATTTGGTTGATAATGAGGAGAGAATGACGCGAACATTTCTGCAAAGGTTTGAAACCCGAAATACGTCAATACCTCATTTCTCACAAACATTGTTTATATTCAGATGTTGTGAATAAGGCTCAGTTATTGGAGCGCGATAATGAGTCGGCTCAACTGAAGAATAATGACTAACAACTCAATAATAATAGTACCGGTGGCAACGATCATTGGAACAATGATAACCATCGTGGGGGAAATTATCATGCCAAGAATGGTGACCACTTCGGTGGTAATCATGACCAAGATAATAGAAGTGGAAATTTCAAGAAGAGAAGGTTCAATAATGATGGAAAGAAAGCACCATCAGCACCTGTTTCCAAGGAAGAAGAACAACCACCGGTCGTATGTTTCAAATACGGACAGGAGGGACACATCTGTACAAACTCTACGCAGAAACCCAAAGCGTGTTTTAATTGCGGAAGGGAAGCTCACCTAGCTCGATTTTGTCATGTAGTGAAGTCAAGTCCAGCTGGGATAGTGATGCCAAAGGATGTATCAGACAAGTCAAAGTCGGTAGTTTAAGAGAGAGCATTTGTCGAGGAACCCGAACGAAGCTATCACGAGTAAGTTAATCATAAACTCTTGTGAAATTTATATCTTATTCGATATCGGTTCTACCCATTCTTTTATTTCTCCTACTTTCCCTCAACGTTTAAATTTGACCCCAATACAAAACCCATTTCTAAAACCCTCAAATATTTCTTCACCTAAAACGAACATAACATGCACCAAAGACGTTGACTCGAGCTGTTGAAGATTCCGACCATACCATTCAATATCATCGTAGAAGAGCGAACGTGGTAGCTGACGCGTTGAGTAGAAGATCGTATGAAGTTACGAGTGCGACGTTGTTAACACAAAGACCCATTTTGTATGACTTATTATAGAGACCCACGTGATGATGTTAAATATACAATTAAACCCAACTTTAATCGATAAAGATTAAGCCACTTAGGCTACAGACTCAGAGCTGATGAATATGCAGAAGAAGGTTCAAGAAGATGTTATTCTAGAAGCAAGAATTGACGAAGAGAGGAAATCTCAACCCTTGATTTAATTGTTCTATTTGAAATCCTCGATCGAGTAGGAACTGTGGCCTATAAACTCGTTTTAACGCCAAGTATGTCACGTGTTCATAACCTTTTTCACGTATCGATGTTACGTAAATATGTGGACGACCCGAACCATAATATTGATTTAAAACCAGACGAGATAGTGGAAGATTTAACGTATATAGAGGTACCTGTTAAAATCTTGGATAAGAAAAAACATATTCTACGCTCAAAGGTTATACCTCAAGAGTTAGAATCTGAAGAGGTATCCTCACCACTTCGGCATACCAGATACGTACGTAAATTTAGAGGGAGAAATTTCATAAAGAGGGGAGATTGTGAGACCCCGAATTTTATGAATAAAGATTTAATTTTCTTGAAATATTTTTTTTATATTAAGGAGTAAATTTGATATAATGTTATAGTTGTGGGTAATATTTATAAATTTTGCAAAATAAGCAAGTGGTTATAAAATATTCATGTTGTCGGGGAATATTCGTTTGGTCGTGGAATATTCTTTTTGTCGGGGAATATTTATACGACGGCGCAACCATTTGTTGGCCCCATAACGGAAAATGGTCGGATGAAGAAAATGACAAGTTTGAGTTTTTATAAATAACGGCGTAATTGTTACTATGACGCCCCCAAAATAGGTATACATCACCCATCTTGAGTCGCCAAATACATGATACAAAATTCAAATACAACTTAATTATACAACAGTCGTGTAAAATACGACAAAACATAATCTAAGAGTTTTAATAAGAATATTGTCATCTAGACAATATTCACACTCAATGGAGTCCTCATTACATTTATTGTCACACTATTTTATAGAATAATCAGGACTACTAAAACAACCATCTAGACCGTTAATCCGTTCCCCGACTCGTCCCAGCTATATTCTCATTTTCTGAAGAGAACAGTGATAGAAAGGGTGAGCTCAACTAGCCCAGTAAGAAATATTATGACTAAGATAATGCAGAATAATTTATCGTTAGCCTTCAACAGTGTTAAACTGATAAAATATAACAAACATTAAGTTTAACTGCATCGGAACAAGCAATCCATTAGAAGAGTCAAGTAGAGAATAAAATCTACTATCTTCTATGATTTAAAAGGTTTTTCATCACTTTTATTGCTAAGACTTAGCTTAATAAATAAACCACATCATCTCTGCACTACGACCAAGTATATTCATTAGTATAATGACCACAAATTATTCATGCACTATGGGCCAAGGATATTCGTGTATTCATCAATGGTCATGATCATGCCAACAACTGTCCATCAATGCACTACGGCTAATGAGAACTTTTACCACATCATTTGTAACATTGTAGTCATGATTATACCGAATAATTCCTAGTCATAATCATACCAAGTCCATCTATGCACTACATGCCACAGATGACTTTCAACATATTATAAACATGAGGAAGATGACAATGATATAAGAATCCAATAAAACAAGTTCAAGGTTAAATTTTTAAAGATTTATAATTTAATTTATCCAAAAATCAATAACGTCCAAATTGTCAACATGATACTGTTTTGTGGAGTAAAATTCAAGAATGCTCAGAAGAATATTTCCATGAAAAGATACTGGATGAAGCGCAAATATCCAGGATATTCTACTAATTTCATGGAGTATAGAAGCCAAGACTGTAACCAACTGAGTATAATAGAATATATGAAACTGCAAATGGATTTTTGCCCGCCATGCGGTAAACCACGTAGACAGATCATTTCCACAATTTAATAAGGAATGAATACAAAGGATCATTCACCATGCATGCGGTAGTCCACATAGACAGGTTATTCCAATAGATTAATAAAGAATGGAATAACAGAAGAATTCACCATGCATGCGATAGACCACACAGACATGTTATTCCAACAGAATAATAAAGAATGGAATAACAAAAGAATTCACCAGGCATGCGATAGACCGCACAGACAAGTTATTCCAATAGAATAATAAAGAATGGAATAACAAAAGAATTCACTGAGCATGTGATAGATCGCATGCAGACGGAGTTATTCCAATGTAATAATAAAGAATGGAATAACAACCCTTACAGTATTGAAGAAAAAAACTCTCTTCATGAATACGAAAGAAATAATACCCTTACCTTAGAAGAAAGCTGGATCTTTGTAATAAGTAGGAGGTAGCCACTTCTCTTCCTCTTTCTCTTTATAATTTCTCTCTATAATAATTGCTCTTGTGAGACTTAGTGAATTGGTGAGAATGAAAGAAGAATGAGCTTCTATTTATAAGAAAATATAGTTTCGATAATTGCACGTTTTGGGGCTCAAAATATTACAGTATAATACCTTCCTCTTTTTCTTCATTTTGAATTTAGTCCTGTAAGTATTATCAAACTTGCATCACCTCCCCTAATAGTAAATAATGTGAATTAATAGTTCAGTCATGTGAACAAATAGTTAGAAGCATGTGAAATAATAGAAATTAATTTCTTATTTATCCAATTAATTACCCGATTGGTCAATATAAGCTCCAGACATCAATTATTATCGAAATAAATGTCGATTTCCACCAACCCTAATAATCCTAACACAATGGAACTATCAAGTTCATCTTTAATCAACACGAAGTTATTCATCATTAATATTATAACTCACAATATTTAACAACCAGTTCGTTCCTAGGAAAGAGGGGGCTTTCGGATTTCTCCTTATTGGCGCACAATTAGGTGACCAAACCTCTCCTTGACAGAACTTCTAGACATTGTCAATATTGCAAGTAATAATATGAATAACTTTGTCATCTCAATTATTGATTTAATAATAATAAATATTATGCAGATGACACTGTGACAATAATTGAATCAATAATATGAGAGATATGATGCAAAGAATTATCGTAGTAATAATTGAGTATAAGCGAAGTGACTTCTCACGTAAGCATCAATAATCAATATCGTAGTGCTACTACGCAACCACGCCAGACATTATACTTTTACCACCAGGTAGTTCAACAGTTTAACGGTAAAACTTTCGTTGTTATTTTTATAAAAAGATAATTCTGTCGTTTTCTAACTACGATAATACTTCCATTGTGGGGTCCACTAATGATTGTGCAGTCGTACGAGTATTCCCTGTTAAAACGAATATTCCCCGACCAATCGAATATTATATAACCACATGCTTACTTTGCAAAATTTATAAATAATACCCACAACTATAACATTATATCAAATCCACACCATAATATTCAAAAATATATTTTGAGAAAAATTACTCTTTATTCATAAAAGTTGGGGTCTTACAATTACCGTTAATACTGTTGGAATACCCGATGGTTAAAATACAGTAGTACGCGGTGTTGCACTGTAGCACATGGTATTGCACCAATTATTGATTTTTAGGTAAGAAGGCACTACTCAATAATTGTTATAGTAATTAATGTTCAATATTTTATTTTATTGATTCAATAATTGCTACGTTGATATTTTATATTATTGTTGTTTCAATAATTATCACTACACAATATTTTCCATTATCAGATCAATAATTCATATTATTTTATTAATATTACTAGATAACATTATTGACAATGTCTAGAAAGTTCTGTCTAAGGAGAGGTATGGTCACCTAATTGCGCGCTAGTAAGGATAAATCCCTATTGGAAAGCCCCCTTTTTCCTGGGAATAGCCTACTTGTCAGTATTGTGATTCTATAATATTATTTATGAATAATTAATTATTGATTTATATGATAAGGAAAATATTTATTTTATGTGGATATAAATGGAGGAATTTTTAGAAAAGTGACAATTATTGACAATTGATATTTTATCTTTTCTGATAAAATAATTTATTATATTATAATAATATAATAATGGTGATATTTATACAATGAATGTGTGATATATGAATAAATGAGGATGAATATATTTTTGTTACTAAAAATATTTAAAACATGTTTTTCATGTTTGTGGACCCCATTTCTTGACTGAAATTTGATTATGGCCTGTAAAATCGTCCGTATATGGATTTTGGTAAATTTATGTTTTGAATTTGAAAAAATTTAAACTTAGAAAGTTGTAGAGAATTTAATTTTCTATGGAAGGACATTAGATTCGATTTTTTTTTGATAAAAGTGCTATTTATTATGAATTATTGAAGTTCCGAAATAATTGATTTTTAAAGTTTTAAATATTTTTTAAAAGAAAAACATTTTTTGCAATTGGGTGGGCCCCACAGGTGTTGTAAACATGCTAAAATTAGTTTGTCTAAGGTGGGCGCGAAATTTTTTAATTATATTAATATTTTATTAAATTTTCTACTTTGGTATTCTAAGCATTTTCCTATAAATAGGGTGATTAGGTTAGAATATAAAATCACACCAGAAACTGAAATCTTCTCTCTCTATATTATCGAGTGTATTCTTGTGAGTATTTTGATACTTTGAGTGTTGCTATATGGTGCAAGTTCCTTTCAGCGTTATATCCGATATTCAGCCAGAAGTACTATTCTTTTGAGGTAAGGGGTATTATTTATTTCATATTCTGAAGAAATATTATTTTTCATATTCGGATGAATATTATTTTCGTTCAATATTCATAAAGAGTATTATCTTCATTCAATATTCGTAGGAATATTATATTCGTTAAATATTTGTTAGAATATTATTTTCGTTCAACAGTTGTAAGGGATGTTATTTTTGTTCAATATTCGTTTGAAATAATATTTTCTTCCATACTCTATAGTATGTAAGTAATATTATTTCTTTTTAGATTTCGAATTCTATACTCGTTTTGTTAAAGTTTTGGCTTCTATACTAAATGAAATTAGTAGAATATCCTTGATATTTGCGCTTCATCCAGTATCATTTCATGGAAATATTAATATGAGCATTCTAATTAAGTTTGAACTTGTACTATTCACGGGGTTACTATTCTCGAAGTTACTATTCATGGATACTATTCACTCGGTTACTATTCACCCGGAGTACTATTCATGACAAAAATTGATTTATTTTCGGTCTAAATCATTTTTGATATAATATTATTCTTGAATTTTACACCACAAAGCAGTATCATGTTGACAATTTGGACGTTATTGATTTCTGTATAAATTAAATTATAAATCATTAAAAATTTATCCTTGAACTTGTTTTATTGAATTCTTATATCATTGTCATCATCATCATGTTTATATTATGTTGAAAGTCATATGTGGCCTGTAGTGCATAGATGGACTTGGTTTGATTATGACCAGGGATTATTCGATATAATCATGACCGTAATGTTACAAATGATGTGGTAAAAGTCCTCATTGGCCCGTAGTGCATTAATGGACAGTTGTTGGCATGATCATGACCATTGATGAATACACGAATATCCTTGGAGCGTAGTGCATGGATAATTTGTGGTCGTGATACTAAAGAATATCCTTGGCCATAGTGCATGGGTGATTCGATGATGTAGATTATTTATTAAGTTGAGTCTCAGCGATAAAAGTGGTGAAAAACCTTTTTAAATCATAGAAGATATTAGATTTTATGCTCTACTTGACTCTTCTAATGGATTGCTTGTTCCGCTGCAGTTAAACTCGATGTTTGTTATATTTTATCAGTTTAACATTGTTGAAGGCTAACGATAAATTATTCGGCATTATCTTAGTCATAATATTTCTTATTGGGCTAGTTGAGCTCACCCTTTTGCTTTCATTGTTCTCTTCAGGAAATGAGAACGTAGCTGGGACTTGTCGGGGAAGGGAGTGACGGTCTAGATGGTTGCATTAGTAGTCCTCACTATTCAGTGAAATAGTGTGATAATAAATGTATTGAGGACTCCATTAGAGTTGAATACTGTCTGGAAGACAATATTCGTATTAAAACTCTCAATTTATGTTTTGTCGTATTTTACACGACAGTTGTATTATTAAGTTGTATTTGAATTTTGTACCATGTATTTGGTGACTCAAGATGGGTGATGTATACCTATTTTGGGGGCGTCATTGCGGTAGTATTTGCCCTAAAGATATAGAGGCACTATTTATATGGTGTAAGGTGTGAAATATACACGGACCATAAAAGTCTGAAGTATATCTTCATGTAGAAGGGGTTGAATATGAGACAGAGAAGATGGTTGGAGCTTATAAAGGATTACAATTGTGACATCTTATGTCATCCGAGAAAAGCTAACGTGGTAACGGATGCACTAAGCAGAAAACGCAGTGGTAGGTTGGCGATGCTAATCGCTCAAGAGGAGTTAATTAAGGAGCTGACCAGCTTGGAACCCGAGGTAAATAGTTCGAGAGGGTCAGATGAGAAGTTGTTCGCAATGGAGGTTTGTCTGACTCTACTGGACAAAATCAAGGAAGCATAAAGCAGCGATGAAGAATGTGAGAGGATCAGGAAATGGATTTCTGACGAAGAGGAGCTCAAGTTCAGTATGGATGGTGATGGACTATAAAGATTTGAGAAGAGAATTTGGGTGCCAGCAGTATCTGAATTAAAGGAAGCAATCTTGCAGGAAGCTCATAGTTCAAGTTACTCAATCCACCTGGGAAGCACAAAGATGTACCAGGATCTTTGCCAACATTATTGGTGGCCCAATATGAAGAGAGAGGTAGCAGAGTGCATCAACAGGTGTTTAACATGCCAGCGAGTTAAGGCAGAACATCAGAAACTGAGCGGGTTTCTTCAACCATTAGAAATTCCAGAGTGGAGGTGTGAGCATATCACGATGGACTTCATGGTAAGACTTCCAACTACACAGAATGGTTATGATGCAGTATGGCTGATCGTTGATCGATTGACCAAGTCAGCGTATTTCTTGCAAAATAGGATCAGATATACCTTGGATCAGTTGGCAAAACTTTACATCAAAGAGATTATTTCCAGACATGGTGTACCTGTATCAATTGTGTCAGATCGCGATCCGCGGTTCACAGCAGATTTCAGGAAAAGCTTTCAAGAACGAATGGGAACGCAATTGAGGTTGAGCACCACGTATCCTTAAACAGATGGATAGAGCGAGAGAACTATTCAAACGTTAGAGGACATGCTGAGAGAATGTGTTATGGATTTTAAACGAAGCTGGGATGATCACCTACCGTTGGTAGAATTTGCATACAACAACAGTTACCACGCAAGCATCGGTATGTCACCGTATAAAGCTTTATATGGAAGGAAGTACAGAACGCCATTGTGCTAAGATGAAGTAGGAGAACGTCAATTGTTAGGGCCAGAATTGGTGCATCAAACTGCAGATGTGATCAAAACGATACGAGCGAGGCTAGTCATGGCTCATGATTGATAGAAGAAATATGCTTATCAACATCGGCAACAACGAGACTTCAACGTCGGCACTTATGTGTTTCTAAAGGTTTCACATTGAAAAGGGAAAATGAGGTTTGGGAAGAAGGGGAAACTTAGTCCCAGATTCATAGGATCCTTTGAAGTGTTAAGGCGAGTCGATGAGGTAGCTTATGAAATAGCTTTACCTCTGGAGTTAGAGCATTTACACAATGTGTTCCATATATCAGTTTTACGACCTTATAAGTAGGATTACAAATACGTCATCGAATATGAACCTATTCAGTTTGAGAAGGACTTAACCTATGAAGAGTTTCCAGTACAGATAATTGATAGGAATGAGCAAGTGTTAAGAAATAAGATAATACCTTCTGTTAAGATAATATGGAGGAACCACAACGCCGAAGAGGCTACATGGGAACTCGAGGAGAAAATGATGAAAAACTACCCTAATATTTTTGTTTGATGTGTAATGATTCCGAGGACGAAATCCTTATAAGTGAGGGTGAATGTAATATTCGAGATTTTCTATGCAATTTAATAATTATCAATAAACGAACTTATGTAAAAATCTTGTGTGATTTCATTTATTAGATGTATATGTGTTATAATATATGTGTTATTTTAAGATATGTGATGAAAGGTATTTAAATGGTTGGTTTAGTTTAATTTAACTATTTAAATTGGTTAAGTATGGAATTAATTCAATTAATTTCTTGGGATGGAATTACAACATGAGTTTAGTTCAGAGCAGAATTTAGAGACGCGGATTACGTATTTGAGTTTGGAACGTCGAAATTACTCAGGATAGACTGTAACCACGAAAATGTGTCAGGGTTGACTTTTTTTGTCAAAGTCAACCACAAATTTTAGAGATGATTTTGACAAAACAAATAGTCCCATGACGTCCGGAACGTCAACTTTTGAAGGAATCGATATAAGTATCGAACACGTTTGGCTACGGAGGGCAAAATGGGTATTTAAAGGATTAAAATAATATTATAATGTGTTTATTTAATTGGTCAGCAGCTGGTGGGACCCTGTTACTCACGAATTGGGACAAGGGAGGAGGAAGTATACGTATTGCAAGATATCGAGGGAAAGGGAGTTACACTTGTGTAATAAACAAAAACTTTTCATTTTCTTAAATCCCCTCTCCATACTAAACCTATGCATTATGAGAAATATATACATAACTGATGATTTGGGTATGGAAGAGGCAAGGGAAGCCTATGCTAATATCATATACATATATACTCTCCACTCCTATGTTCTTCTCATTTGCAAAATTCCACAAAGAGAGCAAAAAAGAGAGAAATTGAGAGAATGAGAGCTTGAGAGGGGGAAAATGAATTCTGGAGATTACATAGCAACTAACAAGCAAGGAAGACAGATAATCAGATTAACACAAGGGAAATTCGTCCAAAAAGGTAAGCCATGAAACTCTCTTTTCATGTTCTTGAAGAAAAATAGTGAAAAAGCATGTATAGCCATGGTAAATGGTTTATGTTTATTTCGTGAGGCTATGCTTATGTTGGTTTTTGTTATGAGGATGATAAAAAATGAAAATTTTGGTATAAACATGTTGCAATTGAAAGTAGTATGCACACAAGCCAATCATGTTTGATGATAAAGCATATACTTTGTAACAATCTTATTCATTTATTAATAAAAAGTATTAATTTATTAAAGGCTTTTAATTATCTACATGATGCTGTTTTATAATATGGGATAAACCCTTAGTTTTAAGCAATGCTTTTAGAATAATGATGATGATCATTCTAATGAGATCTAAATTCTTAGAAAGCTTAAAACTAAAATAGTTCCCAATCATTGGATTACTAAATTGGGGATTAGTGAATCCAGATAGATTGGTACATACGTTGCTTGCTCATTGGATGAGGATGATTGATCTCATGATCATTTGTGTGGAGACACTAAAGCAAGTATGTAGGTGCTTATTAGAGAATAAGTTCACTGAACGTGGCTCGCTAAGGAATTCCTGTAGTGATAGTAGTACAAGTGATCCTTGGACTTGAGATCATCATAGTATCTTGTGTATGATGAGTTATACTTTGACTTATTCCTTAAGACCCTTAGGGTATATCAAAGGGTATGCTTGGGTATAATAAGTTGTGCATGGAGATAATGTATGATCAATAAAGAATCTACCACTTCTATTAAAAGAAGAGAAATGTCCTATGTGATTCGATAAATGACAACCCAAAGAGTCCTTGGTTAGGCGAGAATGAAATTAGAAAGGAGTTTCTAATTTGCATTATTTGGTGTTGTGCATTTAAGGATCGAAATACATATAATAAATTAAATAAGACTTGACACTAATTCCATGTCTTATATTTAATTGGGACATTGTATGGTGGAAGGATTGAAGTGTACGGTAACTATTTACTCAAAGGTTCTTTTATGATTAATGTTGAAATCTATATTATCTGGAAAGTCGTTGATCGCTAGGGAGGCTTATCCCTATTGTAGAATAAATATTATTTATTTAAATAAATTAATTGTTTAATTTATTTATTTAAATAAGATTAGAATTGTTCTAATTGATTTATTAACAACCGGTTTAATATGGAGAACCTAAAGGGTCACACCATAAAAGGAAGAATAATTATTTAAGAAGTTAATGACATAATCATAATAATATGTTATGTATATTTAATTTAATCTATGGTGATAGAATAAATTAAATAGCTTAATATTTATTATTTAATATTTTAGAAATATTAAATATAGATTAATAAGAGGAGTCTTATTAATATTATTACAATTATTATTATTATTTTAATTTCTAAAAGAGTTTAGGAATTAATTTAATATAAGTACTCTCATTTATTCCTAATAAGATTAGGAAGGAAAATTAATTAAAGGAGTTTAATTAATTATCCCTAATAAGATTAGGGAGCCCATTTAATTAAAAGAGTTTAATTAAATAATACCTTATTTTAATAGGGTTACTTGATATCTTTATAAGAGGAGTCTTATATCAGATATCAAAAACTACGTGATTATTCCAATGGTTGGAGAGTACGTTCTTTTTCTATAGAGATAGAAAAACTAGGGTTTAGCCAACCACCCATCTTCTTGAATCATTCTTCTTCCTTGGTGGATCACCTCTAGAGGCCAAACACTTGGGTGGCTAACGTTGATCAAAGGAAGGAACCAAACCCGGTGGATTCTAGTTGAACGCGAAAAGAATTTGAGGTGAACTTGTACCTGAGGAAGCTCGGATCTTCAAGGGTATGATTCTTGTTCTTGAATGTTTTCGTTTAATTAATAATTGTGCATAAAGGGTGATCTGGGTATATGGTTTGTAAAATTTTTAAACTCTGATTTATCTCGTTTCCGCTTAATTTTTGCAATTTGATTGCGTTCTTGAATATTACAAACGTAACAGTGGCATCAGAGCCAAACCTTTATGCGAATTATTAATTGTTTTAATTTAATATCTATATTGATATGTGTTTAGAACAATTTTTTTGGCATAATTTAATTGTAAAATTTAAAAAAAAAAAAAAAAAGCCACACGGATTTTATTATATATATAATATTAACGGATACAATATATATATATATATATATATATATATATATATATATAATCTGATTACGAAGCATATATATATATATATATATATATATTATATTACTTCAAGGGAGGTTACTAAACCTTTTTGCGTGAATCAAGGGTTGGCATAACTATTATTAAATATATATATATATATATAATAGCCATGGGCCCACGCGGAGAAAAAAAAAATACCCGGATTAATATGATTACTTCCTTAAGATACTAAGTTTATTCTTGGTAGTAATCAATATGGTTACGTTATATATATATTATATAGATACTAAGCAAATGCGAATATATATATATATATATATATATATATATATTATATTCTTAATAATTTTAATTTTAAAATAAAAGGTTTATTTAAATTTTAAAATTGATTTTCATGCTAACTAATTAGAGTTGAAATTGGATTCCATGATAACTAATTGGAGTTGAAATTGTATTCCATCTTTCCTTAAATAAAGGAGTTTATTTAGATATGAAATTAGATTTCATATTATTCAAAATAAAAGAGTTTATTTGTGAATTGGAAAGAGAATCCTATTTTCCTTAAATAAAGGAGTTTATTTAGATATGGAATAAGATTTCATATTATTCAAAATAAAGGAGTTTATTTGTGAATAGGAAAGAGAATCCGTGTTTCCTTTAATAAAGGAGTTATTTTTTTTTTTACATGGAATTGGATTCCATAATTAATTAAAATAAAGGAGTTTATTTTGATTAAAGATTTTGATTAAAATAAAATAGTTTATTTTATTCAAAATTGGATAAATTAAAATAAAATAGTTTTATTTTGATTTAAATTTGGATTAAAATAAAGGAGTTTATTTTAACTCAAAAATAGATTTTATACTAACTAAATTTGCCCATTAAATGATATCAATATATATATTAAATGTTTATTATTCATAAGATGAATGTTATTTATTGATGCATATGATGATGTGTATGATAATAAATGAGATTGATTATGGACTATTGACCAATATGATTGGATTTTATTTTAGTTGGATGTGAATGTATGGGTTTTATTAAATGGGATCTGCGTGCCTCGTCTTCTCTAATTTTTTCTTAATGTAAATTCTATCTCCTCCTATGTACTTCCCTTGACTCTCGATCAAGGTTTCTATTTATTTTAAATAGTTTTGTAATAGGAATAGTTAGAATTAATTTTGAAGAATTGGAGATCAAGGAGCAAGGAGCGCTTGAAGACCCGTTTGTAATGGAGCCCGGGTTTAAATGTAATATTTATATTTAAATATTAATTCTTGCACCCCTAGGGTTTGACCTTTTGGTTCACTTGGTGGCTCTAGTGAACCAAACTAGAATAAAAGTCCATAATCAATCCGGGTAGAATATAGTATTCTATATGTGCATGCTTTTACTATATATATATATTATATATTATGCAAACATGCTTCGCATGTTCATTAATATGACGCGTATTTTATATATATATGTGCATGCGCGCTAAACAAGATGAGACAAATTTATAACAAACCCCTCAATTTTTATATTAAGTCCTAAGCATTCAAAGATTTTTGGGATATCGAACGTCACCTTCTAGCATGATAAAATTAATAGAGTATTAAATATTTAATATGAGTTTGTTGTGTCACCACAAGGCAAGTATTAAGTATTTAAGATGTTAATTTATCACATTTGATGCTTATAAAGAAAATTGACCAATATTGTTTTGTTGTGTCACCACAAGGATGATATTTTTCTTTTTTGAATATATGGAGTGCTAGGTCGGACTTAACTTGGATAATTTTGATTCGGATGTGCCACCACTGATCAAAATAATCTAAGAGGCAAAAGAAAAGGAGTTGCATAGTTGATGTAATTGACAAAAGTTGTCTACCTATTTATTTATATATAGTTTGTTGTGTCACCACAAGGCTATATACATTTGAAATGGGATCCTTATTCTCACTAGCAAATCTTTAATTAGATTTTGCCGAACTATATATGTGAGGTAATATAGTTTGAAGAAAATAGTGGGAGATACCAATTTAAAACAAGACCTAATTTATTTTGGTAATTAATAAAAGAATGTATGTTAAAATGTTGTTAATTACAAATTCATTTACGTAATTTTACAATGTCTAAAATTACTATCATTGCGAAGCATATTAGATGCTAAATTAACTGAATCAAATTAAAGCGGATTGGTTAAGGAATTTGAGAATAGTTCTCATATTTGAAAAGCTATCTTATGTCCATATACGCCTATCCTCGCAATGTTGCGAGATAATGCCTCTGAGGAAGAGATTGCTACTTTTAGAAAGTGGCAAAATGATGCACAGTTGGCTCAATGCATCATGCTCGCATCCATGAGTAACGAGCTTCAGCGTCAGCATGAAACTATGGATGCTCTTACTATATTCCTGCACATCAAGTAGTTGATGGCGAGGAAAGTAGGACTGATAGATATCAGATATCTAAGGAGCTCTTCCGATCTAGAATGACCGAAGGCACTACAGTACAGACACATGTCCTAATGATAATCAATTTGATTGATCAATTAGGACAACGAATTTTGTCATGGATGGAGAGTTGAGCCAAGATTTGATCTTGCACTCACTCTCAGACTCCTTTCCCAATTGTTGTGAATTTTTCATATGAACAAGCTAGATATCAGCCT
This sequence comes from Panax quinquefolius, assembly GCA_020205615.1. Classification (NCBI taxonomy): domain Eukaryota; kingdom Viridiplantae; phylum Streptophyta; class Magnoliopsida; order Apiales; family Araliaceae; genus Panax; species Panax quinquefolius. The sequence continues at coordinate 117,726 of JAINUW010000382.1, forward strand.
CGCTGATTTTCTTAACATGTTGAAAAATATTGAGAATCACTTTCCAACCAAGAAAGACCAAGTCTTACTGGTAGGGGCCAAAGGATGTTCTGAAAAGAAGAAAGATTCAAAGAAGGTAAATAGAAAAACAAAATAAAGGATAATAAGAACAAAACTGATACGGATAGCAAAGGAGTTTGCTTCCACTACAATAAGCCAGAACACTGGAAAGAAACTGCGAGAAGCATCTTGCAGAGGCTAACCAAAAGAAGCTTAGTGAAGTTTCGGTTACAAATACAAATTTGTTCATGATTTAAATAAATTTTTCTTTAAGTCAAGGTTCTACTTGGGTATTGGATACCAACTTTGGTTATCATAAATATAGATTTATGAAAGAACCAAATAGAAGTAGAAAGCTAAACAAATGTAAGTAATCCTATGTGTGGGAAATGAAGCAAAGGTTGCAACATTAGCCATAGAAACTTATAGTTTAGCACTGCCTACGGGCAAATCTATTAAGTCAATAAGTTGTTATTGTATTCCAGTTCTCGTTGAAAATATTATTTCCATTTTATTGTTGGACAATGAAATCTTTGGTATTATATTTAAGAACAATTGTTGTTCTATTTATAATAATAATATTTTGTATAGAACTGAAATATTACTTAATAGATTTTGTATACTTGACTTACGTGAAAAATTATTTTGTAAATTGAACAAACTAGTATAAGAAAAGGAGATGATCATTCAAAGAGTTGAATGTATGTATTTGTTGAAATACAAGTGTGAATTATTTGAAAGGTTCAAAGAATTCAGAAGTGAAACAAATTGGCAAAGTATTAAGATTCTTTGATTAGATCAAGGAATAAATACTTGTGCAATAAGTTTCTAGATCATCTCAAATGGTTTTTCTCATAATGGACACCTCATGATACGTAATAATTGATTGTTGTATCCGAAAGGAAAAATCATACCTTGTTGAACATGGTACTACGGTCCAAAATGATTTTACCGACATTCCAAAGATCCTTCAGGATCATGCCCTAGAAATGGTCAGATATCTACTAAAAAGGTAACCTCAAAATCCAGCCCCAAGACTCCATAAAAGTTATGGATAGGAGGATTCTAATCTTAAGTATGTTAAGATAAGGGTTTGTCCAACTTATGTGAAAAGGTTTCAAAGGATAAGCTTGGGACAAGATTTGACATGTCTGATTTGTGGGACATCCTAAAGTAAGTTTAGGGTATATGTTCTATAATTCTACTTAGCAAAAGGTGTTTGTTACGAAACACGCTTCTAAGATAAAGGTGTTTATCATTAAAAGGGGCTAGTGGGAGGATAATAGATCTTGACGAGTTCAAGAACCACAAAACACTATAAGTCAAATAAGAGGAACCTATAGATAGACCTATTGTACCACAACCGAATCAGAATCTGGAATAGTAATCTTGAAGATACCTAGGAGGTATGGATTCATCATGGATGATGATGATGAGGTACGCATCATGAAGATGATGATCCCGAGTTACATCTGATGAGGTAAGAGTTTTAGTGTGTACAAAGGGTCGAGTGGGAGCGTTTTGAAATTTCTAGTATTATATGTTGATATACTACTGAGATGAGGAATTACATACCAATGCTACAATCAGTAAAGATAAAGTTGTCTAAACAATCCTCCATGAATGATTTGGGAAGAGTATCATTATTGGGGATGCAAATCTATATAGATAGATTTAAAAGGATGCTCAACTTAACCCAAGGAATGTATATTCATTTGATGCTAAAGTCGTTTAGCATGGCAAACTCCAAGAGATGTCTCATGTCGATGAGCTATGGAGTGTATCTCTCTTAATAGTCCCCACAGACTCCTGAAAAAAGAGAGGTCGCATGAGTAACAATCATGTATGCAATGAAATGTACGAGACCTGATATTGATCAGTCATATTATGGAGAAGTTCACTATGAGTCAGTGAAAAACATCTTAAAGTGCTTAACCGGCACTAAGGATGTGATCATATTCATGATAGGTCTAAATTAAAACTAGAGGGCTTAACAGACTCAAGTTTTCCAGACAGCCCAAGATGACAGAAAAATCCACTTTAGGGTAAAGCGTTATCTTGAACAGTGGTGCAGTGAATTGGAAAGGTTCCAAACAGCAAAGAGTTGCTGGTTTAGTGATAAAGACAAAGTATATAGCTATAAATGAAGCTGTAAGTTGATTGTTTGGATTAAAAGTTCATGACAAAACTAGGAATAGTTTCTAAGTCTCATCTTGGATCTAAACATGTGTTGTGGCACTTTCATTTGATTATTAGAATCATTGAAAGATGGGAAATCACTATAGAGATAGTGGACTCTCATGAACAACATTACATATCCATTAACTAAAGCTTATCCAACAGCAGGATAATCGTCACTTAGAGAGGAAGAGTATGAGTTACCATGACGATTGGCTTTAGTGCAAGTGGTAGATTGAAAGTAGTATGCAAACAAGCCAATCATGTTTGATGATAAAGCATATACTTTGTAACAATCTTATTCATTTATTAATAAAAAGTATTAATTTATTAAAGGCTTTTAATTATCTACATGATGTTGTTTTATAATATGTGATAAACCCTTAGTTTTAAGTAATGCTTTTAGAATAATGATGATGATCATTCTAATGAGATCTAAATTCTTAGAAAGCTTAAAACTAAAATAGTTCCCAATCATTGGATTACTAAATTGGGGATTAGTGAATCTGGATAGATTGGTACATACGTTGCTTGCTCATTGGATGAGGATGATTGATCTAATGATCATTTGTGTGGAGACACTAAAGCAAGTATGTAGGTGCTTATTAGAGAATAAGTTCACTTAACGTGGCTCGCTAAGGAATACCTAATGGAGTTTTACTTGCCTGTCAATAGGAATTCTTGTAGTGATAGTAGTACAAGTGATCCTTGGACTTGAGATCATCATAGTATCTTGTGTATGATGAGTTATACTTTGACTTATTTCTTAAGACCCTTAGGGTATATCAAAGGGTATGCTTGGGTATAATACGTTGTACATGGAGATAATGTATGATCAATAAAGAATCTACCACTTTATTAAAGAAGAGAAATGTCCTATGTGATTCGATAAATGACAACCCAAGAGTCCTTGGTTAAGAGAATGAAATTAGAAAGGAGTTTCTAATTTGCATTATTTGGTGTTGTGCATTTAAGGATCGAAATACATATAATTAAATAAAATAAGACTTGTCGACATAATTCCATGTCTTATATTTAATTGGGACATTGTAGATGGGAAGGATTGAAGTGTACTGGTAACTATTTACTCAAAGGTTCTTTTATGATTAATGTTGAAATCTATATTATCTAGAAAGTCATTGATCGCTAGGGAGGCTTATCCCTATTGTAGAATAAATATTATTTATTTAAATAAATTAATTGTTTAATTTATTTATTTAAATAAGATTAGTATTGTTCTAATTGATTTATTCACAACCGGTTTAATATGGAGAACCTAAAGGGTCACACCATAAAAGGAAGAATAATTATTTAAGAAGTTAATGGCATAATCATAATAATATGTTATGTATATTTAATTTAATCTATGGTGATAGAATAAATTAAATAGCTTAATATTTATTATTTAATATTTTAGAAATATTAAATATAAATTAATAAGAGGAGTCTTATTAATATTATTAATATTATTATTATTATTTTAATTTCTAAAAGAGTTTAGGAATTAATTTAATATAAGTACTCTCATTTATTCCTAATAAGATTAGGAGGAAAATTAATTAAAGGAGTTTAATTAATTATCCCTAATAAGATTAGGGAGCCCATTTAATTAAAAGAGTTTAATTAAATAATACCTTATTTTAATAGGGTTACTTGATATCTTTATAAGATGAGTCTTATATCAGATATCAAAAACTACGTGATTATTCCAATGGTTGGAGAGTACGTTCTTTTTCTATAGAGATAGAAAAACTAGGGTTTAGCCAACCACCCATCTTCTTGAATCCTTCTTCTTCCTTGGTGGATCACCTCTAGTGGCCAAACACTTGGGTGGCTAACGTTGATCAAAGGAAGGAACCAAACCCGGTGGATTCAAGTTGAACGCGAAAAGAATTGGAGGTGAACTTGTACCTGAGGAAGCTCGGATCTTCAAGGGTATGATTCTTGTTCTTCAATTTTTTTGTTTAATTAATAATTGTGCATAAAAGGTGATCCGGGTATATGGTTTGTAAAATTTTTAAACTCTGATTTATCTCGCTTCCGCTTAATTTTTGCAATTTGATTGCGTTCTTGAATATTACAAACCTAACAGCAATTACATAGAGAATTAAAAATTTCATGTATATATGTGATATGTTTGATAAAATGCCTCTTAGTTGTCAATTTGTTCAAATCATGGTAATTTAGTGAGTTTTTTTGTTGTAACATGTTCATATATGTTGGTAGAAGTGATCTAGATAGTAGGAGTCGAGCCCATGCATGCTATAATCAAAATCACAAAATTTTTCAAAGTTGGTTGAATGTGAAATTTGTGACTTTTTGGGTTTTTCGGATCCTCGGAATCATGGTTTATATGACCCAATATATAATAATTTTATAAAATGGTATGTAGGATGACTTACAACCTGCCCAAATTTCATAAAAAAAGGAGTTAAATTGAGCAAGCTATGAAAATCGTAAACATGCTTGTTGGAAATAAAAATCTGCAGAATTCTGGAAATTTCCAGAATTTTTGTATGTATAAAACAAGTGCTGGCACACTTTTCTAGGCATTCGGTTTGTGGTCTTAAAATACTACTTTGGTGTAGGTACTAATTTTGTAAAATACTAGGTAGCATGATGTCTAACCTAACAAAGTTTGAATGTAATCCGAATTAAAACGAGCAAGATATGAATTTTGGGTACTAGCAAGAAAATAATCAAAATTTGGAAAACCCAAAAATTTTTTGAACTCTGGAAATAGTCCGCGCACGTTTATCTATGCAGTTGGTTTGTGGTCTTATCATGCTAGTTTCATGAATGTTATATTTTTGTACAATACCTTGCTGTATGAAGTTTATTGTGTCCAAATATCATGGTCATATCATATGTAGATTAGTGGGAATAAAATCGCAAAAGTGGCTGGAAGAAACAAAAATTTCAATGTCAGGTAAAAAAAAAAATTCTTTTTTTCTCAGATTCTAAAATTTTATAATTCTACCTATGTGATGCGGCACATTATGTGATACTTGTGCACAATGTAGGGTACAATAAGCTGATCACTTGGAGTACTTGCAGAGACCATTTGCTATCTATTCGATTGTTAAATCGTCTGATGGTTTTCAATGAAACAAAATAATGTTCAGGGTATTCTACACCCCTTAGTATGATATTGAGAATTCTTCAAATCTTATTGTTGATATTCCTACCTAACACTTGATATTTCTTTCAACTATTGAGATTTAGCTATTCAGATGATATATTTTACTCTTGACATATGCTTTCCATCTATTTTATATACTTACTGGGCAATTTGTGCTCATTCTTGCTAAACCTTTCAGTTAAGGATTAAAAGGCTGAGGGCTCAGGGAAGGACAAGGGAAAGTCTAAGATGAAATGTTGAGATTTAATTATGTAATAAGTTTATTTATTTCCGCATATGATGTAATGTAGCGATAAACACTAAGTTTAAGTTTCAATTTATTAAAGGTTATAAATACTTGGGATTTTATTTTGAATAAGTATGTAATGTAGCGATAAACGCTAAGTTTAAGTTATTGTTGGAGTTTACTTAGATAGATGATGATGTATGTTGTACCGTGGGCACCATGTCCTGTAATCGATATTACACGAATTTGGGGGCGTCACATTGATAGGGATGATACTTGTCACCACGTCCTGTGAAGCAACAACATCCCTTACCGACATATTAAATGTTCTCACGGTTGGTCGACTCTGAGCTCCAACTGCATCTACTATTGACTGATTAATGTTATTCTCCGGTACTCTATTTCCCTTTCCTCCCTGGTTCCTGGGTTTGGTTCAGTTCCTTGCTAAATGTTCCGACGAACCACAGTTGAAACATTTATTTTTATTAGGGAGAGGACATTGTGGAGAAAAGTGTCCCACTAGTCCACAATTGTAAAATATATTTATACTTTTAAAACATACTCCTTTATGTTTTCCCCCACATGCAGGATAAGGTTCCCTCTTATTATTATTAAAGTTATTATTATTATTACCTACCTTTTTCCCCGAGTTGTTAGAAAAAGTAATATCCCATTTCTTTTTATTATTAAACCCACCTGAACTGGGTTCGATCTTAGGTTTTCCCTTCTCATTTTGAATTTTCTTTTCCTTATGAAATTTGATGAGATTCTCGTTTTCACTCTCAGCTATGAAAGCTTTCTCGAGTATTTCAGAAAAAGTTTTTAGTTTGAATATAGATAATTTACTTTGTATCTAAGGTTTCAAACCTTACTGATACCTCAGAGTCTTCCTAAGTTCAGTATTGACTTGATGTGAAGCAAACCTAGACAGTTTGTTAAACTTAGCCGTATACTAAGATACAGTCAGGTTTCATTGTTTCAATTCTAGGAATCGTACTTCCATGCGATCCTTCAAAGATTGGGAAAAATAATTTTCAAAGAACAATTCTTTGAATCTATCCCAAGGCATAACTTCAGTTTCTACCTGACCCTTAGTTGATTCCCACAAGTAATTTGCCTCACCTTTCAAGAAAAAGGTTGCAAAAGTTGTCTTTTGATTGTTATTGACATTGGTTGCTAAAAAGAATGTTTCTATTTCAGTAATCCAGATTTGTGCATCGACAGGTTCGAATCTACCTTTGAATTCGGGTGGACCAACTAATTTAAAATTCGTAAATGGAGTGTTGTGGGTTATGGGTCTATTCATAGTACCTAAAAAAAGTTCTACTAACTGTTGAGTAGGATTAACATAATTATCTATCTCTCGTTGAGGTTTTTTGGTTGCTGGCATGATTCTATATAAAATGAGAAACATCCACATAAGAATTTATATAACACAAACATATCTTTTATTCATATGTCACAAAATACACACATAAACAACTAGTAGTTTATAAACACTACTAGCTATAATACAACTACAAACATCAAATGCTCTTTTATTCATACTAATATAGAGCATTTAGACTTCTATAGTACACTCCAGAATTCATTAATGGCATCGAAGGAATCCTGGATCATGTGGCATACCACAGATCGATCTATCAGATAGGCAGCTTTTTCTCCTCTACTGGATATCAAACTACTCCACGCTGTAAATCATTGAATACATCTCAAGTACCCATAGCATATTTGAGTAGCCTCGACTGTATTTCCTTCCTGCCCCTTTATGCATGGTGCGGTTGTACTTTCAGTAGATTATTGGTTCCCCTTTTATGCTCTAACATTCCATTAGCTAAGTGTGCCCTAAACTTCATTTGATTATTATCATGTTTTGACTTCTGCATTAGTGATACCATTGCTTCATCGTGTTCATTAATTCTCATTAATTGTCCTACTACTGGATCTTCCTCTTCCTTGGCATCTAGCAGTTGTCGATCATGAACCAATTCTTCATCCTCTGCATCACTATCTATAAATGACTCAATTTGTGGTGGATTATTTACTATCGCCATTTCCTCAGCATCGGAGTTGGCCATCTTATAATAGAAATATTCTTTATTACTTTTATAGAAATTTACGCAAAACATAATATTTTTAATGTTTATTTATGTGTAATTTAATATTTTTACGAGCTCGAAGACTATATACTAAGATTTCTCTTCCTTATAGCTATATCCTTAACTGCTTTGATACCATTAATGTCTTTCACGGTGTTTCAACCATAGCACCACATAATGGTACTTATAAGTTTTCCACCGACTCACTCGACGTCCCCTACGAAGAGTCTGGCTTCGGTGCATCCCATTCTAGGGCAGTCCCCAGCAAGAGGCTCGGGGCTCCTTACAAATTTATGCTTATAGCTTTGATACCATTAATGTAACGCCCCCATATCTACACTCCCACGGTATCCGATATGGTGCTTAATACTAGTCAATTTATATAATGCAATTAAATCTATATGCCCATGGTATCCGATTCTATGCTTATATCTAATTGTGTGACTATACAATTATTACAAGATGCAATTCCCATAGATCCAAGATTCACAGTATCCCATAACATATAACAATTCCCTGGAGAACTATTGTGACAACCCGAATTTTTATAAGTTATTAAAATAGGAATTTAATAATTAAAATTCTTATTATGAGATGTTTTGAGTTTGAGTATGTATATATATGTGCTATATATTTTGAAATATGTGTTCTGGTATGAAGAGAAATAGATATTCATATATTGGGAAAGTGATGTTGGGTGTGGGTCCTCACCCATGAGATAGAATCCAAGATAGAAAAGAATTGATTTTATTTGTGAGCAAGTAAGTGGGTTTACTTGATATTAATCCAATTAGAAATTGGGTTAATGGAAGCAATATTGGAATTGGAGATTCCATGAAAGGAATCCAAGTTGAAAAAGGATTTACTTCTTAGATTGGTTGGTGACCAAGACAAAGAGATGTGATCCCTAATTTGATTAGGAGAATAAATTGTTTCTAAGCCATAATAGGAATGGATTAAAAAGAGTACTATATATAAGGCTATGAGGGAGTCTTATTTGATACATGAGATAGAGAAGCTTGGTAGTAATAAGATACCAAAAGAATAAATTGAGAGAATTACTGTTTGTTGTTCATGGATATCCGCCATCATCTCCGTTCAATTGAAAGCTTGAAGACTTTATTTCTTGGGGTGTTTTTTGGTGGTGAAGTTAATTAGGTTTCTCAACATAAAATTTGAGAGGATTATTGTAAGCCCATTATTAGTGATATAGTGGAGATTCAGAGTTTGACCCGTGGTTTTTACCTCTTAATTTTAGAGGGTTTTTTCACGTAAATTTGGTGTCTTGCTTGTGGATGGTTATTTGTTATTTTTGTTCTCATAATTGGTTTTGTTGATTTCATATTTAATTGCACAAAGACGGAAAAGTAATTCCTGGGATATAGATTATTTTTGGCGTACTTTTCCCTACAGTGGTATCAAAGCTTGGTTATTTTTTTGTGGTTTTCTTGTGCGAATTAAATTGAGGATTGGATAGCAGGTTGCATGATTAATCTCAAGGCTACAAATTATGCAATTTGGAAGCCAAGAATGGAGGATTTGCTTTTCTGCAAGGATTTATATGAGCCACTTGAGAACGATGGAGTTAAGCCCACAAACAAGAGTGACGCGCAGTGGAACAAGATGAACAGGAAGACTATTGGTCTGATCAGATCGTGGATTGATCCAAGTGTATTTCATCATGCTGCCATAGAAACTAAAGCCTATGATCTCTGGCTGAAATTGGAGTCCATGTATGAAAGGAAGACAGCGCAAAATAAATCTTTTTTGATTAGGAAGCTTGTGAATTCTAAATTCAAGGATGGAAACTCTATTGCAGAACACTTGGGTGATTTTCAGAGTTTGATAAATCAGTTGAGTACGATGAAGATGGTCATTGACGATGAGATGCAGGCTTTGTTGTTGTTGAGCTCTTTACCTGATAGCTGGGAGACACTAGTTATATCGTTGAGTAACTCCGCTCCTAATGGCAAGATGACTATGGATACAGTTAAGGATAGTTTGTTTAATGAGGAACAAAGGCGAAGAGATACTATGGTGATTAGCATTGAGTCATAAGTTTTTGTCGCGTAGAGTAGGGGCAAAAAAAAAGGGAAAAACTCTCCTGAAGATGACAAATTCAGGGGAAGGACAAGAGATAGAAAAGAAGTAATTTGCTTTCACTGCCAGAAGCCGGGTCACATAAGACGAGATTACATATTTTTTAAAAAGGAGCAGTCTAAGGAAAAAGATGAGGATAAAGATTCGATTATGTATCTATCCGACGTTGATGTAGCTATTGTTTGTGATGATAAACCCAAGTGCCATGTTAATGATTGGATTATTGATTCGGGTGCTTCGTTACATGCTACTTTGCGTGGTGAAATCTTCACATACTACAGTAGTGGTGATTTTGGCCATGTGCGGATGGGAAACGGAAGTGCATCCAAGTTTAGAGATATTTGTTTGGAAACTAACAGTGGTTGCAGGTTGATGCTGAAAGAATTCAGACATGTTCTGAATATTCGTTTTAATTTGATCTCTGCTAGTAAGCTTGATGAGAATGGTTATAAAAGTTACTTTGGTGAAGGTCAATGGAAGCTCACCAAAGGGTCTCTAGTGGTGACTAGAGGTAAGAAGGTAAACACTCTTTATACGATGTGGGCGCATATGAGAGGTGTTGAAGATGGGGGAGTTAGGCATAAAAAGGTGTGGTACAAAGCCGTGCTAGATGGGAGAAAAGCCTTGCATAAGAACCACGAAAGAAATGCTCTTCGCTTTAAATGGGTACCAAAAGTGAAGAAAGAAAGTGATAGCTCGCAACCAGGGTACAAAGCGGTTGTGAATGAATTTGGCAAACAAAAATCTGTCAAGTTTGAGTTAGATCCTCCAACTGAGAAGAACCATGCCGATGAGACAAAGCCGGACATGAAGATATTTGAAAATTCCAAGAAACTTGAGTTGAGCCAAGACATCGTTGGAATTAACTCCGAGTAAGGAGTTGTGGTTGGTGATCCCTTCTCTCATGGGTTCGAAGGGGGAGATTGGTGGGTGTGGGTCCTCACCCATGAGATAGAATCCAAGATAGAAAAGAAATTATTTTATTTGTGAGCAAGTAAGTGGGTTTACTTGATATTAATCCAATTAGAAATTGGGTTAATGGAAGCAATATTGGAATTAGAGATTCCATGAAAGGAATCCAAGTTGAAAAAGGATTTACTTGTTAAATTGGTTGGTGACCAAGACAAGGAGATGTGATCCCTAATTTGATTAAGAGAATAAATTGTTTCTAATCCATAATAGGAATGGATTAAGAAGAGTACTATAAATAAGGCTATGAGGGAGTCTTATTTAATACATGAGATAGAGAAGCTCGGTAGTTAGAAGATACAAAAAAAATAAATTGAGAGAATTACTGTTTGTTGTTCATGGATATCCACCATCATCTCTGTTCAATTGAAAGCTTGAAGACTTTATTGATTGGGGTGTTTTTTGGTGGTGAAGTTAATTAGGTTTCTCAACTTAATTAAAGGTAAATTTGTAATATCTCAATTTATTGTGTAACCTCAAGTTTTAGGGCATAAAACTTGAGAGGATTATTGTAAGCCCATTATTAGTGATATAGTGGAGATTTGGAGTTTGACCCGTGGTTTTTACCTCTTAATTTTAGAGGGTTTTCCACGTATTTTTTGTGTCTTGCTTGTGGATGGTTATTTGTTATTTTTGTTCTCATAATTGGTTTTGTTGATTTCATATTTAATTGCACAAAGACGAAAAAGTAATTCATGGGATATAGATTATTTTTGGCGTACTTTTCCCAACAAGTGAGGTTTAATAGTTAAGTCAACTATTGAAGAAATTAAAGGAATCTTGTAATTAATCTTAAATATTTATTAAATTAAATAAATATTTTAAATAATTTATTTATTGAGAAAAATAAATAATTTATAAAATTATGGTATAATAATTTAGTTACATATGTATGGTAATTAAATTAAAGCAAAGGTAAATTTTATTTCATGATTTAATTTAATGAAATAATTAAATTAAATGGATGGTTTAATATTAAAGTAAATAAATAAATTAAATAAAGTGATTTTTCTAATTTATTAATTAAATTAGATATATGTAATTATTTATTAATTGTAAGTATAATTATAATAAACATTATAATTATTATAATTACCATTATAAGTTATTTAAATTAATTAAGATAAAGTTATTTAAATTAACTAGAGTGTGACACATGAAATCATATAATATAATTTATTTAAAATAATCTAGTAGAGGAAAAGTGTGGTTATCCAAACAAGGCATTGTGGCCTTTGGCTTACTGTAACCGACGTCTATTGGTTTTGTTAACTGATATCCACGATTATCAGTTGGCTTATTTTATTTCACGTATTCTTCTAAAGCCTAAGAGCAGAGAAATAGAGTTTGTGAGGAAGAGAGTGATTCTCTGTATATATTGCTAAGGAGTTGGAGCATCAAGGTTTCTTATTATTCTTCTTCTCATCAATCAAAGGATTTTGGTATAATTTACCCCTAATTCTAATTCTCAGTCTTGTAATTTTTCTATTCTCTGAAGTTAGGTTTTGTTGATTTGTTGTTTCAAACGTGATTATGTGATGTGGGTTATATTGTATAATATGTTGTCATCATATATGAGTGTTGTATCAGTTGTCAAATTTATGAAATTGGTTTGTAAGAAGAAGAAATAAATAACAGTGTTTATGCTCATATGATATGGCTTAAAAAGTACAAAAAATCATTATCAATACTTGTTATAATCTGCTATTTGATGTTAGAATGTGTTAGTATGTTAAGAAATGAAATTAACGAAGTCTAAATCATGTCATTCAGTTAAGTAACGAATTCGTGGCGATTGAATTCGTTAAAAGTGTAAAAAAGAAGAAACTTGGAAAATTTTTGTTTTGAATCTTTAAAATTTAGTATATGCAATGTTTATGTGGTTGGAATTGTGTGTATCATGTTTATAGACATTGTTACAAAGTTTTAGATGTATGTTTCATGAATTTCTGTGGCAATTGGGAGTGTTTTGGGAAACTGCTATGTAACAGAAGCTCAGTCATTGTAGTTTACATAAGGTGTACTGACGCAATTGCGCCAAGATTACCACGTGAACGACGCAATTTGTGCTAATGTGATTGTGCCTTGGTTTGGTGTAGCAATGCGCCATGCCCTGAGCCTAGGTAGAGACTTCTGCCTATTTGCAGGTCATGCGTAATGGACTTACGTTAGCTAAACAAGCATGTAATTGATGTTAAGACACAATAGAAACTACAATAACAGATTGTAAGGTGTTGTAATACAAAGTGTAAAGATTTTAAGTGATTGCTTAATTAAGTTATGTAATGGAACTAAATGTGATGTTTTCAAAAGTAAGAAATAAATGATAAGGTTTATGTGGTTTATAGTGAGATATAAGTTGAAAGAATGATTTGAATGTTAACTTGATTAGTTAATCTAATATATGTTTAAAAAGATGTAAATACGCGTTAGAAGACTTAACTATCAATTGTAAGGGAAGCGTAACGAGGGAGGTTATATAACTTAGTTGTTGTTAACAAGTGTAACACATCTAATATGAGATAATGGAGTCTATGACAACTTTGCTGAACGATAAGTGTCAGTTACGAAAGAAGTATAAAGAAACACAATATGGGATTACATAATGATAGGTGTCATACGAAGAGGAATAAACACCTAAAGTTATGTGTTAAGTTTCAAAGAGACACAAGTTATAAAAAGACTAGCGATAACTCATGCCTGAAGGCACGGTGTAACAGAAAATTAAATTAAAATTCAAAAAATATTACATTACCTAAAGACACATGCCACCGCAACAATTAATACACACTCAATCATTAACATATATCCAACCACCAAAATATCAAGCTAGTCGATACTAATTTTAAGAAATTTCAGCAAAGTTCCTTTAAAAATAGATATCTAAAAAATTCTAAACCTGTCTACAAAATTTACAATCATCAATACATATCCAAACCACAAAAAAAAACATCATTCCATACCCAAAAATTATCATATCCATGTATAATTAGTTAACTTTACAAAAGACGAAACACAAAAATATGCAGAAAATAGATAAACATGTTGAGCGTAAGACCCATTATTTTATAGCTTACACCAAGTATTCTTTACCGCTTACACCAAATATCCTTCAATGTATACCTGAAAATATAAAAATAATTGAAATATGTGAGTCAAAAATAAAACAACTGTAAATCCGAAACATAAGAACCCTTACTTTACCCTGAATTATCTAAAAAATAAATGAGCACACACATTTGTATGTAGTGGGGGGAATGATTTAGATTGATATAAGTAAGAATTTAGAGAGATTGTAATAAATTATCAATTTATTTAAGAAAAGATATGGATGAATGTAGACTTACAATCAAATAAAGTATTCTTAGTTCCATTTTAACAAACGGTTCATTTGTTTAATGATTTAACTCGTAAATCTGTACTAGTGGCAGTATAATGGAGTGTGAGTTTGATTTGCGAGTGTTTGATTAGTTACAATTATGTGTGTGTGTGTTTTGCATGTATTGTGTGTGTTGTGTGTCTGCATGAGAAGTAGAGAAATATAGAGTCTTAGTCAGAGAAAGTTTCACACCTAGATAATTATTTGGTCAGTGATGGGTTAGTCATCGTCAAAGGTAGACAGGACGGTACTGGATTGCATATCATTTAACTCTCTTAAATGTCTTCTTCATCCTTTCAAACCTTCTCTGCATCACTATCCTTAATGTCCTCGTATAAATACGAACACACTTTACCCAATGAGGAGAATGCACAACCACCTAAATTATTCACATAAATAATAAATTTAACACTATTTATATTATAGAAATAGTAAAGTTATTTAGATTTATCTGATTACGTCGGCCCCATCCACAAAGGTCCATTGTATATACTTTATCATTCTCGTTGACAAATTCACTCCAATCCTACGAAAATGAACCTCATTGTAAAATAAACTTTTTTAAACTATATTATTTACTTGTCGTAAGAATATTATAACAAAATTTCTGGGTAAACAATATTTGTGGTGCAATTCTACCCATCTTCCGGAAGGAGGACAATAATACGATCCGAAGATGTGTGTGTGTGTGCTACTACTGTGAAAGAGAGAGATAGAGTGAGAACACAAATCCTAAGGGTCAAAATCATTAAATCCTAAGGGTCAAAAGATTAAGAATGCTTGATCCAAAACTATTAATAAGGCTTAGTCAAAATGTTAAAAGAGTCAAAAATATATCTTGCAACCTGAGACAAATTATTACATAGAAGATAGTATTGATATATATTAAATCAAATTCTACCACTCTTTAAACAATAACCCCAAATCGTTTCATCTTAAATTCACTTTACCTTAGATGCAACTTACAAGAAATTTTCAAATCACATGTTTTTCTCTTCCTTCAGAAGAGTTTTACAACAAAATATAATATCCAGGTTTTAATTCAATCACATGTTTTTCCCTTCCCTTCCTCTAAATCACTTTTCTGTTGTATTCTTTGATTCTAGTTTTCTAGAAAACATTCAAAATAATTTCGATAACATATCATCTTTCTATTTTTAGGTTAAAACTAAAAACAATTATTTTGAAAATGATAGTCAATACCCAAAGAACAAAAAACTAAAATTGGAGAACAACAAAAAGAGCATAGATCTATTCAATTTCCCATCAATAAAATAAACTTTAATATAATCAATTTCTTAGAACCAATTTTCAAATCACATCTTATTTCAGAAAGTAAAAGCAAAGTTTTAATTGGATCATTGCATTTGACACATATGATCCAAGTTACCCTTAAGCTCCTCAGTAACCAAACTACAAAAAAATCTAACTATATAATATAAACAAACAACTTCTGGTAAGAATCAATTGTCATCATTTGAACCTCAACCACCTAGCAAGAGTCTGTTTCAAATAAATCATTAAGCATTTAACACAATATAGGACTCCGCATTTGATAAGGCATCCAAAAAAAACATGATGAACTGTATGTACTACTAATAAATAAGCAATGTCTAGAAGTAAAGTGGAAGGCTGGAAGCTCACTTGATGGAAGCAAAAGTGTACGGAAGAAGAGAACAGAGGTCACGATCACAACCACACGCTTCACACAATTACCCACAGAGTGGGTAACTGGAGATACCCTCTGCAATATCATATATGAAACCTGCACGGAAAACTCGTATTAGGGAGTTGTCGTAACACGACATTTTAAAAAATTCAACAGAGAATATGGGGATATCAATATCAACATTCTTATGTAGCATATACTTATTCTGGCCAAACATTGTCTCAATTGATTTTAGTTTGGCTGGAAAAGATAGTCTTCTTTCAAAAGGCAAAGAGAATAGTACAGCAAAAAGACTAAATACTCGTTGATGGCTTAATGTACAAGCACGTATGTTTAAAAAATTCTTTAATAAACTTGAAATAAAATTTGACTTCCTTACAGTCCCATTCCGTAAGAGAGTAAGTGAGGTAGAGAATTCACCGTCAATATTTAAATTTTCAAGCAAGGGGTAGAAATTGATCAAACTACCAACCCAATCATCAGAAGTAAATATAAGGTCTAGCAGAATAGTTAGAGTGAATTAGTATAATAGAGCTTCTATTCAGCACCTCCGAAAGAAATGGAGGACTTCATTCAGTGACCCAAAACACAGAGCAAGAAACAAAGAGTCTAAGAAAGCAGATGAAACAACAACGCTGTTTGAATGCTTACCTGCCGGTATGCATGGAAGCAGAGTGCACCAAGGAGTTACCTAGTGTAGACTTGACTGATATTTAATCCCTGACAAGAAAAAGAAAATAAAACAATAGCAAAAAACCCAAAAGATCTTTAAATGCAAAT
Source organism: Panax quinquefolius (assembly GCA_020205615.1). NCBI lineage: Eukaryota > Viridiplantae > Streptophyta > Magnoliopsida > Apiales > Araliaceae > Panax > Panax quinquefolius. The sequence continues at coordinate 134,307 of JAINUW010000382.1, forward strand.
TATCCAAACATACAATGGATTAGTATAGGTTCCTTTATTTGAAAATTTCTCACAGCGGACTGCAAGTATGATGGAGTGAAATTGACTCCTTCCATGAAAATAGAAACATGGGCCAACAAGATAAAGGACATGATGGTTATTATCGAGAAGAGAGTAATGTTGTGCAATGATTCCTGTAAATGATAGAATCCATTAGTTATTCACCAATAAAGAATAAATATAATAAGAAGACAAGAATAAGCACTCCTTTACACTTTTGCGAAAAATATTTTTACAGACAAGTTAATTCACTTCAGATGCCTTTCAAACAAATATTAAAAAAAAAATTCTAGAAAATGAAAAATATATTTATCAACCAACACCTTAAGTGTGATTGTGAATAAATGAAGCTGAAGTTCAAATTAGAAGCCATTGCACTCCAAAATCTCGCCCTATTTTTACACCAAAAAAAAAGGATTAGATCATAATCAGCATCTCGGATAATTTAACTTTATCATTACAATCCCAAAAAAGGAAAATCTTGTTTCTTCATAGAGAATATGAGAATGAGAATGAATGTGAACAGATTCATTAACATAAACTCATGTGTATGTATTCACTCCTCACCAATTGAAAGATGCCTCGGTCATTGATGATAGTCCCACTCCCCCACATTTGGTAAAAGGGACGAAATTAACCATATAGTAAGTTTCTGTCATATTAGAATGATAAGGAAAATTCAGTTAAAAACTACCACAAAAAAAGTAAAATTAAAAATTAGTACACAACAAAGATGATAGCTACAAAACAAATATTTCTTTGGGATACAACAAAAGCATCTAGTCTATGGAACATTAAGTGTGTGTTAGTTGTTAACATGTATCTTGCTGAACCTTAGATATTCATAATACTCCCTCCGTCCCAAATTAATTGCTCAGTTTTGACTTTTTAAAGTCAAATTGACTATTTTCAGAATTAATAATTAAGCATATATAAATATATTTCTAAAATTATAAAAATTGGGGTTAGTAATAAATTTTATATACTTTCTTTTGGTTATAATTTCTTCACCTATATTTTAGAAAAAATAGTAAAAAGATTAGTTTTAAAAATGGTCAATTTGACTTTCAAAAGTCAAAACTGAGCAATTAATTTGGGACGGAGGGAGTAGTATTTTTGGCATAGACGTCGAGTTTGGGAAGAAATATTGTCAAAGCTTGTGGATTTAATCTAATTTTCGTATCAAAAGTTTGTTAACCAAGGACTTCAGTGTTATAGATTCGATATTAGCAAACCATGAATAAATAAATTTACCATTGCTATAGGTGGATTTGAAAATAATTAGGTTTGACAAGTTAATTGAGATTCTTAATAAAAGATTGAATCTAGTTAAGTAAATTGTGTGCTCATATTTTAAAAATCTGAACACCATGTCAACAATTTCATCAACGTAGGGAAAATAGTGAAGTAGGTTAGTAAGCAATACAAAGCAAACCAACCTTGAGCACCTCCAGGGAAAATCCTCTACCAGCTCTAACTTTCATGTTGTACTTCAGTGTCTGCCCATGAACAATGGGACGAAGTGGGCCAGCTGTAGGACGTGGGAAAGTCTTCACAACCTTTTTTTGTCTAGCTGGATCACTCCAAAGAATGTGAAGTGTCAAGGGGCATCCAATTAAAATGCACACACAATACAAAGAATCAAACTACCAAACCAAGCATATATTTGTACATCTATTGAAATATATAGAGAGAGAAGTGAAAGTTTACCAGTTTCTGCCGAGGACTTCGTCGGCGCGATAACTGGTAATCATTTCAAAAACGGAACATTTTCTTCGCCCGCAGGTTCTAGAACCTCTTCCCGCAGCTCCGAACATTTTCTCTCTCTCTCTCTTACTCAGACTTTCTCCGCCCAAGTTTTTTCTCTCTCTCTACACGCCCAAGATAACTCCGCACAAAGGGAAGCCCAAGACAAAATGCTGATCAATTTAACCAAGAAACATAATTGTAAACATCAAACAAATTAAAAGGAACCCTAAAAAAAGAAAATTTCAAAAAATTAAGATTCAATCAAATCAAGAACCCCATAAACCCAATAAAGCTAAACCTTCAGACAACCAAACTGAAATTAAAGAAATACCAGTGTAAAGTCGATCAGCACGACCTAAGGTGCCGCGAAGCGGATGAGGAGAGCCAAGAGGAGAAGTCAGTGGGAAGTCGATCAGTCGATCTTCGTTGATCTCGTGTTTCTCTCGCTTCGCGTGTTTTGTTTTTGTTTTTCAAGCTCCATGTTATCTCTTAGCTACCGTGTGTCTAATGACAGAGAGATAGAGGGTTTGAAATTTGAAATGGGAGGAATGAGAGAGAGCTGCTGACGTGGATTTTGGATGTGACGTTTGTCTATTTTCTCTCTCTGCTCTGTTTATATAATAGATTAAGACTAAAAGTCATTGTGGTTTCATTATATATGTAACTAATGCATGTGAATATGAACCTTTGAACTGTTGTAGGATGTACGCAAAGCATTTATGCTATTTTTCGGTAATTGGTAATCTACGAACCATGCAAGTCTTTCAGTTCTTATTTGTTATCTGAACTTGATGATTAACTGTTTTAAATCTTTATTTCAAATAACATGATGTGTTATATTTATGTTGAAAGCATGAAACATTAAAGTTAACTTATGACTACGTTGATTGAATAAAGCATGCTGATTGAGTAAGGAACTTAATCTTTATACTTGTTATATGAACTATAGCATGTATGTTATGATAGTCCAATGTTTAAGAGATATATGTTGAGCATGTTATTATATGCTACGTAATTTATGAAAACTGTTAGATTTTGCTGGGCTGTCGAGCTCAACCTTGCGAATAACCATTTTTTTGCAGGATAAGGATTGAAAATGACACTATATTCTACTTGAATGAATTGGTTCAGAAATAATATAGGAAGATGTATATTTTAGCTAAAGTTGCTATTTCCTTAAACCATGATTAAGACTCATGAGATGTAGTAAATGTTTATGATGTATAGTTTTATATTGAGTTGTAAAGCTAAAGTTAGAGTTATCTGATATGTAACGGTTATCGGATTATAATGTAAAATTCTATATGATAACAGTGATAAAGTGAATCATAAAATAAGATTAATTCAAAGACATGTAGTTTATAAAGGTTTTGATTCAGTGAATTAAAGTAAGAAGACATAAAAGTTTAAATTATTCTGCATTTTATAAAGTTTAACATTGAATAATGGTGTAAAATCAGAAGTTAAATGAATTGTTAACGACCGAAGTCGAAAATTAAATTGTAAGAATTTTGGGGACGTTACAACTATTGCTGTGTCTAGATACCCTCACTTGGATATATGAACTATATCTGCGAATAGTATCTATCTATCCAAAATTCAGAGTACCGGTAATAACATGAAAAGTTCATATTATCAATACCCTCACTCATATGTATAGTCTATATTATGTGAATTACACTATCATATCGATAGTACCTATCTATCTGAAATCCAAAGTATCAACAACAACATGAACAGTCCATGTTGTCAATACCCTCACTCAGATAAATAGTTCCCAATGATCTCAAGCTCAATTGAAAATTCTAATTACATCTATATATGTAAAGAAAATACGGTTGCGAAAATAAAAGATGTTATATATATATATATATATATATATATATCATATATTAAGGTTCGATTACATGATTCTTCATAATGAATTTCTTATTACAAAGTATTACATTCAGCTAGACAATAATATAAACTAATTTAAGCAGAGACGCTTCCCTTTATTTACTCCAGATGTGCCAGAGTTGCCATCAAATACTACAATGGGAATAATTTGCAAGAGTGAGTTATGACATGCTCAGCAGGTTCTATATTTATAACAATATATGATTTGAAGAAGTATAACAGTTCCAAACTCAACTGATTGTTGTTACCATTTCTGGACTTTTTATTTTTGTCAGTCATAAAGACTTAGAAATTTTGTCTAGATATGAGATAGGAGATCAACCTATTCAACATCCTAGGAGTATTCATCTCATCTTAATCGTGCCCACATGCACCAAGTGTCATATTCAAATAACACAACATCTATCCCTTTTCGGGACACACAACTTAGTATAAAATGTATTACCAAAACAATTTGGTTTGACACAATAGTTTATGCTCAATAAACAATATCATATGAATAAATAATTCATTTCTTAGTTATGCTAAAGCTATAGCGATAACTTTGCAATAATTGGCAATTCAAGTTTAGGTTTGGTATAATATATCAAAAGCAATTCAAGATATGAATATTGTTCAAGAATTAAAATAGGGTTTAGTAAACTTGAGAAAGTAATTATGATTAGGGAACTTTCTTAAGTAATTAGAGTTAGGGAACTTGCTTAAGTAATTAGGGTTAGTGAACTTGCCTAAGCGAAGATCAATCAAGCAATGCTATTCGATTTGTTAATAACACCTAAGATGTTCATTCATATAAATCTAACACATTAGTATTGATAACAATACTCAAATACATAAACTATTTATGTTCGGGTTAAGTTTGATATGGTTTTGGTGTCCAGAGACTTTTAGGGAATTAATAAAGTAATAACCTCGGTTAAACTTTATTTATAAGCTTTATTATATTTTTAGATAATTTATATATCTTTTATAATAATTTTTTAGAAGCTTATACCAATTTTTAGGTATTTATTTATCACTTAAATGATTTTTAAATCATTTATTTCTATTTCTAAATAATTAATTTTTACTTAGAATATTATAAAAATCTTATTTATTATTTATAAATAATTTATAATAATCTATTATGATTTTGAAATCATTAATATTATTTTTAAATAATTATTTATTATTTATTAATAATTAGTCTATTTACTTTATTATTAACTTAATTATTTATACAAATAAATCTATGTTGGTCAAAGTACAGCCAAAGGTTGTTCTTCATTTTCTTCAGTTTCTAGGTGATCCAGAAAACGTAGTCATGCTCGGTCAACGACTTTTGACCATTAATTCTAGTAATCCTATAAATTGATCAAGTGTTTAATTGTCATAAATATGTAGTATGTATATCAGGGTATCAATTCATTATATATAGACATCATAAAAACAATCAGAAAGCGATTAAAAGGTTTGTCAAAGTAGCCGGTTCAACCTTTCCTTGAGTTTTCTAGGTATCCCAGAAAACAAAACTTCGTGATCGGTCAACCACTTTTGACCACCTATATCTTGCAATATATGGTTCCAATGAACCTATTTTCTTTTCCAGATTAAATACCTCATGTAATACTATAACTAACATACAATTAACAAACCTAACAATTAACATACAAAGATCTAAAGACTCTGACATTTGACTGTCAGACCTATTTTTCCAGAATTTCTAGTTTTCGTAAAACACTATTTTGAAGCATCAAGATGTTATGAAAACATGTTCTATCAACTTAGCATACTTTCTAACATGTTATTACATATACCTAAACATCTAAACAACAAATTAAACATAGCATCAAAGATCTAGGTTAAAATTAGGTTTTGTACCTTTTCTTGCTAGATTTTAATTTCTGTCTATTGAATATGTTGTTGCTATCACCAAGGCTTGTTTAGGTAGGTTATAAGAGTGTATAGGCTTGTAAAATTCATGAGTTTACACTAAACTAAGGCCGCCTTTTACATAATTTCCAAACTATGGTTTTTGGCCATTTAACCACCTACATGCCTCCCAAAATATCTGATCTTTGATGCTTGTGCTGCTTGGGAGTTTGAAAGCATGTCATATGATGTGTTGGAACTTGTATTGGTGACTCTTAACCAACTTGTGAGCTAGTTGATCAAAATATAGTAGCTTAAGTATGCCCTAATACTCTTTAATCTTGATTAGGGTTTTGTTTTTTATTATTAGGGTTGTTTAATGATGTTTATTAGTACCTAATTAAAGTTTAGAAATCATAATTAGGTGTTAGGAAAACCTAAGTAGTGTTTAGTCTAGCTAATTAGGGTTAGGGTTTATAAATTAGGGTTAGGGTTTGTAATATAGGGTTTCTAACTTAGATTATTCACTAATCATAACAAGCACGACAAAGTGTTTTGTCAGTGCAAGCACGACAAAGCAGCTTGTCAAAATACATATACCGAAAAGTCTGTTTTTGGAAGAAAATTTTTAAGTACGACGTGTCAAGCTCGTCAATTTTCGGACTAAAATTTATTTGACCTTATTTGTTAAACAAAGGATATAATAACACAAAACACTTTCAGAATGGAGAAATTTTATTAATATAACTAAATTTACATAACCCAATCTTATTAGGGTTTTGGGGTTTCACATTGATTTTCTGGTATGTTGTAGTTTTAGGAGTCAGGAGTTCGTAGAATCAAAAAACGAACTCAATTGGATGTTTAATGATCCAGTTATGAAGGTTAGAAGGAGGAATGGTCAAATTAGAGCAAGAACTCAAAGTTGCAAAATTTGGTTCTGAATGAGCGGTATACAAATACTTTGCCCTACGCCATTTTCGAACCGCCATTAATCGATCTACTTGGTTAACTTAAATTCATTACCCATTTACAATCTTTGGTAGTTAAGCTAAAACGAAGCATACAGTCTCACGGTTCTGGCCAAAGCGATATAAAAATGTTTATAAGTATGGTTAAGGGTAATTAATTATATTTCATTTTAATTAACATTAAACACTTATTATGGTATAATGAGAAACTTTAAAGACTTAACTTATTGTTTAAGTCTCGAATTAAAATAAGGTTGCTGAAACATTAGATGAATGTAACTCAATAATTCCTAATAAACATTATTTACATAGAGTGATATAATGGAAAGCTTTAAAGGTCTTAACTAAATGTTAATTGTCAAACAAAGGAAAGCGTAAAGGAAGATAAGATAAAAGTTTACTTATTTAATCTTTATAATTTTATAGAACATTATACTCATAATCTGAAGTCATGACAAACCTTAAATACTCAATTAAACATCGGGTGACGATTAGAAGAAAATATGTTAAAATTAAAGATCAAGACTAAGAGTCAATGAAATCTAATTAATTTCAATGTATGTGCACCTGATGCATGTGTATATGAACTTTAAAACTGATGTAGGATAAACGCAAAGCGGTAAAGTTATAATTGGTAATTTACGAGCAAAGAAAGTCTTTCAGTTTTTATTTGCCTTATAAACTTGGTAACTGATTGTTTGTAATCTAGACTGTTATATGCATGTGGAACTAAATATGATACTCTATATACTGTGAAAGTCAAATATGACAAATGATTGAGTATGAAACTCAATCTTTAATTAAAATGTGAAATACAACATGTATGATATGTTTGTCAAATGATTATGATGAATAATTTGAGCATGATATTATGTGTTACGTGATGCATGAAAACTATTAGATTTGCTGAGTTGTCGAGCTCAATCTTACAAAAATAACCCTTTTGCAACTTAAAGATTCAAGGTAATGTTGTGTGTTACTTGAATGATAAGGATCAGAAGTAATGCAAGGAGATTAATTATTTTAGATGAAGTTATTATTTTTGAACCATGTTTAAGGTTCTAAAAAATGTACTTGATGATTTATGATGTTTAATAAATGTTGAGTTGTAAAGTTTGAGGTATCATATGTATAAGAGATATCGAAAAGCCACATATTTCTTCGGAATGATCTGGTTGTTAATATTGTGAGCTTATAATATTAATTGTGAATAATTACTATGTGCTGGATATTGGTTCAATTTTGATATAAATGAAGGAATTTCACATGAAACATTTGTTGAAACATTGCCATGTTTTTCTATAGAATGACAATTATCTTCTCTGATAAAATATTCATTCAAATATATTATTATAATATATTATAATTGTTTAAATAATAATATTAATATAATATATATATAAACATGTGATAAAAGGGATGGAGGTGAGCAAATTGTATTTGAATGCCTTGTTTTCAGAAGCAGTATAGCCCTTGACCTTTTTTTTCCTAAGTTGGTTGGTTGATAATTTCTCCTGCAAACCATGTTTTCTAAAGGTGTGGGCCTCAACCAATAAGAAATGAGGAAGTTAGGCATTGAAAGAAGAAAAAAAGTTAGGCAGAGAAGAAAAAAAGGTAGGCAGATTAAATTCTTTTTTTCCTCCGTGCTGCACTATAAAAGGGGGCGGCGGGTAACCCTCAATCCTAAACACACCAAAAATTACAAGTATCTTTACTACAATATTGTGAGTATTTCTTTTGAGTATAAGAATACTTTGAATGTAGCTTATAGTACAAGATATTCTGAGGATAATATTTGTTATTCCAGTCAGATCTAGTTTCTACTAAGGTAAAGGATGTTATTTTCTTTCAATACTCGTATGTGATATCATTTTTTCATACTTCATATTATGTAAGTGATATTATTTTATTTCATATTCCTAAATTTAAACTTACTATGGTAAGTATTACTTCTATAATTTCTGAAATGATTAGAAATTCCTTAAAGTTTGCGCTTCATCTAATATCATTTCACTAGAATATTGGTCTGAACTTCTTATTAAATTTTAATTTTTTCATGTCGGAGTACTATTCATGGGTATTATTCATACGGTACTATTCATGAGTACTATTCACAACATAATTTAATTTTCTTTTTTGTCTAAATTATTTTTGATACATGAATATAATTCTTGAATTTTACTCCACGATTAGTTATCATGTTGACAATTTGGATATTTTTGAACTCTGGATAAATTGAATTATAATTCTCTAATATTTATCATTGTTCTCACTTGATTGGTTCTTTATATCATTGTCATCATCCTCATGCTTATGTTGTTCTAAAAGTTATCTTTGGCCCTTAGTGCAAAGATGGACTGTTGATTGGTATGATTATGACCAGAAATTGTGTATTAGTATAATCATGACCTTTAATGTTATAGATAAAGGTTTGTGGTGAAAGTCCTCTTTGGTCTATAGTGCATAGATGTACAAGTGTTTGGCATGATCATGACCACTGGTGATACAAACTAATATCTTTGGCCTGTAGTGCATAGATAATTCATTGATTTGAAATAATTATTTATTGATGTTGCATGAATAAAATATTGATGATGGAATTTTAAATCATAGAAGATAGTAGACATCATGCTCTCCTTGACTCTTCTAATGGATTGTTGTTTCCGGTGAAGTTGTTGATCTAAAATTTGTTGTCTATTATATTCTATCATATTTTTTTCCTATTGAAGACTAAGGATAATTTTTTCTACATTATATTAGTTATAATATTCATTACTGGGCTAGTTGAGCTCACCTTTTTCCTTTTGGATCCATTATTCTTCTCAAGAGGCAAGAATGTAGATGGGGCTAGTCGGGGAATGGAGTAATGGTCCAAGATGGTTATTATAGTAGTCCTCACTATTTTGTAAAATAAATAGTGCGAGAATAATTGTAATGAGAACTTTATTTGAGTTTGGATATTGTCTATGAGACAATATTTGTATTGAAACTCACAACTTATATTTAGTCATTTTTTACACGACAAATAATAGTTGAATAAATGAAGTTTGTATTTCATTTCAATACTATGTATTTGGCGACTCAAAATGGGTTGTATGAACATATTTTAGGGGCTTCACAAGGTTGATCACCTAGAGTACTGTTTTAAGCCTTTGTGATTGACACACATTCTTTTAAATTGTTTAAAGTATTAAGTACTGTGGTGAAGCACTATTAAACCTAGTGACGAATTCAATGTCTTGTGGCCCTGTAGCATCCCTAAATCCGGGTACTAATCACCACGAACCTGGTACACTAATTCTATATTTAATGCAGAAGATATAAACATAATTTATTTATACATTAACCTTTACACATAATTTCCAAGGTCGATAACCTTAACTTAATACACAAATTCAAATCCTAAAGGACTTACAATGTTATTTGCCTTCATGGATGATCCAAAGTAGGGATCAAGTAACTTAATGGCTAAGATATGTAATGACCAAGTAATTAAAGTGGGGAGCAAGATAACTTAATGGTTAAGTAAATGTGGTGAGCATTCAAAGGGTAAAAGTTGTGCTAATCAAGTTAACTTAATGCCTAAGTGTTGTGGAGGCCAAGTTTACTTAGTGCTTAAACTAGGAATAGTAAGGAGGTGGATGGATTAATGACCCTTATGCCCTAACTTTGGTTTGCCTATAAATAGTAAGCTTGGATTCTTTTGTTGGTTGTTCATTCATCCAACACCTTATACATTATATGTTGAGAGCTTCTTTGCATGAGAGAAAAAGCTAGAAAAGCTAGAAGTTAGCCTTTGTTAATTTAAAGAAGCAAGAAGAAGATTAAGGTTTAGCAAGTGATCATCAAAGGGTAAGTAATCTTAAACCATGAATCTCTTTCTCATCATTTGGTAGAGAAGTGAGTAGTGGTGAGATTTGTAGGCTAAGAAGTAGTAAGACTAATTCATCAATGAACTTAAGTCGTATAAGTCATGAATAAGTAATTCAATCATAAACAAGTTATGAACTTATAATGAATGTATATGAATTTGTAACATGTTTACACAAATGAAGTTAGTATGTTAACAAGAAGTAAGAATAATGGTTAGAAGTCATAAACTATCCTAAGTCATGAGAAATGGAAACATAAGTAGTTTGTATTTTTATAAGTTACAAACTCATAAGGAACAAGTTATAACTTATCATGATTATAAGTGTCGACGTCGGGAATTTTACTAGTCCCTTTCCGTTACTTGTTCTTTGGTGTTCTCATTTTAGGTGAGTTTTGTTTGAAAAAACAAGTGAAAAAGATCCGACATGTATAATGTCGACTATGGACTGTTAAGAGTCGCCAGTTGGTTTTTTAAATGGTTGTACCAACACAACCGAGAAAAAGGTTTGTACATTGACCTAGTGATGTGACACTGCAAAACGGGTCGGTGAAACCAAGATTCATTAAGGTCCGGGGACTTGGTTATGCGGAGGGAAGGTGTTAGGCCCCCCCGACATCCGTGTTACCACAATGATCGCCTCTTTACAAGAAACTATTATCTGAATATATGTGTGAGTGGGTGAATGTGCTGTTATTTGGAAGTAGTGTGGGGCCTCGTTCGCACCTATATACACAGGGTTTGAATTTATGTAAAAATTCAATTGTAAGCAAGATATGGCAGTGATGTTTTATAAAAAAGGTTTTTCAAACCCTGATGCTCAATAGTAATTGAGACCTTTTACACTCCCATTTTATTAAGTGTTCGACTTGATTAATTTTATTTTACAAATGCGAGGCATCCGTACGAAAATAATGTACAAAATAATGCCGACTTCTTCATGGGTATGAAAACCATCTGAGAAAATTCAGACACCGCATAATAATTTACAAGCTACTTACAGCTGAAAATGTCCATCACGGGAACCGAATCTAGATCCAATGGGCTGAATCTGTGATCACATGAATCCTATGCGCACATGATACCACAATTTGTATGAAAGCAATAAGCAGGTATATATAAAAGATGTAAATATATATATATATATATATATATATATATATATATATCTGAACATGATCACCAACCACGAAGCACCTCCACGGGGATCGAAATGTAAATAAAGCTGTAAAAGATATCAATGGGGTATGGAGGAAACTCGAAATTTGGAAAAACGTAAATAAAGCTTTAAAGCTATCAACCACCACGGAGGGAACTCCAGGCGGGACAAAATGTAAAGAAAGTTGTACAAAGTGATCAACTTCCACGAAGTAAACTCCAGGTAGGACGAAACGTAAAGAAAGCTGTAAAAGCGATCAACCACCACGATGTAAATATATATATATATATATATATATATAAGCAAATAAACGCACCGGATGTAAAATACTGGCTCATCGAACATAGTTCGACAACAGTTCATATATATATATATATATATATATATATATATATATATATATATATATATATATATATATATAAAAGCGAATAAACGAATAGGATGTAAAATCCGGGCTCATCGAATAAAGTTCGACAATAGTTTATATATATATATATATATATATATATATATATATATATATATATATATATATATAAGCGAATAAATACTTTGGATGTAAAATCCGGGATCATCGAATAGAGTCAAAACAACAGTTAATATATATAAGTATATATATATTAAAAGCAATAAATGCTCCGGCCAAAATCTAGGCTCATCGAAGAAAGTTCAACACACAGTTCATATATATATATATAAGCAAATAAACGCTCGGGCATCAAGTTCAGGCTCAATCGAGGCATAACTCGATAATGTTAGTCAATATATATATATATATATATATATATATATATATATATATATATATATATATATACAAACCGAAATAAAACCACGGACCAAAGTCCAGTCAAACGCACGCAGCACGACTCTCAACGTGAAGAAGAGTGTGCACAAAGATGAAGAGAGAGGCTTTAAAGTGGGTGAGAAGGCTTACAGTTGATTGCCAAAGAAGACTTCTATATCTTTAAAGTGGGTAAACACTTGCTTTTATAGGTACAAAAGAAGCTATATATGAGCTCACAGGTGTTTAAAATGAGAAAGTACACTGTATGGGGTGAGTGCAGAACAAATTGGGCAGGGCTTCCTCGTCGTTTTCTCTTGTAAAATGGCGACCCCAAGCCCTCTATTTATAGAGGGTGGAGCCGCAGATGTACCTGTGGTTGAGCCGCAGGTGTACCAGAGGCAACTCGGGTGGGCCCAGGTTTCTCGGGTCGGGTCGTCTCGTATTACGTGCACTCGGGCACTATAATGTCAACTCAAACTTTCTGAAGTGCAATCTGGGCATCCGATTGAGGTATACAAGACCTATTTTGGACCACCGTTGTCGAGAGTTGTATAATGGCATAGGATTAGAGTTTGTACGAAGTCGTTGAAGATGGGACGATGCACTCCAGTCTTCAAGCTTCAAATTCTATCTGTTACCCCGCACAATAGTCGCTCGGGATTGGTTATCCTTGATTCTTGTGGGACATCGTTGCGTAGAGATGTGTATGAAATGTTGAGATGACATGGCGTGGTATTGCGTTGGCGAGATGACGATGTTGCCCCTCACCGGTGTTATCACCAGATTGGGCTGATAAAGCATACGTTGCTTAGGGCTTCGCTGAGATTGGACTGCTGCAATTATTGAAGGTCCTCATTGTCATCTTTGAGGTGTGCCTGTCCTCCCGGTGTTGTCTCTGGGTTGGTACGGAGTATCTCGTTGTGAGCGCCGAGATTAAAGCTGATTGCATTTGAAACAAGCATTTCCAGTGTTATCGCTGAAACTACATTCCTTGGGGTTATCACCAAAGTTGGTCGCTATTCCCATGGTTGGGATTGAGACTGGATACCTCGGGGTTATCTCTGAGATTAATCGGTCTCCTCCGGTGTGTGTTCCGGTATTGGATCTTCAAGCCTCGGGGTTATATCTGAGGTTGGAATTGTTACTCCTAGAGTGTTCCGTGGTTGATGCTAAACTTCTAGTAGTATCCGGAATAGATATGGATTATCTTTCAGGGTTCCCTTTTGAAAGACGAATATGTCCTCCTGCAATGTCAGTGATAGGTGTATAGAAAATTTTGAGTGTCTACAGATGCCCCTCTTTATCATACTCATGCATGGCGATGCATGGGTAGGATAAAGAATCCTAGACACTTGTAACACAACAAGACAAACATGATACTATATGTAGCAACATGATGCAAATGTATGATGCATGTGTACAGGGTTGTGGCCCAACATACTGGGGATGATTGCTGGCTCCCTGTTGCTTCAACTGGGGATTGGCAATAATGACCAAATTTGATGTGTAATCCGAATCTGTTAGGATGTTGATGTTGGAGTTATCACCAAATTCCTGTGTCCTAGATAACGACTTGATCGTGAAGATGCACCTCTTATGCGTAAGAGATCTGTGGGGATGAAGCTTGGTCTGTTTGAGGATGTGTATAATATATTCCATCATCGATCCTCTTTGATAATGTTGACCTTTCTTGGTTGGTATCGCCAGAACATGTCACGATTCTGTTTGATTTACTGCCAACAAAAAATGCTATCAGGGATGCCTGACCTTCGTTGACGTGTACTTCACTGACAAGTGAATCAACGGATGAAAAATCCTATAGGGTATACTATCAAGGTTGCTTGACCTTCGCTGACGTGTGAATCAATGGATGATACTCTGTGGGTAGTTGTCAAGGTTGCTTGACCTTCACTGATGTGTGAATTAACGGAACATTGCGTTGTGACCCCAGCCGGGGATCCGCTAGGGAATATGAGTAATCGAGCATGAAATCCTCGAATAGCTCTAGAGCTCTGATAGGTTTAATCGTTATCGACCGAGATAATGTCAAGGCTACTTGACCTTCGTTGATATATGTGTCAACGGCTTGAATGCACGTTGTAATCCCCTGCCGGGGCTTCACGTTGTAACCCCCGTCGAGGATTCACGTTGATCTTTAAGGGTAATGACACGGAGTTGGCGGCATCGAACCTGTATAAGGTATTGCCGGATGTGATTTGTGACAAATGAGATCATTGGCAGGATATACCTCGTGTTCGGGTGACTGCCAATGAATGATGTACGTACTTAAAGTTTCATCTGAGAAGACCAAGATTGTATGTTGTTTTGCTCAATCGCGTGGCGTTTTTATTCCCAATTTGACCTTTCTAGTCCGCAAGAACTCCTTTGCAACTCAAACTGGACCGAGTCGGAGGGGTGGGGCCCACATAGGGGTGCTGCATGTACACCTGCTATAGTCACAGATGAGCCTACGGCCAACCGTGGATGATATAATCAAGCAGGTTGGTCTCACAAGTCATTCTCAACTTGTTTCAGAAAGAGAAATTAGAAAGCCTCCTTCAGATCTGTACAAGTGTTCTACACTATCCTGGTAACGTATGCATGTATTTTTTCTAGTTTTTATCCGTTGGATTTTGAGTTATCGCATGAAATGCATCTAAACACATAGTAGTGATTATGTATGCACAAATGACTTGATAAAAAATATTCAACATAGTAAATGTTAGTATTAAACCATGCTGAACATAATGATGTGAAAAAATTTAACTTTTGAGACAGTCAAATTGGCACCTTTTTCTGCTATTTTTTGACCTATTTGAGGTCCAATGAGCAAAAGGTAGAAAGGCAAAGTACTCCTGATATTGAGGTTAACCTTATGCATGGATGATTTTGATTTTTAATGCATATATTATGTATAAAACTATGGGGCAGGTGTGCTACTGAATGGCCACCAATACATGCCTATGTGCATGTGTATAGTCCTATTTTCGAAGGGGACTATGGCAAAAAAATTTCAAAATGTAGGCATTGGGTAGTCATGCATTTTAACTCTATTGTATGTTAAAGTAAATGTATGCATGCGTATAGTCATAAAATGCATTCTAGAAAGCTCTAGGTAAGGAAATACCACACCCTTTCTGAGGAGATTTGGAGACTTGTTGTCCAGATATTATGGATCCGGATCAGCCGAGTAGTTCCCGTAGGACCACATCTGGTATACGGAGGATGGCTTCTGAAGTGCCTCGACCCCATTCTGTCAGAAAACCTCATCGATTGGTGGAGGCCGTGATTCATCCAGTCCGGGCAGATGATAAGTGATATTTTTACTCACTTATTGTATATTAATCCATGCGAAGTGTGCCCACCTTGAGTACATTTCATTGTGTTTTAGTCGCATTTCACGTTATTTTGCATTTCATATACTTAAAACTCCTTTTAGTGAATAAGTGCAGGAATCGGCGTTATTTTGGTGGAAATTGAGGCATCGGTGGCGTATGTGTGTGTAGGCGGTGGAAAGGCGAGGATGTGCACGGCATGGGAGCATAATGAGGCATGGAAATCAAGAAAGCAAGAGGTTAAGGCATGAGCAAACAAGTAGCAGCAGCAAAGCATAAACCAGACTCAGGATTTACAGGACACGGTGCCGCCTTGGCAATCTAATCAAGCTCCGCTCGCAGCGTAATGCAAAGTGGTTGGACATAAGGAGCATTTTGCAAGTCAAGCGCCCACGAGGCAAGGACCGCACGCCCGCGAGGTAGGAGCGCGCGACTGCGCATTAAGACGTCTGGAGGCACTGAGCATACTGTAAGTGTCGCGGCCGCGAGACAGATATACTAGAGCCGCGCGCGATGCTGATGTTGAAATTTGTTTTATTTTTAATTAAGCAAATTTGATGATGTGTAATTGGTATAAAACGATTCTAACATGTGTCAGAGAGGGACTTGACATTATTTTACGTATTTTTATATTAGAATTAGGGTTAACACAGTGGGGGGAGATCCCAATGGAGAACAAAGCCGCAACGTTTTATTCTCTTCTTCTTCTTGGAGTTCTTAACCATTGTGGATTTTTATTATTATTGAATGGAATTCTTTGGGGTTTTCATAGTTAATCATTGATTACTATTCAGCATTTGGGTTTGATTGTTCTCTACCTCTTACTCTTATTTGCTTGATTATTGATCATGTTTAGTCTTGATCCCATAATGGCTTTTGGTTCCGCCATGAACTAAAATCCATTATGGGATTCTAACGGATTTTAATATGTAGTTTGGTTGCACATCTAAGTGTTAGATTTGTTTTGCATATCATTGGGTTATCTATCATGGTTGGTTTGTATGTATGAATGACTGATAATCTTCATGTTAGTATTTGTATGGAATTGGAAATGAACATATGAATATGGATGAAATCATGATAGCATGCGAATATGGGGCTAGAGTAAGTCTTGCATATTTTGTTAAACAGATAGGAATATACTATTTTACCGTATGAGCTAGAGTAAGGGTTGTGCTTAAAATCAATAGGATTGCAATTGAGCATAGGAATATGGTAATTGTGGTGTTATTGGTGAGTACATGGATTCTAACATCTATAGATGATATGTGAGTTGGTTATAGTGCATTGGAAAATGGTTATAACTCGCTTTTAAGCCCTTGGCTATTATCCTGTGATATGTAAACGCTTCTTGCATGACATATGGCGATTGAATGAAATATTGAATGAAGTTAGGATCTCATTGTTTCCACATTATATTTAATTCGTTTATATTCTTATTTGTAGTTGGTAATTATAATTTATTCAAATCAACAATTTAGTCTAAAGTCTCAGTATATAAATATAGTGAGTGATTAATGCATAGTAGTCTAAGTTAACAACTTTCTCTGTGGGATCGATACTTTACTTACTCTGTATTACTTGTTGACCCGTGTATACTTGCATGAGTTAGAGCTCTTTTATATGAACTATAAAAGAGGCAACAAGTTTTTGGCATCGTTGCCAGGTTAAAGCGTTAATTTAGATAATTATCATTAGTTTAAGGCTATATTGTATGACTTAGATAATTTTGTTCATTTCTCATTTCTATTTTTATTTTGTTTTAGGTTGCAGGTACCATGGGTGACTTTTTTTTATCAAGGGCCTTATGCATATAGGATTCAACCAAGGGACACAAGAACTGAAGGACTCAATGTCAGAGTTGGACAAAATACTGGTTTGGGGTGATTACCTCAACAACTATGTTTATCCCAATTATCCTCAAGATTGGGGGTATCACCCAGATTCTGAATGGAGTTATAACTATCGAGACCAATACTGTGCCCCAAGTCTAACACATCCATCGAATTTCTCATATCCACCTCCAATGCAACAAGAAGAAAATTCAAGGTTGAAGAAAGTCATGTTAAATAGCATAGCATACCATGAAGAGATGATGATGAGTCAGGAGTTATCAAGCCAAAATCTTAACAGACAGATGGAACAACTTATTAATTCGTCACTGAATGGTCCTCAATACATGGAATTTGAAACTTAGAAAGATAATTCAAAAAGGGAGGATTTATGGTTCAAAGTTATAGCATCAACTGTGGAGAAGATGATTGAGCAAGAGAGGTCAATTCGAAAGCTTCAGAATCATATGAATCAAATGTTCGAAGCCTTGAACAATCGCCCTCCAAACAGTTGGTGCTATGACATGGATGATGAAATCGATGGAGAGCCAGAAGTGTACATGCCACTGAATGAACTGAAAGGAGTGGACATTGAGGAGACAACTAGGGGTATGGAAAATAAAGAACATGAGCTGACTTGTATAATACCCCAAGTGCCTACTCAATTAGAGTTGAAAAATTCAGTGAACTTTGCACACCCATGTCCTCTTGGTAGTCACATCCAAAGCAATAATTTCTGCGATTATGAGGCCTCTTACAAACCATGGTGGGCTGCGGAAGAGATAATAGAAGAAGAAAAGCATGTTGTATCTTTCATGCCTCAATGCAAAAATCTATTCACAGATACTACGGGAGAAGCACCTGGCGATGCAAAAGAAATGGAGATGACATAGTTAGCCGCTTCAACAACGCCGTTCATCTTCGGACAATAGATGACAAAGTTAAGATGTTTGATGTGGAATTTACTGCATAATTCCTCCATCATTTTGTTGTTGAGGTTCTTAGCATTGACTAACACAATCACCTCTGGTTGTCCATATCGATAAATGACATTGTTTCTAATGAAAGAAATGATGACTTCTTTACTAACCATGGGGAAGGAGGCTGCTTCTACCCACTTGGTGAAGTAGTCGATCATGGTGAAGATAAATCGATGTCCATTACTGGATTTAGGCTCAATGGGCCCGATAACGTCCATTCCCCACATTGAGAAGGGCCAAGGTGAACTCATATTGTGGAGGTCCTGTGGAGGAGCGTGTATAGCATTCCCATGAATTTGGCACTAATAGCATCTCCTGACGTGGTCATTGCAATCAGTTTTGAGAGATAGCCAATAATGTCCTGTCTTGAGGACTTTCTTGACAAAGAGGGGGCCACTCATGTGGGGGTCACAGACTCCGCCATGGATTTCATCCATAAGCCTTTGGGCTTGATCTTTATCTAAACATCTGAGGAGACCTAGTCCTGCATCTCTTTTGTAGAGCGCATCTCCACTCAGGTAGAATTTTATAGCAAGTCGATGGATCCGCCTTTTCTCAGTCGGGCTCGCTTTCGCAGGTGTAGATCCATCTCATAGATATTCCTTGATATGCTGATACCAAGGATGTTGGATGGGAGGTAGCTCATCCGATACTTCTCCAACGTAATTTCCATAGGCTGGGGCCTTGTGCAGGAAAATTGTGATGCTTGGCAAGTGTTCCGTGTCTGATATGTGAATCAAGGAAGCCAAAGTTGCTAACGCGTCCGCAAAGTCATTCCTATTACGAGGAATGTGTATAAAGGAGATTTCTCTGAACTCCATAACAATCTATAAAACTTGCCGATGGTAGGGCAACAAATGTAGTTTCTTGGTTTGATAGATTCCGGTGGACTGTCTGATTACCAACTCTAAATCTCCAAAGACAGTTAACCGCCTGATGCCCAATGAACGGGCAAGTTTTAGCCCCATGAGACAACCTTCATACTCAGCCGTATTATTTGTGCTGACAAACTGCAATTTGGCGGCGATGGGATATTGCTCCCCCGTACCAGATACTAGAACTGCTCCAGCTCCAGAACCTTCCATATTAACAGCTCTATCAAAATACATCTTCTATGATTGGCGCATATCGTACTGATGGTGTTGCTGCACTGTCATTACTCCTTCATCGGGGAAATATGTTTCTAAGGGTTTGAAATCCCATGAAGGTGCGACGGCCAGTTGATCCACAATTCCTTGACCTTTGATGGACTTTTGAGTCACATATACGATGTCAAATTGTTGTAGGATCAACTGCTATCTAGTCAGCTGGCAATTTAATATAGGTTTGTTAAACACGTATTTGAGAGGATCCACACGGGATATGAGATGGGTTGTGTGTCCATGGAGAAATGTTGTAACCTCATGGAAGCCCATGCTAAAGCACAACAAGTCTTCTCAATCAGAGTGTACTTGTGTTCTTCTTCTTTGAATCTTTTCTTTGAGGTAATAGATAGCTCGTTCTTGGCCTCTATCGTCCTTACGTCCCAAAGATGCAACCCATGGCATTATCACTTATGGATGGTACATGAGCAGGGGGAACATCATCCCTGGGTGGTACCAACACGGGAGCTTTGACTAGCTGTTTTTTGATTGTGAGGAAGGCATTTTGACACTCATCTTTCCATTGCATGGAAGAGTTCTTCCTTAATAGCTTGAAGAATAGCTCACAGGTTGCTGTGAGTTGAGATATAAATTTGATAATGAAGTTGATTCTTCCCAAAAATCCCCGTATTTCCTTTTCTATCCGAGGAATGGGCATTTCCGTGATGGCTTGGATTTTGGCAGGATCCAGGTCAATCCCTTTGTGGCTGACTAGAAATCCTAGCAACTTGCTTGATTTAACGCCAAAGGCGCACTTAGCTGCATTCAACATCAAGTTGTACTTTACATGACTGTTGAACAACTTTCTGAGATGGTCTATATGGTCATCCTCCTTCCGGGACTTGACAATGATGTCATCCACGTAGATCGCGATCTCTTTGTGCATTAAGTCATGGAAAAGAGCCATCATAGCTCGTTGATTGGTGGCTCCGACATTGATGAGGGCGAATGACAACCGTCTATAGCAAAAGGTTCCCCAAGGTGTGATGAAAGCAGTTTTCTCACGATCTTCCTTAGCAACCATGATCTGATGGTACCCCTCAAAGCAATCAGCAAAGGAGTACATGTCCGACAGTTTGAATGTACGCTTTGTCCGACGGAAGGAGATTAAAGAAGAACGATAATCCGAACACTAATTCTTCTAAATTTTCTTTAAGTTATTATGTTCAAAAACATAACTTAATGAGAATAAGAAGTAAAAGAGATTAATAATGATTTCATATGGTTGAAATCATAAGAAAATAAGAAATAAGAAATAAGAAATTTAGTTTATAAATTTCTTAAGCAAGTATAAGATTCGTGAGGATTTTGAGCGATCCGAATGAATATTATGAACAAGTAGGTGAATTAAGTAAGGAATGGTGTTCTATAACATCAAATTCCAAGAAAAAGTGGAATTGTAATCCAAAATATCGATTAAAATGAAGAATGAACGAAGAACGCGAAGAACACGAAGAACGTTGTTAATGGACAAATTTAAAACCATCGTAGTGTAATTGTTGTTGATGGACAAGTTTAAAACCATCGCGTATAAGTTAGATGCTTATTGCTTGGTTAGGAACGTTAGAAACATTCATGAAGAACGGAATAAAACTTAGCTATAACGAAGTTATGGTGAAAAGTTCGTAAAAGACGAGCGAGAATTTGAAAGTTAGTAAATGAACTCGAACGTGTAGGGTTTCATAAGAATGTAAGAGAACGTAGAAAACGTGAGTCGTGGACTCAACAACGAACGAATTCCGAGTTCGGATGACCGAATTATGAACGAACGAATGAAGAACGTTAATAACGTAAAAATAAACGAAGAGTGAAGATTAAGCCAATTGAATTGCATGTTAACGGATTCAGAACGAAGTTCAGTCTATGGGTAATCGAAGTACGTAAGGTAAGGAAGAAAATGGCTTTGAAACGACCTCGTTTTGAGTTATAATGAAGAAGTTATGAGATCGTAAAGTACGCATCTCAACCTTGACTTAACACTTAGAAAATTTTCTAGGGTTTTGGCTCGGCGATCACGGTAGCATAATGATGTCTGAGTACCTGCATGAGAGTTCATCGCAGTGATAAGAAAGTAGTACAATTTGTATGCAGCATGACGCCATGTCTGATACAAAATCTTACGGAGTGTGGCCATGCACGCGCCCATCGAGTAAGGACTCGCACCGCGTCGGTCCGGGAAGAGAGAGGATAGAGAGTAAGTAGCTACCTGTAATGTAGAGAGGAGGAAGGAAGGGCACGGCCAAGCATGGCCAAAGGTCTGAAGCAATGCCCAGAAGTGAAATTTTTAGTTCTCAATCACTGGAGGATGTGCAAGAAAGAAATATGAACATAATTTTCAACTAATGTAACACTTAATCAAGTGTTTTAAACCTTTAATAAAGGTTGAACAAAAAGATTAAACGAGATTAAAAGACAAAGAATATATGTGCGGGTTACGGAACCGATATCCGGGGACCGTAGTCACGATGAACGAACGTGAGGGATTACAGTGATTGTGATTCCTTAGACGTTGAGTGGTGAAGGTAATGAATAACATTCCGATGTTATGGCATGGTAATAAGAGATAAGTGTAAAGGTTGACTAAGAGGTTAAGAGAGGAGCAACGTGAACGTTAAATACGTCAATGATCCTTGTGAATCGTAGTTGCGTCGGACGAACGTTCTAAGTATACCCTAGTTGTATGACTTACACATTGACAAAGGTAGTAAGTAAGATACAAATGGTATCAAGAGAGCCGTAGCGAACGGTAATAAGATTACTGAAAGCCGAATATAAGTCGGATGAGAATGTTAGAATGAAATGTAAGCATTGAACACTTTAACCGACGTGAAGGTTGAGTGTATGCAAATATTAAACGGGTATAACCTACACCCCGTGTATGGTTTGACCGTATGATAGTGAAGACTATTGATTAAACCTATGAACGGTGAAGAAGCTAAATTAGAAAGCCATAAGGAATATGAATTTGACTTAACAAACATTATAGTTTAATAGTTCGGATAAGTTAAGGAAAGTTAGGTTGTAGTACAATCATAATCTTTGATGGTTGACATATGGGAGTTGGGCTAAACAATTCCTTCAGAGAGCGAAGGTATATACGAAACTGGCAACTGATCTAACTTATTGTGATGGCAGTGTAGATGAGACGGGAACTTGTTTGTTGGTTGTTTGTGGGAAACCACTCAGAGTACCATATGGACTACTAGCAGAGAAGCGATGTATACTGAGTTCTAGAGAAGTATACGAAGAAGATAAGAATGTGAATCATCAAAGATGATGAACGTGTTGAGTAAGACATCTCCGTATGTCATGAAGCCGTAAAGCGCTAAAGAAAGTTGGTCGTGTAAACTTAGTTGTAAGAACGTGAACCTTAAGAAGTAAAGTAAAGTAAACCAATGCGTAAGTCAAGTATATGACTAATTGGTGTATGTACTGTTTTCTTATGTGTTATAGGGATTGGAATGAGCAGTTCAGCATAAGCTGTAGCTGTGCGTAAGGCAAGTTTCCTAACTTCATTCATATTTTAAATGAATGCTAGTTTCTTAAACTTCTTAGATGTTGAACTTGAGCAGTTCTGTCTATGTGCGAATGTGCGATATTTGTGCAAGGTGGTAAAACGTATGAGACATTGTGCCATAATGTGAACACTTCGGTGTTTCTGTGAGATGAACTATTCTATGTTTGAACTATTCATTAAAAGAATGTTTTGTTTATACATGAACCGTTATTGTTAAGTCTGTGCTATTGATTCTAGCCAGACAGAATGTGCATGAAAGAGAGTAGAGAATGAAAGTATTTCAAAGTGCATGTAACTAATGTTTTAAGATGATAGGAATCAAGACTATTCCTATTATTCAAGCTGCTTCGTAACCTTTGTTCGGTTATTGAAGTCTGAAAAGAATGTTTAAATTCTTGAAGTTGTTTGTTCAATATTATGACTTCTTTGGGCAATTGAATGCTCACACTTGCTTTAAATGAAAAACATTTTCAGCAAACGATGTTAGAAGAACTTAAGGATCCCGTATAGATCAAGCTGACGGTATCCAGATGAAGTGTCATTCAGAATGTGAATGAGCGAGAAGATCAAGTGAAGACTTGTAATGTAGAAGGATGAAAATTAAACTATAGACTAGTTTAATGAACTGTATGTATCCTTGGTGGCGGATTAAAGTCACTCTTGTAAGATGAAAGGAATAATGTATTTATCATTATTTCTAATGAGAAAAGCTATAAGGTTTTTAGAACCTGGGATTTGAGAGTGTATGTTGTTATATTTCAGTATATAATGATGTATGCAGAATGAATGATGTACTCGTGACGTAGGGAATCCGGGTGTGAAGAAAGACTGAATTTCGGCACGTTACAGTATTGCGCAGTATTGTCAATAAGGATGTGGATAAATGGCACGGGAAATGTGAGACCCCAGATTTTATCAATAAAGATTTAAATTTTGTCGAAATAATTTGTAATATTATGGTGTGAATTTGAGATAATATTATAGTTGTGGGTAGTATTTATAAATTTTGCAAAGTATGCAAGTGGTTATATTATAATCGATTGGTCGGGGAATATTCGGTTTAACAGGGAATATTCGTACAATGGCTCAATCATTGGTAGACCCCACAACAGAATTATTGTCGAATAGAGAAAACGACAAAAATATTTTATTGAAATAACGGCGGAAGCTTTACCGTTGATACTGGTGGCGGATTAAAGTCACTCTTGTAAGATGATATTTTATTTAAAAGATTTTGCTTTAAATATGGACCGTCAGATTAAAGTAAATCAATCTGGAACGTTCATGGATTAATTACTATGCATTCTATTTTCCTATAAATAGAAGCTCATTCCTTCATTATTTTCTTACGAATTCTTTGAAACTCTAGAGAGAAATTATAGAGAGAAGCTATAGAGAGAAAATCTATAGAGAGAAAGAAGAAAAGTATCTCGCTACTTCACTTTTCCAATATTAGGTTCTTCTAAGGTAAGGGATATTATTTGTTGTTCGTAAGGGGTGTTATTCTTTCTTATTCATGAAGAGAACTTACATTATTCCATTATTTATTATTACATTGGAATAACTCGTATACTGCCTGTGCATACCCTATACTTGGTGAAATCCCTCTGTTATTCCATTCTTTATTATTACATTGGAATAACTCAGATATGTGACATACCCTATACATAATCTGTATCGTGGTTTACCCTATACTTGGTGACATTCTTCTATTATTACATTTGGAACATCCTGCTGTGTGTTTTAATGGGACTGGTTTAAAATCTTTATTATTATTACATTGGAACATCACATGCATGTGTTTTACAGGACTGGTTCCATCTTTATCATTCGTTAGAATATCCTATCGTGTGTTTTACAGGATCCGGGTTCCATCTTTATTATTACATTGGAACATCACAGCCGGTGTGAATTTCACCGACTTGGTTCTGTTATTATTATTACATTGGAATAACCATACATCTAAGTACCGCATGCATGGTGATTTCCTTTGTTATTCCATTCTATATTATACCGAGGTTGGTTAAAACTTTGACTTCTATACTCCATGAAATTAGTAGAATATTCTTGATATTTGCGTGTTTTCACCCAAAGTATCTTTTCATGGAAATATTCTTACGATCATTCTTGAATGTTACTCTACAAAGCGATATCATGTTGACAATTTGGACGTTATTAGTTCCTGAATAAATTAATTCGTGAACTTGTTTTATTGATTTATTATGTTATTGTTATCATCCTCATGTTATATTATGTTTTCTTTGGCTTACGTGCATAGATGAACTTAGTATGATTATGACCAGGGATCATTCGGTATAATCATGGCTTGTTATAAATGATGTGATAAAAGTCCTCGGTTGGCCTATAATGCGATGATGGATAGTTTTGGTATGATTATGACCGGGGGTGATTCGGTATAGTCATGACCATTGATAATTTGATGAAAATCCTTGGCCAAGTGGTACGAGGATGATTCGATATTGTGGTTTATTCATTATCTTTTGAGTCTTAGTGATAAAAATTGATGAAAACCTTTTAAAACCTAAAAGATAGTAGACTTTATTTTCTACTTGACTCTTTTAATGGATTGCATATTCCGCTGCAGTTAAACTGGTTGTCTATTATATTTTATCAGTTTAACATTGTTGAAGAATATTGATAATTTATTCTACATTATCTTAGTTATAATATTTCTTACTGGGCTAGTTGAGCTCACCCTTTCTTTCACTGTTCTCTTCAGGAAATGAGAATATAGCTATGACGAGTCGGGGAAAAGAGTGATTGTCCCGAAGATAGCATTATTAGTCCTCACTATTTTGTTAAATAGTGTGACAATAAATGTAATGAGGACTCCTTGAGTATGGATATTGTCTAAATGACAATATTCATATTAGAACTCTCGATTTATGTATTGTCGTATGTTACGACACGGATGTATAATTAAGTTTGTATTTGAATTTATGTACCATGTAAGTGGCGACCCAAGATAGGTGACGTATACCTAATTTTGGGGGCGTCACGATTAATATCGAGCTTAGGATATGATCCCCGGCCGAGATGTGAGATAAGAACTAGGAGGGGAGAGCGGGGAATTCCTTCGCTAGTATGACCTACCTAAATTTATTTGGTATTTAATTGGTCGGTCACGAGTATAGGGATAATATGTGATATGTTAATTAACCCTTGTTTTTATGGCGGTGTTTGAGAATGGCATCCGAAAATCTTTGAGATAAGCAATGAAGCACACGAGAGTGTTGATTCAGCTCAAACAAAAGGTAACGACCAAAAACACGATAATAATCATACTGGCTGCAACGGCTATCAGAATAATGATAACCATCGTGGGGGAAATTATCATGCCAAGAATGGTAACCACTTCGGTGGTTATCATGGAAAAGATAATAGAAGTGGAAATTGCAAGAAGAGAAGGTCATTTAACTCAATTTTGTTGTGCACCAAAGTCAAGTCTAGCTGGGACGGTGGCACCAAAGGTGGATATGGACAAAACAAAGTCGTTGGTTTTAGGAAGTGCATTTTTCATGACTTCTCAAAAAGCGAGTAAACCGAACGAAGTTAGCACGGGTTAGTTAATTATAAATTGCGAAGTCTATACCTTATAAGATACCGGTTCTACCCATTATTTTATCTCTCTTGCTTGCGTTCAACGTTTAAATTTGACTCCGGAGAAGTTAGACTTTGACTTATTAGTTGAAACTTCGTTAGTAAAGAGCCTTCGTTATCGCTTACTATTTTTAAATCTTGTTTGATTCAAATAAACACTTTCAAGTTACCTGTCGATCTTATCTTTTTGAAAATACTTGCCTTTGATGTGATTTTAGGAATCAATTGGTTAACTACTCATCATGCTTTTCGTAAGGTTGTTAGCTTTTATATTCATAACCAACTTGTTGTGCGAATTCAAGTAACCAAACTACTAAAGTCAATTATTGTCATATCAAGCCATAAGTAAAGAGCCCCGAACCTTTCGTTGTTGACTTCCTTGTGTGGAATGCACCGAAGCCAGACTTTCTGTAGGCAACATCGTGAATGAAGATGGCAAGTTTATAGGTATCATTGTGAGGTGCTATCTAGGTTAA
Source organism: Panax quinquefolius (assembly GCA_020205615.1). Classification (NCBI taxonomy): domain Eukaryota; kingdom Viridiplantae; phylum Streptophyta; class Magnoliopsida; order Apiales; family Araliaceae; genus Panax; species Panax quinquefolius. The sequence continues at coordinate 161,539 of JAINUW010000382.1, forward strand.
GGGATAAAAGTCACAGTTGGTATCAATATGACGTACTATCCAAGTCTTGGATGAGAGTCACAGTTTTGAATGATATTTCTATTATTAATAAATTTTCTGGCGTATTCTTGAAGACTTCTTAGCCTACTTAGAGCGTGAAATCGAATTTTGTATTGACCCCAGTACAAAACCCATTTCTTAAACCCTCAAATATTTCTTCAACTAAAATGAACAGTTTACGTGGTTTATGATGAAAGTCATAATAAAAGCATTGGACTAATGAAAATCATAGGTATACGTGGTATTAGTAAGTGTTATGATGAGTTATGTTGGTTAGTATGTGAAAACATGAAAGTTTCTTAGAAATCACAAAGAGTTGAAAATCAGATTTTGGTGAAAAACGTAACATGAAATTCAATTGATCATATCTCCTATTATATTTTGAATTTTTGAGTGTGGTCAAGTCCTAGAGTTAGATCTATGAGTTACCTAACTAATCCAAGTGGAATCACTGGAAAAGGTGTTGTAGATTTTAGTGTGGACTGATTTTAGCAAAGGAGTGCAAAGCTGCAAAAAACCGAAAAAGCTGCTGCCATGATTTTAGAGGGGCTGTTTCGGCCACATAAATTATGAGAAAAATTCTGGCCTTTTGTGACATGAAAGTATATGGTATAAAGTACGTCCTGTCCAAAAATGAGCTCATTCTGACTTAAAATGAGCAAGATATGACTATTTCAATATTTAGGTTTTTCCAACGAAAAATGCTATAACCGGAGTTCTATAACTCCGATGACCATGAAATTTAAACTGGAGGCTCACATTAACATGTGTAAGGTCCCGCCAAGATTTGGGAATTTTTGGAGTTAAACTTGAGGTAGCTAATTTCTTAACGAATTAATTAGAAATTAATTTTTGAAAAATAGTAAATGAATTTTAAAAATTCTGAGAAAAATATATTTTCATTATGGGACTATATTATGCTAAATCCCAGAAAAGAAATATTTTGGGACTGATTTGGTATTTTCATGAAAATAGTTTAATTACTGAACATATGAGTTAAATATGTTATGTGAAGTAACAAAGTTGAAAATAGGATTTTATGGCTAGAGAATCCTATATAGAGTATATGCATATTTTTTTTGATGAGGGATTTGATCATTGGTGATGATATCTTATGAGTATGGCATTTTGAATGATTAAATGCATTATATGGTAAAGCGTAAACAATTGAAATAAATTGTTTATAAATTTAAGAAGTGATTAAAATATTGTTATAATATTAATGATATTAGATTATAAGATTATTAAGTGATTGATAACATGGGGATATTCTTGAATCTGGATAAATTATATTATAAATGTTTAATATTTATCCTTTATCTCATTTGATTGATTCTTTATATCATTATCCTCACGCTTATATATTGTTGAAAGTCATCATGGCACGTGAAGTGCAAAGATGGACTTGGTATGATTATGACTGTGAATTGTTGGTATAATCATAACAAGTAATTGAAAACACGATTATCTTTGGCACGTAGTGCATGGATAATTCGTGGTCGTGATACTAATGAATACACGATTATCTTTGGCACGTAGTGCATGGATAATTTGTGGTCGTGATACTAATGAATACACGATTATCTTGGCACGTAGTGCATGGATAATTCGTGGTCGTGATACTAATGAATATCCTTGGCCTGTAGTGCAGGGATGATTCGATGATATGGATTAATTATTGAGCTGAGTCTCAGTAATGAAATATTAATTCATGGATGTGGTAAAAGTTATCTTTGGCCGTAATACATTGATAGACTTAGTATGATTATGACCAGGGATTGTTCGGTATAATCATAACAGTAATTGAAAACACGATTATCTTTGGTCGTAGTGCATGGATAATTCGTGGTCGTGATACTATTAAGATGCGTCTCAGCATTATTGGTTTTACAGTTGTATATCTTTGGCCTGTAGTGCAAAGATGAATTGTTAATGAATATCTTTGGCCGGATTGCGAAGATGAATTTAATATTTTTTAACGATAAAGGTATTCAAGGTATCCTCACCTCTTTATCATACCAGTATCGTACTCTAATTTCGAGGGCGAAATTCCATAAGGAGGGAGATTGTGAGACCCCAGATTTTATCAATAAAGATTTAAATTTTGTCGAAATAATTTTTAATATTATGGTGTGAATTTGAGATAATATTATAGTTGTGGGTAGTATTTATAAATTTTGCAAAGTATGCAAGTGGTTATATTATAATCGATTGGTGGGGAATATTAGGTTTAACGGGGAATATTAAATACAATGGCTCAATCATTGGTAGACCCCACAATGTAATTATTATCGGATTGAGAAACGACAAAAATATTTTATTGAAATAACGGGGAAGCTTTATTGTTGTTAATCTTGTTGAACTACTCGGTAAAAGTACAAAAATACGATGTCGTGTGGTTGCATAGTAGCTACGATATTGATTATTGATGTTTATGTGAGAAGTCAACATTCGATTCCATTATTGTCGATTAATAATATGAATTATTATAGCGATAATGACGTTTTGTTTTATTCGTATTATTAACGTAATAAAACAAAAACATCTTTTATATAAAAATGAATACTTTATTAAAGTTATTCTATAAATAGAATATATTATATTTTATTATGCATAGTGTTGCATATAGTGTTTTGCATAGTGTTGAATAGTGTTTGCATAGTAAAATGTTTTTATATAAATAGAATATATGATATTTTATTTAAAAGATTTTGCTTTAAACATAGACCGTCAGATTAAAGTAAATCAATCTGGACCGTTCATGGATTAATTACTATGCATTCTATTTTCCTATAAATAGAAGCTCATTCCTTCATTATTTTCGATTTAATCAATTGAAACTCTAGAGAGAGAAATTATAGAGAGAAGCTTATAGAGAGAAAATCTATAGAGAGAAAGAAGAAAAGTATTATGCTACTTCACTTTTCCAATATTCAGGTTCTTCTAAGGTAAGGGATATTATTTGTTGTACCAGTAAGGGTGTTATTCTTTCTTATTCATGAAGAGAACTTACGTTATTCCATTATTTATTATTCTGTTAGAATAACTCGTATCTGCCAGCATACCCTATACTTGGTGAAATCCTCTCTGTTATTCCATTCTTTATTATTCATTGGAATAACTCAGATCTGTGACACCCTATACATAATCAGTATCGTGGTTTACCCTATACTTGGTGACATTCTTCTATTATTCTATTGGAACATCCCGTCATGCGTGTTTTACACAGGACTGGTTAAAATCTTTATTATTATTACATTGGAACATCACATCTGCGTGTTTTACAGGACTGGTTCCATCTTTATCATTACGTTAGAATATCCTATCTCGTGTGTTTTTACCGGATCCGGTTCCATCTTTATTATTACTGTTGGAACATCCCGCTTGGTGTGAATTTCACGACACGGTTTACATTATTATTATTACATTGGAATAACTTTTGTCATCGCGCAAGTACCGCATGCATGGTGATTTCCTTTGTTATTCCATTCTATATTATACCGAGTTGGTTAAAACTTTGACTTCTATACTCCATGAAATTAGTAGAATATTCTTGATATTTGCGTTTCACCCAGTATCTTTTCATGGAAATATTCTTCTGATCATTCTTGAATGTTACTCTACAAAGCAGTATCATGTTGACAATTTGGACGTTATTAGTTCCTGAATAAATTAATTCGTGAACTTGTTTTATTGATTTATTATGTTATTGTTATCATCCTCATGTTATATTATGTTTTCTTTGGCTTACGTGCATAGATGAACTTAGTATGATTATGACCAGGGATCATTCGGTATAATCATGGCTAGTTATAAATGATGTGATAAAAGTCCTCAGTGGCCTATAATGCAGTGATGAATAGTTTTTGGTATGATTATGACCAGGGGTGATTCGGTATAGTCATGACCATTGATAATTTGATGAAAATCCTTGACCGTGGTACAGGGATGATTCGATATTGTGGTTTATTCATTATACTGAGTCTTAGTGATAAAAATTGATGAAAACCTTTTAAAACCTAAAAGATAGTAGACTTTATTTTCTACTTGACTCTTTTAATGGATTGCATATTCCGCTGCAGTTAAACTGGTTGTCTATTATATTTTATCAGTTTAACATTGTTGAAGACTATTGATAATTTATTCTGCATTATCTTAGTTATAATATTTCTTCTTGGGCTAGTTGAGCTCACCCTTTCTTTCACTTTGTTCTCTTGTGAAATGAGAATATATTTGGACGAGAGTCGGGGAAAAGAGTGATGGTCCCAAAGATAGCATTAGTAGTCCTCACTATTTTGTTAAATAGTGTGACAATAAATGTAATGAGGACTCCTTGAGTATGGATATTGTCTAAATGATAATATTCCTATTAGAACTCTCAGTTTATGTATTGTCGTATGTTACACGACAGATGTATAATTAAGTTTGTATTTGAATTTATGTACCATGTAAGTGGCGACCCAAGATGGGTGACGTATACCTAATTTTGGGGGCGTCACAGGAAAACTATCTTTTAAGCAAGCTTTGTTCAAGTCCCGGTAATCCACGCAAACTCGCACCTTCCCTCCAGGTTTAGACACGGGCACAATGTTTGATATCCACTCAGGATATGTAGACACCATGATGATGCTAACTTGAAATTGTTTCAAAATTTCTTCTTTTACCTTTAAACTCCATTCAGGTTTCAATCGCTTGAGCTTTTGCTTAACTGGCATAAATCCCTCTTTAATAGGAAGGTGATGAAAGACAATGTCAGTGGACAAACCCACCATGTCTTCATGAGACCATTCAAACACATCTTGGAATTGGGTTAATAGCGTAACCATGTCATTCCGTTAGTTTGGGGTAAGGTCTGAACCAATCTGGATTAACTTACGGCTTTCTAAGGTTCCGAGATTGAAAGAAGTGGTTTGATCAAGGTTGGGTTTAGGTTTGTCTTTGACCAATTCTTGAATTTTTGGAGACACCTCAATGTCATCCTGTATTTCCATCAAGGCTAAATTAATCTCTACATCAAAGGTACAATCCTTGTGGAGAAAAGGCACTGTATCAGCAAGTACAGGCGCATCTAAATTTAGAGCCCTGAAACAAAATATGCTTTCACTTAGTATATATGAAATGTGTTGATCATACATAGTGTTACCATATACTGACAAAATAAACTGCTAATATTGTACAGAAAAGTAAGCAGTTATTATATCTACAGGGCAAAAAGAGTTTCTGCCCGCTTTACCCTTGACGACCAATGCAAGGAGTGCTGTTCCAATTGGCATGGGCCAAGTCCAGGTGGACCGCAGTGATGGAGGGATTGTTATCATCCTCCCTATCCCGAATGATGGCCATTATGTCTGGGTGTATCTGTTGGTATGTTCATCATGAACGATGATGCATATGCCTGACATCATTCGGATGACGTCTTGCTTGATTCTTCGTTCCTCTTCTTCCACTGCGGGATTTAGAACAAAGACTTCTTTCTCCTTCACCGGTATCAGCTTGGGAAATAACATAGCCATAACACTGGCTGGCACCTTTACAAGAGGTTGTGCGGACTCAGAGCTTGAAGGCGAAGATAAACGCTATATGGTTGAAGCTAAAGGAACCTGATGATGCTTATGAGGATTCCTGTGACTAGAATTGGAAGAATAGCCTAGCCCAGCTATTCCAGTTTACTTAGTTAATCGAATTGGGTACTTGATACCCTGGCAATCTTTACCCAACCCTTGTCCCAGTTTATGACCCAATGACATCATTTCTTGAGGAGCCGACATTACCTCGGCAAAAATCTTGGGTTCGGGTAATGGCATTCTAATAGCATGGTATTGGATATTGCTTAGTTCAAAGGCATGAAAACTGACCCGTTCAACATTTGCATTGGCATTGATTAATGGCATGTCTCCGTGCTGAGGACACTCTGGTTCAGCGTTGACCGTGACTAGGCTATTGTTGATAATGTATTTTAACTGTTGATGAAGAGGGGAGGGGACTGCCCCAGCCATATGGATCCATGGTCGTCCCAAGAGCAGATTGTATCCCGAATCTATCTTGAGTACATGGAAAGATACGCAGAATGTATGGGGACCAATTTTGATTGGCAGTTCAATTACTCCGACCGAATTCTGACGGACTACATCAAAAGCTTTGATGATAGTATGGCTACTCCGAATTCGGTTGAGATTGATATTCATCTTCACCAAGGTAGCGTATGGAAAGATATTTAGAGATGAACCTCTATCTATCAAGACTCCAGCTAGTATGTATCCAGAGGACAAGAACGCAATGTGCAATGGCTTGCAATGACCGGTCCCCTCGGGCGGTATGTCATCATCAGTGAAGGATATCACATTGTTATTGAAAATATGACCAACCAGATGTTGAAATTTTTTCGTATCAACTGATGTTGGTAGATAGGCTTCTTCTAAAACCTTCAACAAAACCTTCCTGTGATTCTCGGAAGTTAGGACCAAGTCCAAAATTGATATTTTTTGTGGAGCTTGTTTTAAGCTTAAAACCACCTTCGCTTCGTTATGAGCCATAGTGCGGAGGAATTTTTCAATCTTCTCCATGGGTATTTTCCCCTTTGATTTGATGGTAGGCTTCATAACCCGTTGGGGAAGATACATTGGATTTTCCTTCGACACTGTAGCAGTTGTATGTGAGATGGATCCTTCACCTTTTCCACAATTCCACGGAACTTTGCTTAAGTTAACAATAGGATATTGTGCTCTGCACGACAAGTTGATTAGCTCAGGAGCGGCCACTTTCAAAGGATTGTTTCTTCCCTTGAGTTGAATTGTTGGCATTGTGAGTAATATGTTAACCCCATCAGTTTCAGTGGATATGACTGCTACCACACTTTCAAAGAATTCCCTTTTGTTGGAAATGTCCCGATGGGCCTTGGCATTGGCTCTCTTTGTCACTTTATCTTCCAACATTTCATTTTCTGAAAGTGACGAGGGAATATTCATGACAAGAGGTAGGAGACTAGCACGCTCCTGGCTGATTAATTGACGCGTTACTTGATGCTGATAAGTCACCAATTCTGCCAATTGTTTAATTTGCTTGCATAGAGCTTTCATTTTTTGTTCCATTGTGAACTGGAACTTGGCGTAGTCCCATTTATCAACACCGTCTTTGAGGGTCTGGGAGGATTCACAGTTGAAATTGGAATTCTGTCCGTTACTCCAATTTATCATGTTGACCTCTTATTCTTTGTGTTGAGGAGGAGGGTTGTCTTGAACGTGAGGCTGAGCTGGTTTGGTGACCACGATCTCCCCGTTGTCTATCAGGTCTTGGATCTTGTGTTTCAAGGCCCACTAATCTTGAGTATCATGTCCAGGTGCATAATTTCCGAAGAGTGAAAGAAGATGCATTGAAACCCCATCCATTAGGGTTGGCTGGTGGAAGAAGATGCATAATTTTCTTCTATGTTGTCAGAAGAGTGAGAATGTTCTCGAGGGTATCCCCTAAGGGTGTAAACACTCGAGGGCATTTTACTTCTCCACCTTTTGGTATTGGAGGGTTCGCAAACCGTGCTTGAAAGGGAGTGTAGTTTCTCCTTTGAACAGGCACGTTTTGATTCTCTTTTTGACCCTGTAGTATCAGGGAAACATCTTCCTCTTTCTTTTTATGGACCCTACGTGGATTATTTCCATAATTTTTGGGCTGGATGTGATCAGCAACTGCTTTAAGGGCGGTAAGGTCTTGAATCTTTTCAGACTTCAAACCCATCTCAGCCATCTCCCCGTGTTTGACCATTTTAGAAAATGATTTACCGATGCCGGCTAAAACTCTTTCATAGAAATGCACTTCTTGTGTGTCTATGAAAGTCATGACCATCTTTGATTCTGTCATGGAAGGACTAAATTGGGCAGCCATGCGTCTAACCTTTGAGCATACTCTCTAAAAGACCTGTTAGACTGTTTCTTGATCTTGGTAATTTGATACCGATCAGGAGCCATCTGAGACTGAAAGCTTTATTGAGTGAGGAAAGCATGTGCTAGCTCTTCCCAGCTATGGATCTTTGAATTGTCTAATCTTGTGTACCACAAACGAGCTTCTCTAGTTAGACTTTTCTGGAATAATTGCATTTTGAGTTTTTCGTCCTCTGCATAAGATCCAAGTTCTCCAATAAACACCTTTAAATGTGTATAAGGATCTCCTAACCCGTCATATTTTTTGAAGTCAGGAGTTTTAAACTTTTCTGGTTAATGAACAATAGGGAAAATGCAATGATCAACTTCTGAAACACTCATGTGTGTTCCAATTCCTTTGATAGCACGAAGAGTCTCTTCCATTTGGAGGACTTTCTTTTTGATAGCACCAGTGTCTGGATCTCCAGTGGGATGGACAACATCATGAGTTTTGTTGGTCGTATCCAACGGCAGTTCAAGTATTATAATGACATGGGTTCCCCCTTGTGTGGAGGATTCAATATGTACGGGTATTCTTGGACCCTGATTGGATTGGTGTAGTTCTTTGAGTATAACAGCCAAATATGTATTTTGTTTGCTTAATCCATCGAATTCTTTGAGGCTCGGATTAAGGTCGATCTGTTAGATGATGACATGATGATGATTGTAGGCTGTAGCCTTTTTGGATTTTGACCGGGTAGTAGGTTCGATTGGTTCCCTGTGAAAGACTTGCATAGTTTAGTCTTTAGGGAATGTGTATAATAACATGTTATGTGATGTGTCCATTTTAAGAATTTTATCCTGCAAAACGGATGTCAGCTGTTTATAGCATGTTAATTAAAATATGTTTGTGTACACATTTCTTTATATTTCTCATTATATGGAGATAGATATGGAATAAAATTACAAGTAATTGTGTTTACAAGTAATTAAAATGAGAGCATGAAGAGACTTTCCTCCGTTTTGGGTTTATCAGAGGCTGACCTATCATAGGTTACTCTCGCGCCTTTTTGGCATGAAGGTTCCCAAATAATCGCAATTTACTCAACGAGAAGTTAATTCGGTCTTTCAACTGGAGCGAATTTGGGTGGTGCCTTTCCTGAGCCTCGGGGAATTAGTCTTCCCACGAGTCCAGTAATCAAACACCGATGGGATATCCTCCTAGTGGAGGGACCACACAACATACATTCACATACATCGCGTCTCACCATATGAAAATAATGACATGTGCGAAGCACTAATATCACAAGCAGTTATGGTTCGAGGCACTAAGTGCAATAAGGAAATGTATTCGTACACATTCATCATAAATGTAAATGCAACATCCACACACAAGCAGATAATAGTTTTTGAAAAGATTAAAATAGCGGCTTAAGTCCTCTTACTGGAGTCCCCAGCGTAGTCGCCACCTATCGAGGTCGGGATTTTTACTTGTCCCATTCTATTACTTGTTCTTTGGTGTTCTCATTTTAGGTGAGATTTGTTTGAAAAAACAAGTGAAAAAGGTCCGACATGTATAATGTCGACGATGGACTATTAAGAGTCGCCATTGGTTTTTAAATGGTTGTACCAACACAACCGGTAGAAAAGGTTTGCACATTGACCCAAATGATGTGACATCGCTAAATCAGCTGGCTCGGTGAAACCGATATTCATTAGGGTCAGGGGACTTGGTTATGCGGAGGGAAGGTGTTAGCACTCCCGACATCCGTGTTACTACAGTGACCGCCTCTTTTCAAGAAACTATTATCCGAATATGTGTGTGTGTGTGGGTCAATGTCTTTGTTATTTGAAAGTAGTGTGAGGCCTCGTCGCACCTATATATACTGTGGTTTGAATTTATGTAAAAATTCAATTTTAAGCAAGATATGGCAGTGATGTTTTATAAAAGAGGTTTTTCAAACCCTGATGCTCAATAGTAATTAAGACCTTTTACACTCCCATTTTATTAAGTGTTCGGCTTGATTGATTTTATTTTATAGATGCGAGGCATCCGTACGAAAATGATGTACAAAATAATACCGACTACCTCATGGGTATAAAAACCATATGAGGAAATTTAGACACCACAGAATAATTTACAAGCTGCTTACAGCTGAAAATGTCCATCACGGGAACCGAATCTAGTTCCAATGGGCTGAATCTGTGCTCACATGATTCCTAGGCGCACATCATACCGCAATTTGTATGAAAGCAGTAAGTAGGTATATATATAAAAGGTGTAAATATATGTATATATATATATATATATATATATACGGACATGATCACCAACCATGAAGCACCTCAATGGGGGATCAGAAATGTAAATAAACCTGTTAAAGCTATCAACCGCCACGGAGGAAACTCCAGGCGGGACAAAACGTAAATAAAGCTGTAAAGCTATCAACCGCCACGGAGGGAACTCCAGGCAGGACAAAATGTAAAGAAATTTGTACAAAGCGATCAACTGCCACGAAGTAAACTCCAGGCAGGACGAAACATAAAGAAAGTTGTAAAATCAATCAACCACCATGAAGTAAACTCCAGGTGGGATGAAATATATATAGATATATATAAAAGCAAATAAACGCACCGGATATAAAATTCAGGCTCATGGAATAGAGTTCGATAACAGTTCATATATATAAGTATATATATATATATATAAGCGAATAAATGCACCGGATGTAAAATTCAGGCTCATCGAACAAAGTTCGACAACAGTTCATATATATATATATGTATATATATATATAAGAAAATAAACGTACCGGATATAAAATCCAGGCTCATCAAACAGAGTCCGACAACAGATAATATATATAAGTATATATATATATATATATATATTAAAGTAGTAAACGCTCTAGACCGAAATCTAGCATCGAACAAAGTTCGACTACGCTTTATATATATATATATATATATATATATATATATATATATATATACAAACTGAAATAAAACCATGGAATCAAGTAAAGGAAAACGCATTAAAGACGACTCTCGATGTGAAGAAGGGTGTGTGCAAAGATGAAGAGAAAGGCTTTAAAGTGTGAGAAGGCTACGGTTGATCGCCAAAGAAGACTTCTATATCTTTAAAGTGGTTAAACACTGGCTTTTGTAAGTACAAAAGAAGCTATATGAGCTCACATGTGTTTAAAATGAGAAAGTAAACTGTATGGGATGAGTGCAGAGCAAATTGGGCAGGGCTTCCTCGCCGTTTTCTCTTGCAAAATGGCCACCCCAAGCCCTCTATTTATAGAGGTGGAGCCGCAGTGTATCGAGAGGCAAAACCGTGTGGGCACGGGTTTTCTGGTCGGGTCGCGTCTCGAAAGACGTGCACTCGAGCACTGTAATGTCCACTCGAACTTTCAGAAGTGCAATCCGGGCATCCGATTGAGGTATACAAGACCAATTTGGGACCGCCGTTGTCGAGAGTTGTACAATGGCATTAGATTAGAGTTTGTACGAAGTCGTTGAAGATGGGACGATCCCCTCCAGTTTTCAAGCTTCAAACTCTATCCGTCAACCCGCACAATAGTCACTCGGGATTGGTTATCCTTGATTCTTGTGGGACATCGTTGTGTAGAGATGTGTATGAAATGTTGAGACGACATGGCATGGTATCGCGTTGGCGAGATGACGATGTTACCCCTCACCTGAGTTATCGCCGAATTGGACTGATAAAGCAGACGTTGCTCAAGGCTTCGCTGAGATTGGACTGCTGCAATTATCGAAGGTCCTCATTGTCATCTTTAAGGTGTGCCTGTCCTCTCGGTGTTATCTCCTGGTTGGTACAGAGTATCTCGTTGTGAGCGCCGAGATTGAAACTGGTTTCATTTGAAACAAGCATTTCGGGGGTTATCATCGAAACTGCATTCCTTGGGGTTATTACCAAGGTTGGTAGCTATTCCCATGGTTGGGACTGAGATTGGATACCACAGGGTTATCTCCGAGATTAATCGGTCTTCTCCGGTGTGTGTTCCGATATAGGATTTGCGCGCCTCAGGGTTATATCTGAGGTTGGAATTGTTACTCCCAGAGTGTTCCATGGTTGATGCTGAACTTCCGGTAGTATCCGGAATGGATATGGATTGTCTTTCAGGGTTCCCTCTTGAAAGACGAATATGTCATCCTGCAATGTCAGTGATAGGTGTACAAGAAAATTTTGAGTGTCTACAATAAGTTAATGACATATGTATATTAAGAAGTTAGTATGATGGAATGAATCCAATTGAAATGGTTTAAAAATCTCAAGTAACAAAGTTTTGCCAGAATTCACGCGATTGGACGATAATCGTCGAATTCGTAAAATTCTCGAAATGGAAGTCAGATTTTGATATTGAGCTTAAAAAAATTGGTTTTTAATATAGATAAGTCTTATTTGGCAGTATAGAGTTGCGGACTCGAGAATGACCGAATTCCGACTTAGAACGAAGAAACGAGCGTTAAACGTTCACGAACATTTATCGTTTTCGTTAAAAATGGACTAATAGGTGTATTTTTAGAAAATGAAGTTGAATAGATAAAATTATTGCATGAACACGTAGAGTATGTTATTTATGAACCGTGGGCTCTTGAACGAGCGAATTCAGACTTATAACGAAGAAGTTAAAAGGTCGGGAATCTCACCAAAAGAAAAATCATCAAAATTATTCGAGGCATGAGTCGCGCTGTAGTGGCGCGACTCAAGGCGAGAAATGGCGCCATGCATGGAGAGACCGAACCATGGCCCCTGTTAACTGGTGCCACAGCGCGACCAATTACACTAGCTATCATTCTTGTGCAACACTGCGTGACCAAATTTTAGGAACTAAAGCCCGCCGCCAGCAGTATAGCTAAAAAAGAGAAGTTAGCACGCCGTAGTGCAAAGACTAGATCATGCAAAGTAATTTACAAGTAAGGAAATAAAGATAATGGATTAGTAATGAGCCAGTACCTATGCCTATAGCAGAGAAACCTGTAGTGATTCTAGAAGAATTAGAGCCCGAGGAGTATTATTCAGAGGAGGATTATTCTGAGGAGACCATGGGAATATCATCATATTTGAATATGATGATAGATGTGGAGGATGATATGGAGGCACCATCGATTAATACGGTGATGCCTACCTTAGAGTCAACACCGACAGAGATAATAAGGGTAATGTACCTCTTAGTGCTTGACTGTAACGTGCAACTGCACAATATGGTGCAACACCAGAAGGAAGAGATCAATGATCTCTATGGGGCCAATGAGTATGCAGAGTCAGACTATGAGATAGAGCATGATGAGAAAGTGCTCATGACTGACAAGGCTAGGGATTATAAGAACGAGGTCGTAGAACTTCGTAAGAAACTGGCTGAGAAAGACCAGAAGATAGCGTGAAGGTCATATATAAATGACAGTGCGCACGAGGATTTCAAGCTTAAAATAGCTTGTTATTCTATTGAGTCGGGACATACTCGACACACTATAAGTAGAGATATTATGTCAATTCTAGCAAACGAGAAGCATGAGAAAGCTGTTAGGCAGTATTAGAAGTTAGAATGGTAAATATTTTATGTAGTGACGTAAAACACTCTTTTGTATAATTAAAGGGTTGTCTTTTTGTAAATCCCAATTTTTATGAAAGTCAATCGCGGGATATAAATGTAATAGCTTTTGGCTATAGAAAGCAAGTTGTAAATAGTCTTGAACTATAAAGAAGCATAGTAATATAAGGAAGTTTTTCTTTTAATGTGCTCTGTTGTGTATGTGTTATTGTTCAGTTGTTCGACGACTAATAACTAAGTAAGAAAGTAAGTAATAACGAGACTTTATTTATTTAATCAGAAATGCCACCAAGAAGAAGACAACATTACCAAGAGGCAGAATCGCATAACAATAACCAGGGGCTCCTAATAACCCTATGCAAGAGTTCGTTAATTTATTAATGGTTGCGTTTAACCAAGCCGGGGGTAGAGCTCCCGTCGGGACCTAGGGTAGCACGAACAACTACCTTTAAGGAATTTAAAAGTATAGGTCCACCTGAGTTCAAGGGAACGACAGACCCAATGGAGGCCCAGACATGGGTCAATGAAATAGAAAAGGCGTTTGTAATTACAAATGTAGCCGAGTCGCAAAATACTTCTTTTGCGACCTACATGAAGAAGGGGGAAGCTAACTACTAGTGGGAGGCTCACCAGGGTGGAGCTAGAACAAATGATGTTACATGGGAACAGTTCAAGAAGGTATTCTTCGAGAACTATTTCCCTACTAGCATGCAAGGGCAGATGGAGATTATGTTCCTAGAACTTAAATAAGGGGATATTGTAACGCCCGAGAAATTCGGATCCCTTGTAAAAAAATTTGAAAGAATTAATTAATGAATAAAATAATATTATTTGTTATTATATGTGTTAATAAGATGTATGTTGTTCTACGACCTAGAAACGTCGGAATATTGTAGTATTCGAACCCCGTGAGAGAATTAAAGTGTTTGAACTTTTAAGACAAAAATAAATATTTTATGAGAAAGTTTACGAAAATCACTAATCACCGTTTATCGCTCGGGAATTATTTTTGAACTTCCGAGAAATACGTAATGTTAGAATATCGAGGCGAGATAGATTATGTAATAATAATCTTAGTATGGGAAACGCAATAATTCGCATGCGGACTTAATTTGGGAATGTAGGTATTAAAACCTAATGAAATTAATTAATGTAACTTTGCAAAAAAATAAGTCCATAGGCTATAAGGTGTAAACCTATGTAGGATTTATACTAAGCCCAAGTGATTAATAAGGTGAGGCCCAAACTATTATAGTGCAAGCCCAACAAAGAATTTGCTAGATTGATTATTAAGCCCAAACCATGATCCATTAACAAAGAAGGATCCATGGGGAATCCATGGGTAAGATTGATGGGTAAACAAGTTATGTGATGGGCAAGAATTAAGTGTGGTGGCCAAGTATAAGATGTGTGGAGCAAGATTACTTAGTGATGAAGGCATGAATAGTAAGGAGGTTAGCTTAAGGAGGTGGGATGCCATAAAGACCATTCTACCCTCACTTTAGAAAGTCTATAAATAGAGAGCTCCAAATTCATTTGTTGGCTTGATTAAAAATCTCTCTCAACTCTCTCCCAAACAACTTATTTGTTAGAGTCAATAAGCACTTTGAGCTTAATCTTTCCTTAGTAGATTTCCAAAAACAAGTGAAGTAATCATCTAAGGTAAATAATCTTGTCTTCTTCATCTCAATTATGGTAGGTTGATAAGAGAATTGTAACTAATGAACTTAGATGTTAAGAACATAAGAGTAATGGATAAGCAATGGACTTAAGCCGAATAAGATGAATAAGCAACTTGAACCTAAATAAGTTGATAACCTTGTACACAATTTGTCATATGATGTTAATATGATCAATATAGTATGAGAATATTGATTGATGGACTTACGTTCATAATAAGTCATAAGCGTGAGAATTTTAGTTCATAAGTTAAGTAAGTCATTAACATATGAAAATAAGTCAAAACCTACTTTGATAATAAGTTGGTGTTATACGTAACTTGTAATACTTACATGTTGATTAAAATCCACCTAGAATGTTTCGTTATGAGGTTTTGCCGAAATTTACACGATTGGACGACAATCGTCGAATTCGTGAAATTCTCGGAATGAAAGTCGTATTGTGTGTTTGAAGTCGTAAATGTTGGTTTTCGATGGAGACAAGTCATATTTGGCATTATAGAGTTGCGAACTCAAAAATGGTCAGATTCTGACTTAGAATGAAGAAACGAGCGTTGAACGTTCACGAACGTTTATCGATTTCGTTAAAAATGAACCAATAGGTGAAATTTTAACTAACGAAGTAAAATAGATAAAATTCTTACTTGAACGCATAGAGTACGTAATTTGCGACCCGTAGGCTCTTGAACGAGCCAATTCGGACTTATAACGAAGAAATTACGAGTCCCGGAATCTCAACATATGAAAAATCTGTCAAACAATTCTGTGGCACAGAGTCCGCGCTGCGACGTGACTCCAAGCCAAAAGTCTGGCGCCGCAGTGCCAAAGTGGCCTTAGTCCCCTAAAAACTCGCAACAGCAAAGACGACCAAGAATAAAGGGACTCAGCCGCAAAGACCGAAGTCCGGGCTCTAGGCAACAATAGGTAGGGTAAGCAATACGACACCAAGTAAAAGTAAGCTACCAAATACAAATTTTTTAATATCAAGTCAATAATGAATGTTTTCATATAGAGCATGGTTAGTAATTGATAAACAATTAAATAAGGATTGTACTGAAACATTGTTCAGACATGATTAAGCCTTATGTATGAACCCTTAGGGTTAAAGAAAGTCATTTACTTATGAACTTAAGAATGACGTAATGAAAAGCCAGAACTAATAATAATAAAGCTAATACGTATTTAGATTGAGAAGAAGGGTAAGATTCTTTAAGAACCATGTGTAATCATTCTGGACCTAATGTATTATGTGATGTTATCAATTACTGTAGAGAACTTAAAGACCTAAAGTATACGTGTTATAAACCGTAGCAGACGCTAAAGGAAAGTACTCTAACCCTTGTTCTAGTTCGATCCGAAAAAGTCTTTGTGATTCATGTATTCTTCACATGAGTTAGTATTTGAGGAATGTCAAAGCCAATCCTTTCGGCTAATCATATGCCATGTTATTCTATTAAGTGTTGATAAGGATTTACAAAACTAATATTGTTGTGGTTTTTCAAAAGTAGATTGAGTATGCTAAAATGTTTTGTCGTCAAATGACAGGCACGTGAGGTTGCCACAACTTAAACGTATACACGTTTAATGAATGTAGCGTTCATCAACATAGAGTACTATAGGCTGATCAACTAGACGTGCTCGTAAGCTATACCGAACTTACGGACTGAGTGTCGGGATGTCCTTTTCAAAGTACTTATGAAATGCTTACGGTTTTAAACCGAAATTGATGTTTTACTGAATATTGTTGTTGTAAAGCGTTTTGAATGAAAAGAAGTGCTATTTTGAATTATCAATAGTACTTCGTAACTATTGTTCAGTTATTGAAGATATACGATTCCTATGTTTCAAGCATGCTATTTTCCTAGAATTGTTGTACTTGCTGAGCTAGTTAGGCTCATTCTTACTTGAACCATATGAATGCAGCTAAGACAGAACGGACAGATGGATCCGGTAAGGATAAAGGGAAGGCAAAGGTGAACCCGTAGATTGCTTATGTAATAGTATAGGTTTTGTATGAAATGATATTGATATTATGACAAAGACAATGTATTGGTTGTAAAGAACCTGGGGAATGTAAATATTCTTTTGATATATATATAAGACATATCCGTTCTTTTGAGGCATTTCAATTGAATGTTTATGTGAATTGTAGCACTGTGTAGCACCATCTGTCGGGTTGGAAGATACCCGGATTTGGGGGCGTCACAGGTTGGTATCAAAGCCTTAGGTTGTAAAACTTAAGGGGGGGAAATAAAACCTTAAGTCATAACCTTAAGAAAAGTCAAAGAATAAAAGACAGAAGTTAACCGTTTAAAAATGCATCATATATGTTATGTGTTTTTATTATACTGACGTTTACTAATCAACTTTTTGTGTTGTTGTAGATGTCAGGTGAAAATAGAGATGTACATGTAGTCAGCGAAGGGTCGGTAAACCAGATAGAAATCATACCGAACCCCATAGCAACAGATCTTGAGATAGTGGTGGAGTCTGGAGACTTTGAGAGTTTAGACCTCATGTCCATTTTTGACGGCATGTTGGAAGAAGAAGTGGAGGTAGTATCCTTCAATCCAGTGGCTATAGCAGCAGAGATAACTCCAGGGGAATTGATGATTTCACTGTTCATGTCAGTGATAGATAGGAATGTACTTTACTGTTAGGAGGTCAAAGAGCTGAAGGCGGAGCTCCAAGCGGTTATAAAGGACAAGACGGATGTAGAGTCCATGTGGGAACAGGAACATGACGAGAGAGTTTTGGCTAAGGACAAGGTCCATGAGCTAAAATAGGAGGTCTTTGAGCTTAGGAGCGAGCTAAAGACCAAGAAACAGAAGATAGGGAGAATGTCCTATATTTATAAGAGTTCTCATGAGGATTTCCAGTTACAGGTAGCTGGGTATCCTGTAGAGACAGGGCAGACACGGCATACAATCAGCCGTGATATTATTACTGGTCTTTCCAAAGCAGATTTCGAGAATGCCTTAAGGCAGATATGATCGAGTAGTTGCTAGAGTAGTTAGATATGTACATATTTGTGTATATAGTAGTGACGTAAAGCCCTCTTTTGTATACTCAAGGGTAGTCTTTTGTAATTCCCAATTTTTGGAAAGCAATAGCGGGAAAGTAATGTATCCAGTTTAGGCTATGTTATGTATCCGATGTAATATTATACTGCAATGAATAAATATAAGTTTTGTTTTTTGAAAAATGTTGAGTAATGAATGTTTAAGTTATTGTTTAATATGGAATAATAACTAACTGATAGGAAATGCATAATAACGAAATATGTGTATACTGTAACAGCAAAATGCCGCCAAGAAGAGTACCCCGTAACCAAGGTGCGAACACGAATCAACCGGAGGGAGGTCCGGTTAACCCCATGCAGGAATTTTTTTAATCTTTTAACCGCAGCGTTTAACCAAACTGGGGCTAATATCCCCGTAAATCCTGGTGTAGTATGAGCTACTACATTTAAGGACTTTAAGAGTGTGGGTCCGCCAGAGTTCAAAGGAACTACGGACCGTATCAAAGCCCAAACGTGGGTTAGGGAGATTGAGAAGGCATTTGTGATAGCAAATGTCGACAAGGCCCAAAAGGCTGCCTTTGCAACCTACATGATGAAGGGAGAGGCCAACTCTTGGTGGGAGGCCAATCAGGCAAGGGCCGGAATAGATGTGATAACGTGGATGAGGTTCAAGGAAATATTCTATGAGAACTAATTTCCCACGAGCATACAGGGAAGGATGGAGATGCGATTTCTAGATTTAAAACAAGGGGACATGACGGTTCCCCAGTATGCCGCCAAGTTTAATGAACTGGAAAGGTTCGCTCCACATCAAGTGGATATCGAGGTGAGGAAAGCTCGACGATTCGAGCAGGGCTTGAAACCCTGGCTCTATAATCGTATCTCTGTGTTCCAAAGTACTTTCTTTGGAATTTTTTTAGAGAAGGCAATAATTGCTGAAGGTGGTAGTGAGGCGTTGAGCCAATACCACAAGGATAAGAAAAGTAAGGGGAATGCGGATGGAGGAGTGAAGGTTGAAGGCACCAGCGGGAGTGGCGAAGGGTATAAAAGGAATGTAGTTAGCTCTGGGAATACCGGAGTGAAACAAGGAGACCCTAAGAGGAGAATGGAGACCTGCAAGACCTGCTGGAAGACTCATTTAGGAGTCTGTCTAAAGGGTAAAGCCGTGTGTTATAACTGCAGACAAGAGGGGCATATTGCGCCAAACTGTCCAAGCCCGAAGAAGAATCATGGGTGCTTTGTATGTGGGTCTACGGACCACATGGCAAAGAACTGCCCAAAGAAGGGATGACGGATATAAGGGCGCCAATAGTGGTAAGTTAATCGTTTGGGGCCCAAAGCAATGGGTAGCCGATGGCCCTGCACCTTTAATACGACCGAGTGATACGATGGCTTCGGGGGACGTAGTTGCAGGTATTATTCTGATCAACAACTTAAATGCATACGTGTTGTTTGACACGGGTGCTACTTGTTCGTTTATCGCATGTGATTTTGCTAGACGGTTAGGTCTACTTCCTGAAAAGTTACCTATACCTTTAAACATTAAGGTAGCCAACGAAGAGATAATTCCTATTGAAGATATTCATAAGAATTATTGCGTAGACATTCAAGGTTGTAAATTATCGGTAGATCTGATTTCGATAAAGTTAGGAGAATTCGACGTAATCCTCGGAATGGATTGGTTGATTAATCACGAGGCAATTATAGATTGTCAAAAGAAATGCGTAAATATTAAAACATTAAACCAATCTCATGTAATATTTTACGGGAAAATATCGTCGGGACGTTCGTGTTGTCTTACCATGACACAAACTAGGAAATTATTGAGGAAGGGGTGTGTAGGTTATTTGTGTCATGTGGTTGATACCCAGAGAGTGGGAGAGACCATGGAACAAATACCTATAGTAAGTGAGTTCGCGGATGTATTTCCAAGTGAGTTACCAGGTCTTCCACCGGATAGGGAGACCGAGTTCATAATAGACATTGTGCCAGGAGCGGCACCAGTTTCCAGGGCACCGTATCGTATGGCGCCGGTGGAGATGAAGGAGTTGATGGTACAGCTACAAGAATTGTTGGACAGGAAGTACATTCAACTGAGCGTTTCACCGTGGGGAGCACCGGTATTATTTTTCAAAAAGAAGGACGGATCGTTAAGACTTTGTATCGACTACCGAGAGTTGAACAAGTTAACGATAAAGAATAAGTATCCATTGCCTAAGATGGATGATCTTTTGATCAGTTGAAGGGGGCAAAATATTTTTCCAAAATAGATTTAAGACGGGGTATCATCAGCTAAAGGTTAGGAATGAAGATGTGCCATAGACAGTATTCAGGACTCGTTATGGTAATTACGAGTTTCTGGTGATGTCATTTGGGTTGACTAATGCACCTGCTGCATTTATGGACATGATGAACATAGTGTTCAAACAATATTTGGACAAGTTCTTCGTGGTGTTTATCGATGATATTCTAGTCTATTCTAAGATTCCAGAAGATCATGATGAACACCTGAGAATAGTGTTGAATACACTAAGAAAGGAGAAGTTATATGCGAAGTTCACTAAGTGTGAATTTTGGTTAGAAAGGGTACAATTTTTAGGTCATGTTATTGACCATGAGGGGATTTCAGTAGATCCAACGAAGGTGGAAGCCGTGATGAATTGGGAACAACCGAAAATACCGACTGAGGCACGGAGTTTCTTAGGGTTAGCGGGTTACTATCGGAGGTTCATTCAAGACTTTTCAAAGATAGCTACTCCGCTGACTAACTTGACAAGTAAGATGGTGAAGTACGTATGGACTGAGAAATGCGAAGATAGTTTTCAAGAACTGAAGAAGAAGTTGAGTGAAGTGCCAATTTTGTCATTACCCGATGACACATGAAATTTTGTAGTTTATAGCGATGCTTTGAATAAAGGACTGGGTTGCGTGCTCATGCAGCATGGCAAGGTCATTGCGTATGCATCTAGGCAGTTGAAGGATTATGAGAAAGTTTACCCTACTCATGATCTGGAACTGGCCGCAGTTGTGTTTGCCTTAAAGATATGGCTACATTATCTTTATGGGGAAAAGTGTGAGATATACATGGACCACAAGAGTCTAAAATATATCTTCACACAGAAGGAGTTGAATATAAGACATATCCTTTCTTTTGAGGCATTTCAATTGAATGTTTATGTGAACTGTAGCACCGTGTAGCACCATCTGTCGGTTTGGAAGATACCTGGATTTGGGGACGTCACAGATATGACGGTTCCCCAATATGCGGCCAAATTCAATAAATTGGCAAGGTTTGCTTCACACCAAGTGGACACGGAGGAGAGAAAGGCTCATAGGTTTGAGCAGGGCTTGAAACCCTGGCTCTATAGTAGGATTTTGGTTTTTTAGAGTGCGTCCTATGGGACCATTATGGAAAAGGCGATAATAGCAGAGGGTGGTAGTGGCATTGACCCAATACCACAAAGAATGAAAGAATAAGAGTAAAGGGGAGGGAGGAAATAAGGAATAGGTTGTCAGTGGTAGTGGCAATATGCCTAAATGGAAGAATTTTAACCCTGGGAATACTGGGGGAAAACAAGGAGATCCTAAACGTAGGATGGAGGCATGCAAGACATGCGACAAGACTTATCTGGGAGTCTGCCTGAAAGGGAAAATGGGTTGCTATAACTGTGGACAAAAGGGTCACATATCTCCCAACTGTCCTAATCCTAAGAAAAACCGGGGCTATTTTGTTTGTGGGTCGATGGACCACATGGCAAGAAATTTCCCGAAGAAGGGGGCGGAGGGTAGTAAGGGTTCTGGTAGTGGAAATTTAGCCATTACTAGACCAACACCATCATTGGGTAGACCCTCAGCCCGAACGTTTAATATGACTGTCCAAGATGCGGTTGCATCAACAGATGTAGTAGCAGGTATCATTCAAGTCAACGAAATAAATGCTTATGTGTTATTCGACTGGGGTGTTACTTGTTCTTTAATAGCATGTGGATTTGCTAAGCAACTGGGATTAAATCCTAAAAAGCTAGAACTACCTTTAGACGTTAAGGTAGCAAACGAGGAGATAATTCCCATTGAACACATTCATAGGAATTGTTTTGTAGATATCAAGGGTAACAAATTTTTGGTAGATCTTTTACCGATAAGGTTAAGAGAATTCGATGTAATTCTAGGTATGGATTGGTTAATTAACCATAGAGCGATAATAGACTATCATAGAAAAAGTTTAAACCTAAGGCTTTCTAAGAAACCTGAGGTGGTGTTTTATGGTAATAAATCACAGGGACGTTCTTGTTGTCTAACTATGACACAAGCTAGAAAAATGTTGAAGAAGGGGTATAAGGGTTATCTGTGTCATGTGGTGGATACCCAAAGACTGGAAGCATCATTGGAACAGATATAGGTAGTTCAAGAGTTCGCGGATGTGTTACCGGAGGAATTACCCAGTATTCAGCCGGATAGGGATATAGAATTTGTGATTAATTTTCTGCCGGGTACAACACCAGTTTCAAAGGGACCATATAGGATGGTGCCAGTAGAGATGAAGGAGTTAATGGTTCAATTACAAGAACTAGTAGATAGAAAGTACATTCAACCGAGTGTGTCTCCTTGGGGAGCGTCGGTATTGTTTGTAAAGAAGAAGGATGGGGCGTTATGACTTTGTATCGACTATCGAGAGTTGAACAAGTTAACGATTAAGAATAAATACCCGTTGCCCCGAATTGATGATCTATTTGATCAGTTGAAAGAGGCAAAGTATTTTTCTAAAATAGATTTCCGTACGGGGTATCATCAACTAAAAGTGAGGAAGGAGGATGTACCTAAGACGGCGTTCAGGACTCGTTATGGGCATTACCAGTTTTTGGTTATGTCGTTTGGGTTAACAAATGCGCCAGCCACATTTATGGATATGATAAACAGAGTGTTCAAACAGTATTTGGACAAGTTCGTTATAGTGTTCATTGATGATATTCTAGTCTATTCTAATATGCCAGAAGATCATGCTGAACATTTAAGAATAGTGTTAGAAACGCTACGGAGGGAGAAGTTATATGCGAAATTCACTAAGTGTGGATTTTGGCTTGAACGAGTGCAGTTTCTAGGACATGTTATAGATAAAGATGGCATATCCGTAGATCCAGCGAAGGTAGAAGAAGTGAATGAATGGGAGCAAACGAAAACACCAACCGAGGTTAGGAGTTTTCTAGGGTTAGTGGGATACTATAGAAGGTTCATTCAGGACTTTTCTAAATTAGCTACTCCGTTGACGAATCTGACAAGGAAATCGGTGAGGTATGAGTGGACAGAAAAGTGTGAAAAGAGTTTTCAAGAACTGAAAAAAAGGTTAAGTGAGGCACCTGTATTATCCTTACCAGATGATACGGGTGATAGGATGTGCATGGATATGATTGAGTGGAGCATGGATGGACAAGCATGGATAAACATAGGACATTTCAGTAGCAGCAACAACATTGTAGAACCAATATTGCAGAAACAAGCTCAGAGCGATGTCGAAGAAGATAGCAATCGAAGCCTCATGGCTAATACGCAAAGGGAGCTTGGAGGCGCTACCACGCGAAAGTACCCACCAAACCATGGAACCTACAAAGAAGTCAGGTACGCATGAGCATGACAAGCCTAGGGAGCGCGTGCCTGCGCGAGAGCCCGGCTGAACATCAAGACTTACTGCAAGTCTCGCGCCCGCGCGACTAATAGTGCAAGTTTCATCTTTACACTACAGGCCAAAGATATTCAGTAATATCATCATTTAGGACCAAGGATGATGAAAAATATCTTAAAGAAAACGAATTCAGTGAGACAAAAGGACAAATATTAGGGATTCGTATTACAGTTTATCCAAGTTAAATAATACTCCATAATAACCAATTGTGAAGCAGAATTCAAAAAAAAAGATCAAAACATGGATAAAATCAAAGATAGTAACCATAATAGACATCTTGGACAAAAAGGAGAAAATTTTATTTTTCGGTGAATAGTGTCGTATTCGTGAATAGTGATGTATACGTGAATAGTAACTTCGACACAAAAAGATAGAAATTCCACAATAAAATACATACCAATATTTCGGTATAATGATATTGAAAGAATAACATCATTAGGAAGAAAATAACATCCTTTACCTCAAAAGAACAGTACTTCCGGCTGAAATATCAGGTATAAGGCTGAAGGAAACTTGCACTTATGAAGAGCAACCCACAAAGTATCTAAATACTCACAAAATACGTTTGATAATATAGAGAGAGAAAGAGAGAAAACTTGTTTCTGGTGTGCTTTTCAATTCTAACTAAGCACCCTATTTATAGGAAAATGCTTAGAACGCATACATAGAGATTAACTTTAATACGATGGCTTTACCTAC
Organism: Panax quinquefolius; assembly: GCA_020205615.1. Taxonomy (NCBI): domain Eukaryota; kingdom Viridiplantae; phylum Streptophyta; class Magnoliopsida; order Apiales; family Araliaceae; genus Panax; species Panax quinquefolius. The sequence goes on from JAINUW010000382.1 coordinate 186,084, forward strand.
TACTATTCAAGCCCATCACTTTTGAAAATAAATTCCAGCACATTTTATTTATCACCAACCAAAAGTGGGGCCCACCATATTTTTAATAAAAAAAAAATTTGAAACTTCAATAATTCATAATAAATAGCCCTTTATCAGAAAAATTTGAATCTCATGTCTATTCCATAGGAAATTTAATTCTCTATAACTCTGTAAGTTTAAGTTTTTTCAAATTCCAAACGAAAAATGACCGAAATTCACATACGCACGATTTTGAAAACTTCCATTATGACGGCCTCGAATTCAGGTCCTAAATCACCTCGGATCCGGTTCGATCATTCTATACAACTATTACTATTTGTGGAAGATATAAACATAAATTGTTTATACATTACATTACACACTATTTCCCAAGGTCGAGTAACCTTAACTTAATACACAATACATAACTTATTCATAACTTATTTAACTTACAACAACATTACCATCATACATTACTATTTCAAATCTAATCGCATACGTAAACTAAAGCTGGAACTGTCTTGGACCTTTCCTTATATCCGACACGTTCGTCTTAATCTGCAATGTTTTATCATGATATAGCAAGGGTGAGCATAAGGATTGCCCAGCAAGTTTAAATTCAACAATATAACGATATATCATGATTGAAATGATTTGAATAATTGGCTGGCTATAATTCAACAATATAATTGTGAAGTAGCAGGAACAAATTTATGACTGAACAAGTATTATACATGAACAAATATATCTGAAACAACTGGTAATGAAGGTGATCAGCCTTTCATACCTGACTTATACATGCAATATGTACAGAGTACAATTACCTGGCAATCAACAATGATTAACCATAAGCTTATCCGAATGAAACACTCTTAATAGAGTTAAGTAAATACAAACTTGCCTGAACCGTTGATTACCGCTACGCAATTTATATCGCTTTATCCGAAGACCTAATATTAGTAATATAGATCTCCAATATTAGAATAATATCAACACAACATAATACTACTATATATATAAACATAGAATAACCTAAACACATAACACATAACCCTATCAGTCTATAACACACATAAGATTCAAAGATCGTGTCAAACTATATGCGCAGCCTAACTTGAATCAGGATAAAATTTTAACGTCCCGACGGTCTAGTCGGACTTTTATCGAGTCTAAGTTCAATTAAACTCTGACTCAACACTTAACAATTATCTCAGATAATTTTAGTAACAGTCAAAATATTTTTCAAAGACTTATAATAATTTTTAAATAATTATTATCATTTATCGCGTATTTTTAATCATTAATAACGTATTTACCTAAATTTAAATATCACATAATTCTTTTATCATTAATATTTATTTATTATCAAATATTAATGAAATACATGTTGTAATATTATAATATATTTATAATATCACAAAGTATTTTTAATACCTTAAAATCATTTAAATATAATTTTTAAACACTTAAATTCATTATCCGATAATTGCTATTAATATTAAAATATTAATATTTGCATGACAAAATATCAAAAGTTATATTTTATAACTTCAAATATTTTTCTAACACTTAAATAATTTTTATATGATTTTTAAATCATTTATTCAATTTTTCCATAATTTATTTAATATATTTATTAAATAAACTAATTATCATTAATGTTAATTAATTAATGAATTTCATCACAAAATATTAAAAGTCACTCAAAATAACTTAAAATATTTTATTTTATCATAATATTATTTTTCATGATTTTTCATGTATTAAAATAATTTTTAAATCATTTATTTAATATTATAATTAAATAAATTAAATACCATTTATATTCCAAAAATATTAAATATTTATGAAATATAATTAAAATAATTAAAAACTATTTTTCAGAATTTAAAATATTTTTTTCAGAATTTATTTTGTATTTTTAATAATTAAAATCTATTTATTTCAATTTATTTAATAATTTCCAGAAATTAGAAATTAAAACTGTCACTAAAAGGGCCCTATAGCGACAGACCCGTCGCTATAGGTGTTCTTGATGTTCTTGGTCATGTTCTTCAGCTTCATGGTCAGTTTAAAGGTTATCTAGTTTGACCGTCAATAATTTTCTATCTTATATGATTCTGGGCCATGTTAAACATTGATCGTGTAGGGTTTATGTAATACTACACGAATCAGTCATCAACTATGTCATACAACATCACACTTGGAAGATCTGGGCCTCCAAAATATCTGACAACACTGTTATTCATTTTCTGGGTTTTCCAGAAAATGAAGAAAAGTCGAGGGTACTAGTTTTCGATCCTTATAACGTGAATCCTGAATCTTGTTTTGGTGAACCATTGGCTCAATACTGTAGACCACATGTCAGGGTACCATAATATATCACCAATATAGTCTAACAACAAATAAGTCACAATATTCATGCTGGTCAAAGTAAGGGGCAGAAACATGTTCATGAACAAATCTGGGTTTTCCAGATTGTTCTTAAGGCAGTTCGATCAACATAGTTTGACCATACTTTTAAACGAGTCTGTTAATGTTGTAAGTGTTATAATGACTTCTATGTGTAGATAACATACCAGTCTACAAGATAAGACCAACAAAACTACCAAATAAATAATCTACAAGCAAGATCAAGGCCTGCAAAAACGTTGTCAGACAATTTGGAAATTCTGGGTTTTCCAGAAACCATAAATCGTGACCGGTCAACGCCTTTTGACCGCTTGTAACATACAATCTAGACATGCTATGACCCTGATTCAAGTTTTAGAATAAAGACCACATGGCATACTATAGATTCATAATATAAAACACATAAAACACTTAACACCCACAGATCTAAAGGTCCTGACATATGATTGTCAGACCAAACTTTTAAATTTTCTCCAGATTTCAAAAATCATCAAAATTGTGCATCTAGATGTTATAGATCCTTGATCTATCAACCCAGATCACTTATACAAACCTTATAACACATCTTTAGCCAATCAATTTCAACATATAACACAAGATCACAAGATTTTCAAAATTTAGGGTTCTTACCATTTCTAGCTTAGATTCTGATTTCTGATCTTTGATGTTTGTTCTTGGAGATCTAACACCTGATCTTAGCTTATCTTTTCTCTCTCTCTTCACTCTCAACCCCGAAAATATAGAGAGAGAAGGGTCTTGGCAATAATGAGGAGTAAAGTAAGTTTTCTTTACTTTATATCTTTGATCCATTTTATTCAATGTATTTGCTAGCAAGTTGGCTGATTTTGGATACATGGCTAGGGCTAGTGCTAGGGTTAGTCACCAACCATTTATCTTGGCAAGATTTGCACTCCACCAATTAAAGAATGTGACATAAGGGAAAAATAGTCATTTTGATTTTATATTTAATGGCAAATTAGACAATTAGCCAAACCCTTAGGTTTTAGGGTTTGGTTAGGGTTTAGGGTTTGGAGCATTTAGGGTTTAGAGTTTGGAGCATTTAGGATTTAGGGTTTAACCCTTAACTTCCAAATTAAATTTCTAAAATTTCAATTTAGGTTTTAAAAATAGAAAATTAATATTTCAAAATTATAATTAGAATTTTCTAATTACATTAAAATTTCTTAATCATACTTTAAATGTTACTAATTAGGATTAGTATTTCCTAATTAAAATCGCTAATTAAGCAATTAGGGTCAAAATCACGGATTAGGGTTTATAACACTAAATTAGGGTTTTCTAAATGTGAAATTAGAGTTTGCTAATCAATTAAGCTTTACCCTAATTAATATTATAATAATAACACTTATGCAATATTATTATCCGTTAAGCTCCCAGATAAGGGTTTTAAATTCCGAATTAGGGTTTCAGATTCCCGAAACTGAAATTAGGATTTCCAGAACCGGTTTTTAGGGTTTCTTGTTAAACGCTAGGGTTTTCTAACCGAACGTTGACGTTCTTAATATATACTTAGTGTTTGTTACAGATATCGTTTATATGGTCAACCCTTGACCCTCAACCACATACTGTACACATATACACAGAACATAATCATGTTTTCCTTAATCTTGAATAATTCACCTAAATCATTCACAGAATTTTGAAATCTTCAAAATTCTATCTTAAAAATATCAAACGCATACACTTATTTTCTGTCTAGGTTCTAATTTTGAACCTTAAATCAATTAATAAAAATTATAAAAATATTCTAAATTCTCGTGTTGTCACATTCATTCCGACAAAATATTGATAAAACACCTCAGCATTAATTCCTTCATTTATAACCACATAAAATAAATATATCCATCATTTATATCCACATAAAATAAATATTTCCTTATCATATAAATCAATAACTAATTATTTACAAATAATATTACAGAATCACAATTATGACAAGCAGGTCGTTCCTAGGAAAGAAGGGGCTTTCCGATAAGGATTTCTCCTTATTGGTGCACAATTGGGTGACCAAACCCCTTTCCTAGACAGAACTTCCTTAGTCATTGCCAATAATGCTATCTAATAATATTATTCAAATAATATAAATTATTGATCTGATAATGGAGATATTGTGCAGTGATAATTATTGAAACAATAATAATATAAAATATCAACGCATCAATTATTGAACCAATAAAATAAAATATTGAACAATAATTACTGTAACAATTATTGAGTAGAAAGTGACTTCTTACGTAAGAATCAATAATTTCAAAATATCGTATAATACCGCAGTGCTCATCGCGGCAACCACGCCAGACATCAGATTTTAACCACCGGGTATTTCAACAGTGTTAACGGTAATCATTACGTTGTTCTTTATAAAAACTCAAACTTGTCATTTTCTTCATCTGACAGTTATCCGTTTTGGGGCCCTCAAATGGTTGCGCCGTCGTACGAATATTCCACAACCAAATGAATATTCCACGACAAAATGAATACTTTATAACCACTTGCTTATTTTGAAAAATTTGCACATTTCACCCATAACAAAAGTATTATATCAAATTAACACTTTATTATTCAAAATAATAAATAGAGGAAAATTGATTTTATTCATTAAAAAGTTGGGGTCTTACAAGTTGAGCTCACCCTTTTTCTTTAATTGTTCTCTTCAGGAAATGAGAACGTAGCCGGAACTAGTCGGGGAATAGAGTGACGGTCTGAGATGGTGGCTATAGTAGTCCTCACTATTTTATAAAATAGTGTGATAATAATTATAATTAGGACTCCTTTTTGAGTTTGAATATTGTCTTTTAGACAATATTTATGTAAAAACTCTCAGCTACTTTTTGTCGTATTGTATAAAAGAAGTTTGTATTTGATTTCTGTACCATGTATTTGGCAACTCAAGATGGGTGATGTATACCTATTTTGGGGGCGTAACAATTATTATATACCTTATTTGGTTATTTTGTCAAAACATGTGTGCTAGTTACTTACTAAATTTTCAGTATAAATAGGTTGCTCGGTTGAGTAACTAAACACACACCATCACTACACTAAAAATATAGATTTCTTTTACTACAATATTGTGAGTATAATATTGTGAGTATTTCTATTGAGTGTAATGTTACTCCATGCGTAGATAAGGAATGCAAGCATTGTTTAAGTTGATCAATTTCACAGAAAGCAGAATCAAGTCACATGCTAAGGTAAGAGATGTCATTATTATGGTAAGAGGGTATCTTTTTTATGGTAAAAAGATGTAATTTATTTCATACTCCATATTATGGTAAGATATTATTATTCGTTTATTCAGTTTATCATTAAATGGTGAAAAGTCTTGAAAGGATTAGAATATCCTTAATAGTTTGTGCTTCATCTAATATTGTGTTAGCAATTTGGACTCTGGATAATTAAGTTGAAAATTACTAAGATCTATGTTCTCTTATTATTCTAATTATTTATGTTTATTCATTATATATATATCATTGTCATCATCCTCATGCTTATATATATTGTGATGAAAGTTATCTTTGGCACGTAGCGCATAGATGGACTTGGTATGATTATGAGCAGGGATTATTCGGTATAATCATGACCGTAATTTTACAAATGATGTGGTAAAAGTCATCTTTGGCCAGTTGTGCATAGATGGACTATTGATTGGCGTGATTATGACCAGGGATTATTTGGTATAATCATGACCATTGGTGAAAACACGAATATCCTTGGCCCATAGTGCATGGATTATTTTTGGTCGTGATACTATTGAGCTGAGTCTCAGCGTTATTGGTTTTAAAGTTGTACGCACTGTTGATTTACCTGATTATAAATATGAATTGTGAATTTAAATATAATCTATGGTGGTTCAAGTGAAGACAGGTGATGAGAGTTCTCTTTATCTTGGGTATAACAAAGAACTGTTGATGAGTATTAGAGGAATGAAATATTAACGATGGACTTTTAGTCTAGAAGAGATAGTAGACATTATGTTTTACTTGACTCTTCTAATGGATTATTGATTCTGTTGCTATTATAGTTGAAAACTTTTATCTTCTACCATATGTTCTAAATATATGAATTCTTTTGATAATTTAATTATCTTAAGTCATGATATTCTTGGGAGAAGGTTCAAAAATGCCCTGACATTTTTTTCCAATGGCTACCGAGCACCCTATACTTTTTTTTTGTCCAAAATTACCTATAATGTTACGTTTTTTTGGTCGATCGTACCCCTGCCGTTGACAGACATGCCAAATAGACAAACAGGGTTGACAGTTGGACATATTTTGCTTACGTGTCAAATAATTAAAATAAAAAATGCTATTGTACCATCTGATGTGTATAAAAATAATATTTTATATATATTTGATAATTAATTTATTAAGTGTATTTTATTAAAAGGTTTTATTTATTGATAATTGTATTGTGTAAAATGACCCATTGAACCACCCACTCCACCACCAGTCCACCACCACCACCACTATCACCATCTAATATCACCACTAGGGACATCAACTCCACCAACAAAATTCAGATCCGTCAGAATCCATGCCTTTTATGATCCTGAACCTCTGCTCCCAAGTCAGAATTATCTTTGGTACATCATAAATGTACTTATCTAAGCTTCCATTAGGCATGAAATCATAGATAAACAACATATCTCCTCTTCTTCGACACCATCCTAGTAGTTGAACCAAAGTTTTATGCCTCAGTCGGCATATACTAGCAATCTCTGATGCAAATTCACATAAACTCTGCTTTGATTCGTTGGATATTCGCTTAACCGCAACTTGGGTATTCAAATTTGGCAGAGTTCCTTTATAAACCTTGCCAAATCTGAGTGGATGTATTGATGGTGTGATAGTATTGGCGCGGTCAAAAGAATCGGGGCAGAGGATGAAATGCTGTGGGAGTGAGCCGTACTGGGCCGCATTTAGGAGGAAGGAGAGGAGACGTGATCGATGTGATTCTAAGAAGACGACTAAGGGAGGCGTGATCGATGAAGTTTAACGTCTACTGCTCGTTCGAGTATGGTGTCTTCGATGCAGTTTAGGGTTACTACCAAGGGGAGAGAAGGAGGAGGATTGTGATGGTGTGACATTGTGGATGGAGATCTGGAATTTGGAGGAAGAAGATGATGATAGTGAAGAGAGAGAGAAGGATTCTATATATGTGTGTATATGATTATAGAAGAATAAGCATTTTAATTCTGATTATGGAATTGAAATTTTCTCTCTGATTATTTACTAAATATACATATATGTAAATTTACTAAATAAACTAAATATAAATATACTAAATTTTTTAATTTAATTTTTTTTAGTATTTTAGTAATTTTTTAAATTAGTATTTTAGTATTTTTTTAATTAGTATTTTTAGTATTTTTGACTTCCATGTGGCAGCCACGTCATTAAATATGTTTTGAAATTTAGTATTTTGACTTCCATGTGGCAGCCACGTCATCAAATATGTCCAACTGTCAAAAACGTAACGTTAAAGGTAATTTTGGACAAAAAAAAAGTATAGGGTGCTCAGTAGATATTGGGGAAAATGTCAGGGGCATTTTTGAACCTTATCCCTGATATTCTTTACTGGGCTATTTGTGCTCACCCTTTTACTTCACCACCCCTTTCAGGTAATAAAACTGTAACTGTGACTAGTAGAGAGAACATTGGTATAAAGTGGTGATACGAATTAGTCGCAAGCCTAATCAAATTATGAAATGGTGCGGCATAATAATTGTACTGAGAACTTAAAAATGTGTGTGACATATTTCATACATCATTTAATATTTAATTTATGTGAACAATAATAGGGTGATACGAACTCGAATTTGGAAGCGTCAAAAATCCACTCCATTAGAATGAGGAGGACGTAAATCTTCACGTGTTCCTTTGGGGACTTGAAATATTTGTTGTTGTACTTTAGATCGCATTGTAATAATTTGAGTATAAATATTGACGTATGATATACGTTACAATATTTGTATTGAAACTCATCGTATATGTGTTGTCGTATTTTGCACGACAGTTATATAAATGAAGTTTTTTAGTGTATGTATCTGGCGACCCAAGATGAGTGATGTATACCTATTTTGGGGGTGTCACAGTTGGTATCAAAGCTTAGGGATATGATCTCTGGCTTAGATGTGAGACTAGAACTAGGAAGGGAGACGCGGGTAAATCCTTCACTAGTTTGTGTCCTACCTAAGCTAATTTTTGTTACTTAATTAGTTGACAAGTTATGATATGTTAGTTAACCTTTGCTTTGAAGTTGTATTCTAGAATTATATCTGAAATACATGAATTGAGCAATGGATTAACCATGAGAAAGAGGAAGTAGCCTGGGAGCTAGAATTTAAATTTCTTATCTTTTTGGAATTCTAGGTACGTTCGTAAATTTCGGGGATGAAATTTCATAAGGTGGGGTGATTGTAAGACCCCGACTTTTATGAAATAAAAGTCTTATTTAATTTATGATTATTATTCTAAAATTGTAAAATGTTAAATTGATAATTGATCAAACGAACATTTAATCAGATAAATGAGCTAATAAAAGATGAAAAAATTTAACTGTGTTTGGTGTGGGCCCAAGTGGATGGCTGAAGTTTCAAATTGGAGGAATAAAGGAAATTATTTTTGGTGGGGGCAAGGGATATGGGGGACAAAGAAAAAAAAGGAAGGAAAAAAAAGAGAGAAAGGAATAAAGAGAAAGGAAAGAAAGGAAAAGAAAGATGGATTATATACTTCCTCCCACAACCATTATTCTCCTACGCCAATATTTAGCAAAAAAGAATATATATATATATATATATATATATATATATATAGAGAGAGAGAGAGAGAGAGAGAGAGAAAGAAAGAAAAGGAGAAGAAGAGAAGGAAGAAGAAGTTGAAGAAGAATGAGTAATGAAGAAGAAATTAAAAGAAAAAGGAGGTGACTGATCCAGAAATCTTTGTAGCAGATTTTTTTGGTAAGCCTTCTCTTTATGTTAGATTCAGAATTTGAAAAAACTTTCTTCTATAAAGTTGTAGAGAATTAAATTTTACATGGAAATGACATAATATCTGTATTTTTCAGATAAAATTGCTAATTATTATGAATTATTGAAGTTTCTGAATATTAGAATTTATGATTAATTTATCGAAAAATTATTTGAAATAAATATTTTCACAAAATGCTTATAATATCATCTTAGAATTTTTGTAAAATTTTGATGAATTATTGAAAAGCAAAAGTAATTATTGTAATTTTAAACTATTTATAGTTAGTTTGAAAATAGAAGAAATTAGAGAAAATTCTATGAATGATAAAAAATTATAAAATTTAGTGAAAAATCTTATAATATTATTTTATAATTTCTCGCCGCTTTTGGAAAATTATTGAATAACATAAATATTTATTGTATTTTTTAGTTATTTATGGTTAGTTTAAAAATAGAGAAAATTCATAGGAAATTCTATGAATGGTGGAAAATTATGAATTTTCTTTGAAAAATATAATAATAATATAAGATTAATATTGATGATGTTTTAAAGATATAAAAGTATGTGGAGTTAGTATTTCTATTTTGAAGCTATTAAATGATAGTTTTATAAATAGAAATAATTATAGAAAATTATTGGATAATCTAAAAATTGTGGAAATTATTTGAAAAGTTCATAATACTATTTTAAATATTTTAGAAGTGTTAGTAAGCTCATGAGGTGTTGGGATGTAAACGCACAAGTAACGAATGAGTTATGATAAAAACAAAAATAATATTTTTATTAAAGTAAAAATGGTGATAATACTAGAATAGTGGATTGTCATATATGAGGTTTTAGATTTCTCAAGTTTTATTCACTTCTAAAGTTTTGGAATTCGAATAATGATATTATGCGATAAATATAGACAACTTGAATTATTAGTTGGTTTATATGTTATTCGAGGTAAATATGTTTTGGTGACCCCGACTTTTAATATAATTATTAAGGTATTGATTTTATTCTTACGTAAGAAGTCATCATGTATTTCATTCAATAATTGTCACAGTAGTTATTACACAGTGATTCATATTATTGATTCTTAATTACGTAAGAAGTAACTCAGTATTTATGTCAATAATTGTCATAGTAGTTATTGCACAGTAACTCATATTATTTGATATGATATAATTAAACCAGTTAGATGTGTTGTGAGTCTATGTTAATAATTGTGAATAATTATTGACTGATTGAAAATGTGTAAATAATTTATGAATAAAAGGTGTTGATTAAAGATAAGTATGATATACAAATGTTTGTTCAATTATTTTCTTTTTACAAATGTAAATTTGGCAGGACTTGCCGACACTCTACTTTTTCTAAAGTAGTCTGGACCTTAACTCAATTATGTTTAAAGCGTGTACAAGTTGGTTTAATTTTCTCCGTGGGACCATAAATTCAACTGCCATTATTATATACCTTATTTGGTTATTTTGTCAAAACATGTGTTCTAGTTGCTTACTAAATTTTTAGTATAAATAGGTTGCTCGGTTGAGTAACTAAACACACAACATCACTACACTAAAAATGTAGAATTCTTTTACTACAATATTGTGATTATAATATTGTGAGTATTTCTATTGAGTATAATGTTACTCCAAGTGTAGATAAGGAATGCAAGCATTGTTTAAGTTGATAAATTTCACAGAAAACAAAATAAAGTCACATGCTAAGGTAATGGATGTCATTATTATGGTAAGAGGGTACCATTTTTATGGTAAAAAGATGTAATTTCTTTCATACTCCATATTATGGTAAGATATTATTATTCGTTTATTCAGTTTATCATTAAATGGTGAAAAGTCTTGAAAGGATTAGAATATCCTTAATAGTTTGTGCTTCATCTAATATTGTGTTAGCAATTTGGACTCTGGATAATTAAGTTGAAAATCACTAAAATCTATGTTATCTTATTATTCTGATTATTTATGTTTATTCATTATATATATCATTGTCATCATCCTCATGCTTATATATATTGTGATGAAAGTCATCTTTGGCACGTAGTGCATAGATGGACTTGGTATGATTATGACCAGGGATTATTCGGTATAATCATGACCGTAATGTTACAAATAATGTGGTAAAAGTCATATTTGGCCAGTTGTGCATAGATGGACTGTTGATTGGCATGATTATGACTAGGGATTATTTGGTATAATCATGACCATTAGTAAAAACACGAATATCCTTGACCCGTAGTGCATGGATTATTCTTGGCCGTGATACTATTGAGCTGAGTCTCAGCGTTATTGGTTTAAAGTTGTATGGACTGTTGATTTACCTGATTATAAATATGAATTGTGAATTTAATTATAATCTGTGGTAGTTCAGGTGAAGACAGATGATGAGAGTTCTCTTTGTTTTGGGTATAACAACGAACTGTTGATGAGTATTATAGGAATGAAATATTAACGACAAACTTTTAATCTAGAGGAGATAGTAGACATTATGTTCTACTTGACTCTTCTAATGGATTGTTGATTCCGCTACTATTATGGTTAAAAACTTTAATCTTCTACCATATGTTCTAAATATATGAATTCTTTTGATAATTTAAGTATCTTAAGTCATGATATTCTTTACTGCGCTATTTGTGTTCACCCTTTTACTTCACCAACCCTTTCAGGTAATAAAAGTGTAGTTGGGACTAGCAAAGAGAACATGGGTATAAAGTGGTGATACGAATTAGTCACAAGCCTAATCAAATTATGAAATGGCGTGGCATAATAATTGTACTAAGAACTTAAAATGTGTGTGACATATTTTATACATCATTTAATATTTAATTGTGGTGAACAATAATAGTGTGAGGCGAACTCGAATTTGGAAGCGTCAAAAATCCACTCTATTAGAATGAGGAGGACATAAATCTTCCCGTGTTGCTTTGGGGACTTGAAAAATTTGTTGCTGTACTTTAGATGGAATTGTAATAATTTGAGTATAAATATTTTCGTATTATATACGTTACAATATTTTGTATTGAAACTCACAATATATGTGTCGTCGTATTTTGCACGACAGTTGCATAAATGATGTTTTTTAGTGTATGTATCTGGCGACCCAAGATGGGTGATGTATACCTATTTTGGGGGCGTCACAAACATAATCTGATGGTGATGGTGATGGTGAGCACCTTGGCGCTTGAGATAGGCTTGTTTTGGGTACCTAAGCGCTTGGGCCAGCCTTAGCCAAAATTTGTGCTCTTTTATCCTTCTAACCTGCAAGCCATTAACCCAATTCTCAGTTATCATTTGCAAGGAGATTACAACTGAACATACAACCTTAAACTAAGATAAAATACATTTCTAAATGATCTAAAATACTAAAATAAAATTAATGAACTAAAATTTATAGAGATAAAATGCAAGTCTAGGTTGCCTCCCAATGAGCGCTTAGTTTAACGTCCTAAGCCCGACTACTTCAACTTTCTCTATCCAATTCACCTTCGAGAATTGAAGAAACCTCCAACCATTAGTAATAACATAATTTTTGAGAGTTTCCCATCAGTAAGGGTCATTAATTCAAATTCACCTAGCTCGGTCTTTATAGGTAGATTCTCTTTTACAACCTTCAAATAACTAGGTATTTTCTTAATTGTATCTGTGAATGAATTTTTGCGTTAAAGCTTTTCCAGAACAACTGGTTCTTCATCTCTATTCCCTTTCTCTTCACACCATGAAACCAATTTTAAGTTAACTTCTATGTCATATATAGCTTTATCAAAAAATGACTACCAATTGGGCACGTGATTGAAAATCTAACCGAATCCTTAAACTTTGGTGGAGAAGATACATGGGTCACTATCAAAATTGGTTCATCTATGTCGGAACTCAAGGCTAGATCTTTGACGACCTTCTTTTCCTGCTCCCCACTTGTCTCTTCCCTTTCCATATCTTTTTCTTTTGGCACATCTTGTTCCAGATTTAGTGTGGGCAATCCATCAGTCTCGGGAACCATGTTGCTTGACACTTCACCTTGGGGGCATTTGATAATGGTGTTAAAAAGTTGTCCCACCTGGTTCTCAAGATTTTGAATCGACATCTCCTAACAATTTGTCTGCTCCACAATCAAAACCATGAACTTAGAAATAAGTCCCTCCAAGTTTAAAATCCCTTTTTCTTCATAATTAGGAGCTTGAACTGGTAATTCAGGAGTGTATGATTGGTTTGGAGCAAAGGGTTGGGCTAGATTATCATCGCTCCATGAAAAATTTAGCATATTCCCCTACTCATGATGATAATTACTGGAATATTCTTAATTGTTTGGGTAATCGCTGAAGTTACCACTATAATGTACCGACTCGAAACTGATGGCGCATTGATGACTCAGATGGTTTCCACTGTAATACTCACATATTACCGCTACACTTTGAATAAGCTGTGTTGATAAAGCGTTAATCTTCCTCGAAAGTGTCCCAAATTGTGCTGAAAAATCATCGACTCCCTAATTCTCTGCCTCCCTTGGCCAAGTCATTCTCGAATATGGCCAATGATAATCATAGTTGTCCATGGTACCTGAAAAATAATTAGACTAGAGAGTGAAATAAAATAAAATAAAAAAATGTTTAAATTAAGATTAATTTGATTGAATTTAATTATGACAAAATATTTAACTAATTTCCTCGGCAGCGGCGCCAAAAAATTTGTTGCCTAATTTTTTAATAGCACTTTAACACACAAGTATACGCGTTCAATTGTAATATTCAGCAAGCAAGGATATCGTTCCCACGAGGAAATAGACTAATATTTGTCAATTACTAATTCCAATGCAATTAATCATATTTTAAACTACGAAATATTGTTTGTGATTTGAAAATTAAACTTAACAAAACTAATAATTAAAATCAAAATTTCACAAGAATAACTACAGATTTAACTTGTTAAGATTACAACTTCCCTTGGTATTTCATTTAAACCAATTTACTTCTCATTAAAATTAATTAATTAATATGAATAATTATCAAAGAATGTCTTATAGTGCTCACGCACTTCTTCCAAAGACATGCGAACAAATTCTCCTAAATCCGATCTTTAAGACACAGAATTACAAGGAACACCCCAGTTAATCAACTCACTATATTCTATGTGAATTAAGCTAATTAGAGTTTTACGCACAAATTCTTTCAATGGATACAAAAGACACATATGTATATTCGTATCCTACATGCTAATCATAATAACACTAATCAGATTATATGAACAAATGTTATCATATCCAGATCTCAATCTATACTCCATCTTCAAATTTTATATATATTATGTGACGCCCCCAAATCTGGGTCTCTTTCAACTCGACATATGGTGCTCCACGGTGCTACAGTTCACACAAACATTCAATTGAAATGCCTCAAAAGAACGAATATGTCTTATATATATTCCAAAACAATACTACCATTCCCCAGGTTCTTTATAACCATTACATTTGTTCTTATCATAATATCAAATATTATCATTACAAACCTATAGTATTACATTGGTAATTTACACGTTCACTTTAGCCTTCTCTTTATCCTTGTAGAATCCTTCGGTCCATTCGATCTAAGCAGCATTCATATGGTTCAAGCAAGAGTAAGCATAACAAGCTCAGCAAGTACAACAATTTCATTTTAAAAGCATGCTTGAAACATAGGAATCGTATATCTTCAATAACTGGATGATAGTTACGAAGTACTATCAATAACTTAAAATAGCGTTTCTTTTCCTTCAAAACATTTTACGATAACAATATTCATCAATTCTAGTTCAAGATGTGAACGTCGTATAGTTTCTTTGAAAAGGACAACCCGACACGAAGTCTGTAAGTCCGGCATATCTTACGAGCACTTCTAGGTGATCAGCCTATAGTACTCTATGTTGATCAACACTACATCCATTAAACATGTATACGTTTAAGTTGTGGGAACCTCACGTGACCATCGAATACTCGATGAAAATACATTTATTTATTCATATTCAGGCTTACCTTGAATCCATACCAATTAGTTGGCGTAGGATAGCATTACCAATTCTATATTGAAAGACTTATAAACAGTTCAATCAATCTATCCAGATTAGTGTAGCTGAGCTAAAACTGGCATCGACTCTTTCTTCAAAACCATACATGCATCTCATAATTTGAATCATTTGAAAACATTGCTAACACGAAGGTTAGACAAGCGTTTAAGAAAAACTTGCCTTTAGTGTCTGCTATAGTAAAATTACATTTCCTTTGAGTCTTTACAGTCTCTACAACACATAATCACATAACATACCATAATAGGTCATGAATGAACATACATAGCTCCTAAAGAATCTTACCCTTCTTCTCAATCTAATCCCTTATTAGATTTGTTATTTATTGGTTCCGGCCTTCCGTCATTCTTTGCATCATTCTTACCAACTTCGTTCTCTTAACTAAAATTATTTCATTAATACAACTCGATTCAACTTAATTATCCTTCCTCACGGCTTACTAACATCATTATGTTATTTAATCGAAACTCGATCATCATTGATTAAGTACGCTTATTGCATACCATTTGCGTTCATCTTCAATTGACTTACTTTAACTCTAAGTGATCACACTTGAGGTTTAGTTATGACTTAACAATATTTTATTAAGTCCCTTAGTTCATTGCTAAACAATTTCCCTTCATACTCTATTTGTAACCATTATTGTCTACCTATGTTTTTAAGGTCGGCCTTTGCGGCCGGCTATTCAGATTTTGGTGCAAGGCACTTGGCATCATCACTTTATATTCAAAAATCCAGACTCAGAGTCATGTAATGCGAGTCTACGTGTTATATGCCATGTCACTGCGTGACTCTCAGGGTCGATGGCCACTTTGGCGATGCGGCGTGACTTACTTTGCCTTATTTGATCAGCCACACGGCCAAAGACTCAAAGACTGAAAAAATTTTAATAGTTAACTTTTTATGTGAGATTCCCGGCCTCATAACTTCTTTGTTATAAGTTCGAATTGGCTCGTTCAAGAGTCTACAGTTCACAAATCACATACTCTATGTGTTCATGCAAGAATTTTATCTATTCGACTTCGTTTGCTAAAATTTCACCTATTAGTCCATTTTTAACAAAAACGATAAACGTTCGTGAACGTTCAACGCTCGTTTCTTTGTTCTAAGTCGGAATCCGGCCATTTTTGAGTCCGCAACTCTATAATGCCAAATAAGACTTGTCTCCATTAAAACCAACGTTTCCAAACTCAATATCAAAATTCAACTTCCATTCCGAGAATTTCATGAATTCGACGATTGTCGTCTAACCGCGCGAATTCCGGCAAAACTTCATTTCTTGATATTTTTAAACCATTTCAATTGGATTCAATCCATTATACTAACATCTTGACATACATACTTCATTAACTTATAATCATGATAAGTTATTGCTCGTCCTTTATAAATTTGTAACTTATGAAAATATAAATTACTTATGTTTCCATTTCTTATTACTTATGTCTTCTTTCCATTTGACTTATTATGGTTAATGACTTCTAACCATTATTCTTGCTTCTTAGTATCATACTAACTTTATTAATGTAAACATGTTACAAGTTCTTACAAGTTATTATATGTTCATTATTGATCTTCACCAGTTCTTAACTTATATGATTACGAATAGCTTATTCATGACTTATACGGCTTATTAAGACTTAAGCCCTTTAATTTATCATTCCTTAGCATGCTAGTTCTACCAATACCCCCTTCTCTAACAATGGAAGAGAAAGAGAAACTTGGTTTAAGAATACATACTCTTTGATTAACACTTGCTAATCCTTAATCTTCTTCTTGCTTCTTGAAATAACAAAGGTTAACTTCCATCTTTCCTTGCTTTTTCTCTCAAACCAATAAGCTATAAGTTGTTGGTGGAAAATCTAACAAAGGAAGTCTAGCTTTATATGTGCTTATTCTCCCTACCAAATAAGCTCTCAACTTAAGTTGGATGAAAAACTAACAACCAACAAATGAAATGAAAGCTTGCTATTTATAGGACTTGCTAGGTTAGGGTAGTTTGGTCATTAGGCCATCCACCTCCATACTTTTCCTGACTTAGGCATTAAGTTAACTTGGCCTCCACATTATTTGCTTGGCCACCACTTAAGTTATCCATTGCTTAGCCCTTAAGTCTACTTGGTCATTAAGTTTACTTTCTCCCCACAACACTTAGCCTTTAAGTTTTTTTTCTTGCTCACCACAACACTTGGTCACCAAGATTTACCACATGATCATGGGTTGCCCCATGGATCACCTTAACTCATTGGATCTTAGCTTGGGCTTAGGTTTAACTAACCTACTTAATCATTTTGGACTTACATTAATTTACTTTGGGCTTGCATATTTAATTTACATTGGACTTAATCCTCGTTATATTTGGGCCTTATCAATTCCCATTGGACTTTAATATTTCCTACACAATCCTACTAACTCAATACATTTGGCATAAAGCCTTATAACGTATAATTTACGTATTCCTCTTGTAATCTAACTTGTATATGTATTCATCATATACGCCATACCATTATTCACACATACTCGTATAATACTTCGTATCCTACTCATATTCATTACTTCGTATAATACCTACGTATTATACGATAATTGTTTAATTCATTAATCGCATTACATTTCCTTCTCATAAATCATTTTTCTTAAACGTTAGGTTTTAAGTCCATAGGTGAAATATTACGTTTTCTATAACTGAAATATTATTTGATATTCCATCTCACCTCGATATTATATCGTTACGTATTTCTCGGAAGTTCAAAAATAATTCCCGAGCATAAATGTGTGAATAATGTTTTTCAGAAAATTTATCGGAAAGTTTTTATTTTTGTCTTGGAAATTCAAACACTTTAATTCTATCACGTAGCCAGAATCCTACGACGTTCTGACATGTTTAGGTCATATAACGACCTTCAATTAGCTTGTGACAACCCGAAAATCCGGATTGTCCAGAAATTAAGATTTAAAGAATTAGTTATTAATAAAATGAATTTTTATTAATACTATTTTGTGCTATGTGTTTATTAATCGTTTTATAACCTAGAATGATTATTAATTGGGAGGATTCTGGCTACGAGCTAGATTGAACGAGTAAGAATTTTCAAGATGAAAATAAAAATTTTCCGGAGACAAAAATATATATCGGGGAAAAAGACGAAATAAGCACTATTCACCCGTTTCTGCTTGGAGATTTATTTTGAAATTCCGAGAAGTTATTGATTATGTAAAATGTTGAGACGTGATGGAATTTTCAATAATATTTCAGTTATTACAAAAACAAAGTTTTCGCCTGCGGACTCAAAATCTAAGGGTTTAGAAAAGTGAGTTCCGAGAATGTAACGAGTACGTATAATAACTAGGGTTATTACGCGTGAGAAATACGAGTATGATACGAGATATTATACGAGTATAGTACGAAGATTAGTACGACGTATAATACGAATATCGTACGAAAGATATACGAAGAGAATACGAGAATACGATAATGGAATGCTTAGAATGCGATTAGTCTTAATGGACTTTGTGTTCATGGACTTTGTAGAATCCAATTGGACTTGGATTATGTCAAGCCCAATGATTTGAGAAATCAAGCCCAAGTTAGGCCAAATATGAATTAGGGTTAAGGCCCAAACCAAGAAAAGAAACCGCGGATCGAACCGATGGGTAAACGGATGGGTAAGAACCATTGGGGCAACCCATGGGGTGACCCATAGGCATGTGGGCCGGCCACTTGGCCACCAAGTAAGGGTGGTGGTCAAGTTAACTTGGTGGCTAAGTTGAAGAGGAGGTGGGAATATTAACTTTAGGGGCAAAATGACTATTTTGCCCCTAGCTTTGGTTTTCTATAAATAGAAACCTTAAATTTCATTTTTCTAGGATTTTTGAAAATCCTACACTTGAGAGAAATAGAGAGAGAGCTCGGTTGGGAGAGGGAGAGGAAGAGGAAGAGCGTGAGCATGAATTCTCGGATCAAAAGTGATCGTGAAATAGAAAAGCTAGCGAATCGCCTTGTATAACGGAGGAGAAATAAAGAAGAACGGTAATTCGAACACTAGTTTCTTCTAATATTTTCTTTAAGTTTTCTATGTCAAAAACATAGCTTAATGAGAATAAGAAGTAAAAGATATTGAGAATGATTTCATATGGTTGAAATAATGAGAAAAGAAGAAATAAGAAATTTAGTTTATAAATTTCTAAAGGAAGTATAAGATTCGTAAGGATTTTGAGCGATCCGAATGAATCTTATGAATGAATAGGTTACATAAGTTAGGAATGGTGTTCTATAACATCAAATTCCAAGAAAAAGTGAAATCGTAATCCAAAATATCGATTAAAAATGAAGAACGAACGAAGAACACGAAGAACGCGAAGAACACGAAGAACGTTGTTGATGGACAAATTTAAAACTATCGTAATATAAATGTTGTTAATGGACAAGTTTAAAACCATCACGTATAAGTTAGTTGCTTATTGTTTGGTTAGGAACGGTAGAAACGTTCATGAAGAACAGATTAAAATTGAGCTATAACGAAGTTATGGCAAAAATTTTGTAAAAGAAGAACGAAAATTTTAAAGTTAGTAAATGAACCCGAATGTGTAGGGTTTCATAAGAATGTAAGAGAACGTATAAAACGTGAGTCGTGGACTTAAGAATGAACGAATTCCGAGTTTGGATGACCGAATTACGGACGAACAAACAAAGAACGTTAAAAACATTAAAATGAACGAAGAATGAAGATTAAGCCAATTGAATGGCATGTTAATAGATTCAGAACAAATTTCTGTCCGAGGGTAATCGAATTACATAAGATAAGGAAGAAAATGGCTTTGGAACGACCTCGTTCCGAGTTATAATGAAGAAGTTATGAGATTTTGAAATCAGCATCTCAAGCTTGTAAGAGACTTAGAAAAATTTTCTAGGTTTCATACTCGGCGCCGCAGCGCGAGTCGTGCCTTGGAGGTCGGAACCGCAGCGCGAGATCGGCCATAATCTTTTGGAGAGTGGCGTCGCAGCGCGAGAGATAACAAAGGACTTGATTGTGCAGGCCTTGATCAAGGGAAGAGAGAGAGAAGTAGGTAGGTCATGCACATGAGAGAGAAAAGGAAGGGCACCGGCCAAAGCCAGCCAGCAGTCAGAGTAATGCCCAGAAATGAGATTTTTATTTCTCAGTTACTGGAGGATGTGCAAGAAAGAAATATGAACATAATTTTCAACTAATGTAACAATTAATCAAGTGTTTTAAACCTTTAATAAAGGTTGAACAAAAAGATTAAACGAGATTAAAAGATAAAGAATGTAGGTGCGGGTTATGGAACCGATATCCGGGGACCGTAGTCACGATGAACGAACGTGAGGGATTACTGTGATTGTGATTCCTTAGACGTTGAGTGGCGAAGGTAATGAATAACATTCCGATGTTATGGCATGGTAATAAGAGATAAGTGTAAAGTGTAAAGACACTATGAATGCAACGTTGTTGGGATGAACGATTGGTCTTAGCATACAACGGACTGTATGGCTTTGACGTTAAGAAAAAAATAATGAACATGGGGTTCATGGAATGGATAACGATGAATGCAATTGAAACCTTGAGTAAAGGTTGAATGAGAGATTAAGAGACTATCAACGTGAACGTTGAATACGTAAACGATCCTCGTGAATCGTATTCGCATTGGACGAACGTGCTAAGTATACCCTGGTTGTATGACTTAGACGTTGATGAATGTAGTAAGTAAGATACGAATGGTATCAAGAAATCCATATCGAACGGTAATAAGATTAATGAAAGCCGAATGTGAGTCGGATAAGAATAAATCCTGAGGTATGACAATTACTTGCCAGAAAGCCAAAAGGAATAAGAAATTAACTTAACGAACATTATAATTTAATAATTCGTATAAGTTAAGAGAAAGTTAGGTTGTGGTACAATCGTAACCTTTGATGGTTGACATATGGGAGCTGGGCTAAACAATTCCTTCAGAGAGCGAAGGTATATACGAAACTGGCAACCGATCTAACTCACTGTGATGGCAGTGCAGATGAGACGGGAACTTGTTTTTTGGTTGTTTGTGGGAAATCACCTAGAGTACCATATGGACTACTAGCAGAGAAGCGATGTGTACTGAGTCCTAGAGAAGTATACGAAGAAGATAAGAATGTGAATCATCAAAGATGATGAACGTGTTGAGTAAGACATCTTCGTATGTCATGAAACCGTAAACCGGTAATGAAAGTTGGTTGCGTAAAATTATATTATAAGAACGCAAACCTTAAGAAGTAAAGTTAAGTAAACCAATGCGTATGTTAAGTATATGACTAATTGGTGTATTTGTTATTTCCTTATGTGTTATAGGGATTGGAATGAGGAGTTCAGCGTAAGCTGTAGCTGTGCATAAGGCAAGTTTCCTAACTTCATTCATATTTTAAATGGATGCTAGTTTCTTAAACTTCTCAGATGTTGAACTTGAGAAGTTCTGTCTATGTGGAAATGTGTGATATTTGTACAAGGTGTTAGTATGTATGAGGCCTTGTGCTACAATTTGAACACTTCAGTGTTTCTTGAGATGAACTGTTTTATGATTGAACTGCTCAATACAACTATATTCTGTTTATACATGAACCATTATTGTTAAGTCTGGGCTAATGATTCTAGCCAGACAGGATGTGTATGAAAAAGGTAAAAGAATGAAAGTATTTCAAAGTGCATGTGAATAATGTTTTAGAATGATAGGAATCGAGATTATTCCTATTATTCAAGCAGCGTCATAACCTTTGTTCGGCTATCGAAGTTCTAAAGAAATATTTGAATTCTTAAAGTTGTTTGTTCAACTGTTATGACTTGCAGGGCAATTGAATGCTCACACTTGTTTTAAATGAAAAACATTTTCAGCGAACGATGTTAGAAAGAACTTAAGGATCACGTAAAGATCAAGCTGATCGGTATCCAGATGAAGTGTCATTTAGAATGTGAATGAGCGAGAAGATCAAATTAAGACTTGTAATTTAGAAATATGAGAATTAAACTATAGAATTGTTTAATGAACGATTATGTATCCTTGGTGGCGGATAAAAGTCACTCGTGCAAGATGTAAAGAATAATGTAATTATCATTATTTGAAATGAAAAAGGTTCTAAGGTTTCGAGAACCTGGGATTTTAGAATATATGTTATTATATTCAGTATATAATGATGTATGTTGGATGAATGATGTACTCGTGACATACAGAATCCAGGTGTGAAGATAGACCGGATTTCGGGGCGTTATATAGCTTGCTCCCATAAATAATCAATTAAATTCATTTAATCAGTATAATTAAATAAAATTTCAATTCTTCTAAAAATTTGATTTTCTCGGGCATTACATATTATCACAGTAATTCCTGGCCAAACAATTAGCCAATAAACATAAGATATAATATACAATTCAACAAAAACCAACTTTCATTCAATGGGAAGATTTAAATTAAACTACATACCAAGTTTCGTTGCAATCTTAATGAAAAATTAGTTCATGATGATATTAAAGAAAAACATCATCCAGATTAATAATCCAAACATTCCAGATAATTACAAAAGTTAAAACTAGAGAAGAGAAGAAGAAACTCTAAATTTGCTCCAATACTCTTTCTTTGATCTTCACCCCTTACAACCTTCGTGTTTTCTTTCGTTGTTCTCTCTGCCAATCTCTTGAAAATTGAGTGATACGTCATTTCTAAAGTCTTCTCCTATTTGTATTAGTCTCCCCCTCATTCAGATTCCTTTTTGGCTTCAATAACCCACTCAGCAGTAGAAAAATCTCTCTTTAACCGCACATGAGGCGCTTAACCTAGGTCATTTCCAAGCGCCTAGGCGCTTGACCAGGACCACGTAATTATAATAATGTCATTCAGCTCTAATTTTAATGATTTTTGATCTTTTTCTTCTCCCAAATAACCAATTTGTCCCTCAAGCTCTAACCTTCAAGAAATAAACACAAAAACACATAAAAAGATACTAAAAACAATTAAAGATAGCAATAATTAAGTTTAATAATATCGGATTCATAGGTATAAAACTTACTCATCAGATCTCCTTTCCCTATATACTTTTAGTCTTTTAGACTCTATCTAATCATTACTACTATTCATCTTTATTATCAGAGTTAGGTAACTCTGGATCTTTTATAGCTTGTCGAGATTCTTTTTTGAATCTTAACAATGCGCTAACTCTATTTGAGTTAGTCCTTATCCTTATCCCACTGTGGTTATTAACAATCCGGGTACTAATAATTGTGAAAGAACATGAATCAATTTTCATAACTGAACGGCCGAGACAATAAAAATGAATGGTCAATAATGAACATTAACAAATTCACTGAAACAAATTGTAATTAAGGTGATCAGCCTTTCATACCTGATGAACATATGCAACATGCACAACATGAGAATCAATAATCAAAAATGTGATATAATCAACAATGATTAACCACAAACATATTTTACAACAACAACTCAAGTTTTAGTTAGGAAACTTGTCTGTACAGTCGACTACTGCTACGCAATCTATTTTAGCTTCATTTGACGACCTAATATTGATAATATTGATCTCCCAATTAGAATAATATCATCACATATAATACTGCTATTTACAATTATAAAATAACCTAAACACATTACCAGATATTCCTAACAGTAAATAAAACACATAAGACCCGGTATCAAGTCAAACTATGTCAGTTTGAGTTGAGTTCGGTACTATTTTGACATATCAATTGCCTAATCGGATAATTAATTATCCAGCCTATTATGAATAAGACTCTACTTAAACAATTCAATATTATCTTAGATAATTTATTATTTAATCAAAACATTTTTCAATAGCTCATAATAATTTTTAAATAATTATTACCATTTATAATGATTTTTTAATCTTTAATATCAAATTTATATGATTTAAATACCACAATATTCCATTATCATTAATACTTATTTAATTTCAAATATTAATGAAATCCATGTCATAATATTATAAGTTATTTATAATAACTCAAAGTATTTTTAATACCCTAATATCACATTTAAATGATTTTAAAACATTTAAAATCATTATTAAATAACTCGCCATTAATATTAAAATATTAATGTATTTCATGACCAAATTATTAAAAGTTATATTTTTTAACTTAAAACATTTTTAAAACCTTGAAATCATTTTTATATGATTTTAAAACATTAAAACTATTTTTCCATAATTTATTTAATACAATTATTAAATAAATCAATTATCATTAATATTAAATTATTAATGAAATTCATCCCAAAATATTAAAAGTCATTCAAAATTACTTGAAATATTTTCTAACACTTTAATATTTTTTCAAATGATTTTTAAAATATTAAAATCATTTTAAAGTAATTTATTTAATATAATTATTAAATAAATTAAATATCATTAATATTTAAAAATATTAAAATACTAATGAAATATATCTCAAATTATTAAAAATCAATCTTTATACCTTAAAATAATTTTTACAAATTAATTATGAATTTTTCATAATTATTTATACATTTTATTTTAAGTATTTAATAAAATAATTCATTTATAAAACAAACTGTCGCTAAAGGGGTTTATAGCGACAAAACTATCGTTGTAGGTGTTCTTGAGCATTCAAGAACCTTCATGTTCAGTGTGCAAGGTTTTTAGTTTGATCACTCATAGGTCTATGATCTTGATGCTTTCTGGGCATGCATACAAAGGTGTTAAGGATTTAGTATTGATGTAGTACTACAAGCACAAACAAGTTCCAAGGCCAAACTACATCACAATAGTAAGATACAAGCCATCAAAAAGCTTGTAAGACATGTTCTTGAGTTTCTTGGTTGCCCAAAAACTCATGCAGTGCTAAGGGTCCACTTTTAGATCTTCATAACTTGGATTCTAGGTTTACTCTAAGTGTTATAATGTAACACTTATGCAGTAGAGATGTCAAGGTACAAAAGTAATACACTTTTGTAGCCTAACAACATCACAACTAAAAGATCTAGGCCGGTCAAAGTTTGTTAGAAAATTGTTCTTCAAGATTTCTGGGTTTTCCAGAATCTTCATCAAGCAGTTGGTCAACCCTACTTTGACCATCATTAACTTTGATTATGTGCATGATCTAGGTGTTCTAATGGCATGGTTGTGTAGTCTATATGTCAGTCTATAAAACCTATACACATACATGGCCTAACTACATAACAATAGCAAGATCTAAGGCCTGCAAAGTGTCTGTCAGACAAATCTGGGTTTCTGGGTTTCCCAGATTTCCAGACTTTGTGCTCAGTCAACCATGTTTGACCATCAATAACTTGAGATATAGACATGGTATGGACTTGATATCACTTCCAGTCTACGCTCCTCATGGCATAGAACATGAATATAACACTTATCCAACCTAACATCTAACACACATAGATCTATGGGCCCTAACATATGGTTGTAAGACCACAATTCAGGGTTCTTGGTCAGTTGCTAAAAATCCTATTTTCATGTAGCTAGATGTTATGGATCTATGATATAACTTCATAGATCACTAAATTACATCTTATAACACATATCTAAACAACAAATCACACCATTAACATAAATTATAAGGATTTAATAGAATTTAGGGTTTATACCTTATACGCTTAACACTTTGATTCTGATCTTTGAGAGGTAAGGGTTGATATTAGGTTAACTTTATGACTTAGTTCATCTCCAAGTTTGAAAATTAGAGAGAGAAATGGTTTTGGCCAAAGTGAGAAGTAAGTAAGATTTTTCTTACTTTAAATCTTTTATCTTTGATTCATTGAATCCAAGTGTTTCTAGGTGGCACATGTTGGCTGATTTAAGAGATAATAAGCACATGGCAATATCCCAGTTGATGACTCACCAAGATTTAGAGAAATCTTTTACTCAAAGATTAAGTAAAAGGGTATTTTAGTCATTTCGCACCTACTAATGATATTTCGGTCATTTCCCCTACAATTTGAAGGGTAATTTGGTCTTTTCACATATATCCAACATCTTTTAACACTTACGTCTTAATACTTAACATTATGGTTCCACATATTAGGGTTTTGAAATTCTTGATTAGGGTTTAGGATTCTCGGAACTGAAATTAGGGTTTCTAGAGCTAGAATTAGGGTTTCTAACCAATCATTAGGGTTTACAGTCTGAACATCAAATTTCTTAACATAACATTAGGGTTTGTTAATGTTACACTTAACCTTCTCAATAATTGACCTTTAACCACATATACATACACACATAGTCACTATTCATATAACCTTATACCTCTCTATCAAAAACTCACTTACAGTTTGTAAGTTATACAAATCCTTCACAAAAAAATTCAAATCCATACACTATTTACTGTCTAGGTCTTATTATTTAACCTTAATTTAATCTTTAAAGATTTTAGAAATTCTATAAATTCTCGGGTTGTCACATCACCGATTCTTCTAAGAATTTCGTCCCCGAAATTACAGCCTACTTCACTTTACACCATTCATTCACCAAAAATAAGTTTTCAATACCACCCTTATAAAATCATAATACACTACCCGTACACAACGAGTTCATACTATTTCCTACATACCATCATAAACTACCCAAAACATCACTATGCTGAGGAGTCATATAGACTATTAACTTTCATTTTCGAAAAGGTTTATACAGAAATTCATCTGCAAATCGTCATGACTTATGGACACGGAGGGGGATTAGCCCGTTATGTCTTGTACTTATCAAGTACTACTTGTTAGAATGATTTTTTCGTTAATCATAACCACCTTGGGCGCACAAAAGTTTTCCCAGTTTTGGGATGTTCACCTTAGTCTTATCATATGATTCCGCACTAAAACAATTTGGTTTGGGAAAAAATTCAAAGAACACTTAGAATTTTCATAAATGTTGGTCTAGCTGAATCAAATAGCTTAGACTCATACCAATAATTCAATTTTAATCGAAACATGTATGGCCAAAACCCTGTTAGTAATTAATTATCTTTGAAATTCTAAAAATAGTTTTATGATGTCATGATATCGTAATGTGTTTACAGCCCGTTTGAGGATTCAGTCATTTTGTGACTTTGTCATAACACATCAAACTATAGTGGGATGACGATCTTTCGATCACATCCAACACTAAGTAATTCTGTATTTTAAACTCCATCATTTTTTTATCATCTTTGCACCAGGTTACATGATGCATTAATGATATATAAAATTCATTTTGATATTTTTAAATTATTTTTGTCTAACCAAAACAACTAGCATAGAATATTCTTTAAACAGTTTAAAAACCTTTGCAAATCAGTTTTATCATCTCAACATGTAACGATGTGTTAGTGTCCTCAAGTCCACACATACACAATTGTCACTATGTGTTGAGAATAAAAATTCATTTTTAAAAAGGCATGTAACAACCATGAATTTTAAACTCCTTATTAATTAAATATGTGATTTAATTTTAACGAGTTAGTTTTGTGAGTGTATTTAAACCTTATATGGTTAAGAGAATGTATGAAATGATTAATGGGAGTCACTAATAGTTATTTAAATTAGTTGACTAACCCTAAGAGTTTGATATCAAGAAATTGATAGGATTATTAAATATTCAATTTATTTGAATATAATAGAAGAGGTTATTTATATTGATTAATTGCAATTAAGAGTAATTAATTGATAGTGTGTTATTTAATAATTATTATGAATAAATAATAATTAATGTGTAATAGATTAATAATTTATAAAGTGATTATATGTTTACTTGATGTATTTGTGTAATCATGCATTGTAGTAAACTTTTATTATATGGTAGTTAGCTATATATTTTATATAGTACAAGGTGACACATTAATATGTCTATATATTATATATATAGACTATATAGTAAGAGTTATTTGCATTTATGTGAGTTGCATAATAATATTGATATATGTATGTGCATTACTAGATACCTTGTAATTGGAAAATACATTGTATGCCCTTTTAAATTGTTATACCCTATGATATATGAAATAAATTGTGTAGACATATTTATGACCAAAGTTTGTATTATGTGCATATGTAGTATAAGCCAAATGTTGCATTTCATTGTGTGCAAAATGTTGAGGATTTCTTTTGTCCCATAATTAGAGTCCCATTATCTTCTTCCACGTGAAAACAAAAGGAAGCTAGCAAACCTAGCCTAGCTTCATCTCAAAATCAACCAACATAGATGGGGAGTGGGATTCATGAGTGAATTCACCCACTCTCACCAATTCTCTCTTAACCCTTGTGCATTCTTGAGAGCCAATGGTCTGAATTGTGAGGTAATGGCATAGGTAGATAATCAATCTTCTATAAATAAAACCCTCCTCTTCCTTGTTGCAATTGCTGAGATTTAGATGCTAAGGAGCTTATATAGAGTGAGTATATTGTTTTAGAGCAGCTAGATTAAGTCACAGAGGTATAATTTCCATACCCATTCTCCATTTTTGATAAATTACTTAATGGGTTGATTCTTGTAATTAAGCATGAATTGGTTGTTAGTTGATTTGGGTTATGTTTCTTAGTGTTATAGATTCTTATAAGTGTATTGAGTTATGTTAGAAGCAATGTTTTTAAGGATTTTACTTGATGGGTTCTTTGAACCGCAAATAAGAGTCTGCCATCGCCTCTTTGTTGCAGACACGCACACCTACCCCTATTTGTATTAGGGCAGGTATAAATTGCTACCGTAAATCGGATTTAGTTTTATCTCAGGCATGGCGCAGCTGGGCCCTAATTGTACTAGGGTGCAACGCAACTGCGCCAGACCTAAGAGGTACTGTTATTGTTTCTGTTCATGCTAACTTGTTAGTACATGGTAGAGCAAGCTTGTAAACTGTTTTAACATGCACACTTAGGCACATGCATGTAGTATGAACAAGTATAGCCATGATTGACACAATACTTGTAGTCTTGAAATGTGATTTGTGATTTCAAAAGTGAACTTTGTCATGAACACATCATGTGAGCATTTTGACTTTATGAAGATGATGATATGGTTTATATTGACATGAAATGTAAGACTAAAGTGATTGAACACACTAGCTTACATGATTGAAATATTTGACTATTTCAAAGATATGAACTTAAGACTTTTCAAAGAGAACTTGACGAAGATTTTTATCTAGTGAGTTCTTACTTTTTGAGCATGTATATGTGACTTTAATATATGTTGTAAATGCATTAGAGATATATACTAATATGCCTTGTATGTACTAAGTTGACTTAGTGTAAAAATTCAAAGAAAGTAAGAATGAGGAAGCTAATGTCATAAAGTAATGAGCGTAGTATGTTATGACCATTCAAGCATGTGTATTAGGATTCATTATGCCTATAGACATATTGACATGAACATCGTTTGGTTAAGATATGGTTTTCACTTAGGCACACATAGTCATAAAGAAAAGGAAATTTCTAGAATATGAACTATGTGAGTAAAGTATACATGTGTTGTCTTTATACAAGCATGACTACTAAGTATTGTATGACCAAGATTTGCAAAACATGATGATTACATGAACTTTTTACGTTTTAAATAACATTTAACTTGTAAGATAAACTTGTGGTATTGAACTCAAGTACGATCATGTGATATATTTGAAAGTCTAGCTTGTACGTATGTTAAAAGATATTTATAATTGGTGTGTTAGAGTTGGACTGAAGTCAGGAGAGCAGCAACTCAAACCTGGTCTGGCTCAGGATTTTGGCAAATTCAAATTAGAGAACAGGATACTTATAAAACTGATTTTACAGTACCTTTTGGTCACTATGAATGGAATGTTCTTCCATTTGGAGTAAAAATGGACCTTTCGTAATTCCAAAGACATCATGAATGATATTTTTAATCCCTTTACTGAATTTATTATCTGTTACATTGATGATGTTTTAATTTTCTCTTCATCCATTGAACAACATATTAAACATTTAAATATTTTTAAAAATGTTATCATAAAAAATAGTTTGGTAGTTTCTGCCCCTAAAATGAAGCTTTTCCAAACAACGATCAGATTTCTTGGACATAATATTTCTAATGGAACTATTATTCCAATTGATAGATGTATTGAATTTGCATCTAAGTTTCTGGATGAAATTAAAGACATTAATTAACTACAAAGGTTTTTGGGAAGTTTAAATTATATTCGTGATTACTATCCAAATCTTTCCCAAGATGCTTCTATTCTGTATACTCGCCTTCGGAAAAATCTTTTACCATGGACTGAAGAACATACTGATGCAGTAAGAAAGATTAAATCTAGAGTTAAACAGTTACCTTGTTTGTCCTTACCTAATCCCGAATGGAAAAAGATCGTTCAGACCGATGCTTCCAATACCGGATATGGTGGTATTTTAAAACAATTTCATCCTAACAGTAACAAAGAAGATCTTATTCGCTTCACTTCAAGAACTTGGAAAGGACCCTCTTTAAATTATCCTACTATTAAAAAAGAATGTCTTTCAATTGTCAAATGTGTTTTAAAATTTCAGGATGATCTTTTAAATCAGCACTTTTTAATTAGAGTTGACTGTTCAGCTGCAAAACAGATCTTTAAAAAAGATGTTCAAAATTTAGCATACAAACAGATATTTGCTACTTAGCAAAGTATTTTATCAGTATTTGACTTTAATATTGAGTATATCAAAGGAAAACAAAATTCTTTACCGAATTTTCTAACCAGAGAATATTTGCAGGAATGACCAATAGAGGTCATGGCCACGGAAAACGATGCCGAGGCAGAACTAATCTATATTATACAGAATTTCCTAGCTTGAACCCTCAATCCAGTAATTCTTCGGCTTCTTCTAGCCAACCTACAGTAAAAGATGTTCTTCTTTTACCCGAACAGTATATTCCAAATACTTATATGGAAGAAACAATATTGTTTATTGAACAGAATGATGAGAAATGGATGAAAGATCCATGGGAGATCAAACAACGTTATTTAACGGCTCAACAGTCTCTTCCTCGTTTTAACCAGTATCATTATGTGTATGAGCAAATCATTCTAGAAACATCATCTATGGATATAAAGCACACGCTTCATGATCCATCTAAACCAACCAGTCCAATACAATACAGCAAAACCACTATCAAGAGTATTATACCTCTTGCTAATTGGGGTATTAATCCCCATACTACCCGTACTATTGAATCCACTCATTTAACAGAAACTAGGTACAGCTATTGGGATTATATTGATTCCTTTACGCAAGTATTTTATTATCAGAATCCCATTCACAACCACACTTGGTTTATCCGAATCTGTCCCGAAGTTTTACGAAACGAAATTCCCAACTGGTTTTTCGTTTAGTGGGATAAAATAGGTTTTACAATTGATACCCTACCAGAATCCATTCAAACAGCATTCAAGGAATGGCAAGGTGCCTATATCCATATACCAGTAAATAAAGATTTATCTATGCAAAAACTGTTTGCCCATTTCATAATCCGTTTTGGAATTCCTTGGATTTGGAAGTGGGATTTTCAGTGTGATTACCAGAATAAGATCCCTCGCCTAAAAAGAGTATATTTTACCAAGTGGTGGGACAAAGGGCTTAACCCCACTTTACCAGAACTCCTCAAGACCATAAAAGGTCATACCCAGGCCTGTTTAGATGTTATACCTCAGAGCCTTCCAGCATCAACATCAGTAAATCCTTTTGTTAAAATTTAAACAGACTTAAAATAAAAGTTTCCAAACTTAACTGAAACAGAACTCTTAGTTAAAACTATGGATTATATAAAGACACAATTCATACAATCCTTAGTCCCGGATGATGGCTCCATGAAGACTATTAACAATGATGAAGACTCTGAACAGGATGATAATCAATTCAATGTTTTAGCAGGAGAAAGTCAAGAATCGGAGCCTACCATGGGAGACTTTTGGGACTCTCTCACTTCAATGATTTCTGAGAAGATGGCGCAGGACAAGAAAGGAAAACGAAATTAAAGTTATTCTCCACTACAGCATCAATAATCAGAAGAAAACAAGTATAGTGTTCCCACCAGCAATGATGCATATCCAGTTGCCTCTCAATTATCAAAAGCTGACAGCCACCTGTCCACAACAGTATTCCACTAAGCCGACAGCTTGTCTCTTATCCTCCACTTCTTACGGCTAAGGGATAAAGAAGAAAAAATAAGGATTACTGCTCGACTCCACTATCTAGGACACGTCTGATCCTTTCTCTCCTTCTCTTTTGTATAAATAAGGGAGACCTCACCCTTATTGAGGCAGAACTTTCTTTAGAATTTTCATTTGTATTCTCTTTGTACCTCTCTCTGTAAAATACTTGATAAATATATAAATCTGAAGTTTGAAGATATCCAAGACTCTTCTGTAAGTTTTAATTATTGCTTCCGTTAATTATTATGTTTCCTTACTTGAGCTTTTAGATTATCATACTGAGAATAGTAATCGATACAAAATAGCATATCAATCTGCAACTGATAATCATAATCGTTCTTACTTCTTAGAACAGTTTTATATATCAGAACATTATATTGTCTGAACAAAAATTGCATACAGGAAGAAACTTGTCGGCTCATAGTTTTGGGTAGAACCCCTACCCCCTAATCAACAGTAGTTTCATGAGATCATATATGTGGTAATTTATCTGTAAAGATATATTTAATATGTTTTTAAAATTTCATGTCATGTATTAATTAAGATAGATCAGGGTTAATGCTTGATTAAGTGGGACGTCACCAAAGTCGCGTTTTGAATCCTTGCCTTTATCCGTCTTGTGGAGTGTGGCTATTATTTCTTGTAAATCGTTGACAAACGTGCTTGATCAACCCTTTTCTCCGATCCTCCCTTAATCTAAATCGAATTCAGCTTTCTGGTAGCAGATGCCCTAATTCATCTTAGGGTGCAGTGCATTTACACTGCACCTGCACTGCACACGAGAGGTTCATTAATGTTTCTGTTCATGCTAACTTGTTAGTACATGGTAGAGAAAGCTTATAAACTGTTTTAACATGCACACATAGGCACATACATGTAGTATGAACAAGTATAACCATGATTGACACAATACTTGTAGTCTTGAAATGTGATTTATGATTTCAAAAGTGAACTTTGTCATGAACACATCATGTGAGCATTTTGACTTTATGAACATGATGATATGGTTTATATTGACATGAAATGTAAGACTAAAGTGATTGACACACTAGCATACATGTTTGAAAGATTTGACTATTTCAAAGATATGAACTTAAGACTTTTCAAAGAGAACTTGACGAAGATTTTTATCTAGTGAGTTCTGACTTTTTGAGCATGTATATATGACTTTAATATATGTTGTAAATTCATTAGAGATATATACTAATATGCCTTGTATGTACTAAGTTGACTTAGTGTAAAAATTCAAAGAAAGTAAGAATGAGGAAGCTAATGTCATCAAGTAATGAGCGTAGTATTTATGACCATTCAAGCATATGTATTTGGATTCATTATGCCTATAGACACATTGACATGAATATCATTTGGTTAAGATATTGTTTTCACTTAGGCACACATAGTCATAAAGAAAAGGAAATTTCTAGAATATGAACTATGTGAGTAAAGTATACATGTGATGTCTTTATACAAGCATGACTACTAAGTATTGTATGACCAAGATTTGCAAAGCATGATGATTACATGAACTTTTTATGTTTTAAATAACATATAACTTGTAAGATAAACTTGTGGTATTGAACTCAAGTACGATCATGTGATATATGTGAAACTCTAGCTTGTACATATGTTAAAAGATATGTGTAATTGGTGTGTTAGAGTTGGATTTGAAGTCGAGAAGCGAAGGCTAAACCTAGTCTCGGCAGGCCCAACACACGTTGTTCCATCCCTAGGCCTAGACTAAAGTAATTACTCTGTTGTAAGACCCCAACTTTTTGAATAAAGATTAAATTTTCTCGAAATATATTTTTGAATATTATGGTGTGGATTTGATTTAATGTTATAGTTGTGGGTAATATTTACAAATTTTGCAAAGTACGCAAGTTGTTATATAATATTCGATTGGTCGGGGAATATTCGTTTTAACAAGGAATATTCGTAGAACAACACAATCATTGGTGGACCCCCACAACGGAATTATTGTCGGATTGAGAAAACGACAAAAATACATTATAAAAATAACGGCGGAAGTTTTACTGTTAACTCGTTGAACTACCATAAGTAGTAAAAGTAAAAGAATACGCGTGGTTGCATAGTAGTAGCACACGTTATTGATTATTGATGCTTACGTGAGAAGTCACTCGCTTATACTCAAGTATTGCTACAAAGAATTCTTTGCATCATATCTCTCATATTATTGATTCGATTATTGTCATAGTATCATCTGCATAATATGTTATTTTATTAAATCAAAAATTGAGATGACAAAGTTATTCATATTATTAAATTGCAATATTTACAATGTCTAGAAATTCTGTGAATGAAAGGTTTGGTCACCTAATTACGCGCCAATAGGGAGAAATCTTTATTAGAAAGTCCCCTCTTTCCTGGGAACGACCTGGTTGATAAATATTGTGAGTTATAATATTAATGATGGATGTTATTAAAATTGAAGTTGTGTTCAGAATTGAATTTGGAGACGCGGACGTGATATTTGAGTCCGGAACGTTGAAATTAGTAAAAATAGTCTATAAACACAAAATTTTCCGGAATTCACTATTTGGTCAAAAAGTCAACAGTTGACTTTTTTGGGAAAAGTCAAACTTCAAAATTTCAAAATTTATATTTTTGATAAAAATGGTTTCATTGTGTTTGAATTATTTGTGTTAGTGACAATCGACAATTATTTCGATAATAATTGATGTCTGGAGGTTATATTGACCAATCGAAGTATTTAAGGATAAATGAGCAATTGATTGCTATTATTTCACATGATTATAACTATTTGTTCACATGTGTACACTATTGTTTCACATTCTTGTTACTATTAGGGGAGTTGGTGCAAGATTGATAATACTTGCATGACTAAGTTAAAAATGGAGATATAGATGGAGGTACTATACTGTAATTCGTATTTTCACATGTCTAGAACTATTGATTCACATAATTTACTATTGAATCATATTATTTACTATTAAGGGAGGTGGTGCAAGTTTGGTAATACTTCCATGACTAAATTAAAAATAAAAGAAAAGTTGGAGGTATGGTACTGTAATTTTTAGTGCCCCAAAACGTGCAATTATTGAAACTATATTTTTCTATAAATAGAAGCTCATTCATTTTTCATTTCTCACCAATTCACAAAAGCTTTAGAGAGATTATTATAGAAAAAAATTATAGAAAGAAGAAGAGAAGTATGCTACCTCACTATTCCAGTATCCAGTTTTTCTAAGGTAGGGAGTATTATTTCTTTCTTATCCATGAAGAGAACTTTTGTTATTCCATTCTTTATTATTCTGTTGAAATAACTCAGTATACTTGGGCTACCCTATACTTGGTGAAATTCTTACGTTATTCCATTCTTTATCATTATGTTGGAACATCTCGTCATGCAAGGTTTCTATACTGGACTCGGTTCCGCTCTTTATTATTCTCATTGGAATATCCTCGTCATGCATGCGCTTTTACGTCGGATTCGATTCCGCCTCTTTATTATTCTCGTTAGAATATCCCGCATGACGCTTTTACGCACGGACCGATTAGTCTTTATTATTACGCCGGAATATCTTGTGCATGCATTTTACGCTTCGGACTGATTCCATTATTTATTATTCATTGGAATAACCTACCGTGCGGTCTATCGCATGCCCGGTGATTTCTTTCATTATTCCATTCCTTATTATACTCGGTTGGTTAAAGTTTTGACTTCTATACTCCATGAAATTAGTGGAATATCCTTGATATTTGCGCTTCATCCAAAGATCTTTTCCCGGAAATATTCTTTCGAGCATTCTTGAATTTTACTCTACAAAAAAGATTCATGTTGACAATTTGGACGTTATTAGTTCCTGGATAAATTAATTCTTGAACTTGTTTTTATTGAATTCTTATATCATTGTCATCATCCTCATGTTTATATTTTGTTGAAAGTCATCTGTGGCCTATAGTGCATAGATGGACTTGGTATGATTATGACCAGGGATTATTCGGTGTAATCATGACCGTAATGTTACAAATGAGGTGGAAAAAGTCCCCACTGGCCCGTAGTGCATTGATGGACAGTTGTTGGTATGATCATGACCATTATTGAATATACAAATATTCTTGGCCCGTAGTGCATGGATAATTGTTGTCGTGATACTAAAGAATATCCTTGGTCGTAGTGCAGGGGTGATTCAATGATGTGGATTATTTATTAAGCTGAGTCCCAGTGATAAAATTGATGAAAAACCTTTTAAATCATAAAAGATAGTAGATTTTATTCTCTACTTGACTATTTTAATGGATTGCTTGTTCCGCTGCAGTTTAAACTTGATGTTTGTTATATTGTATAAGTTTAACCTTGTTGAAGGCTAATGATAATATATTCGCATTATCTTAGTCATAATATTTCATACTGGGCTAGTTGAGCTCACCCTTTTACTTTTATTGTTCTCTTCAGGAAATGAGAACGTAACAGGGACTAGTCGGGGAATGGAGTGACGGACTTGATGATAGCATTAGTAGTCCTCACTATTCAGTGAAATAGTGGAAAATAAATGTAATAATATTGAATTTGAGTTCGTATATTGTCTAGATGACAATATTTGTATTAAAACTCATAGCTTATGTTTTGTCGTACTTTACACGACAGTTGTATAATTAAGTTGTATTTGTATTCTGTACCATGTATTTGACGACTCAGAATAGGTGATGTATACCTATTTTGGGGGCGCCACAATTAATATCAAAGCTTAGGATATGATCCCTGGTTAAGATGTGAGACTAGAACTAGGAGCGGAGAAACGGGGAATTCCTTCGCTACTATGACCTACCTAAGTTTATTTGTTATTTAATTGGTCAGTCAGAGTGTAGGGATAATATGTTTCATGTCAATTAACCCTTGTTTTGTGGCAGTAATTGAAAATGGCATCCGAGAATGTTGAGAACATCAATGGAGCACAGGAGACCGTTGAGTCTCCACAGATCAATAACCAGGACAATGTGCATCAGGAAGGCGACAATCCTCATGAAAACAACAACACTGACCAAATGATGAATGATGGAATGTTCTGAGGCTTCATGCAATTCATGCAACATCAAGCGAGAGCGACTCCTGTCCAAAATGCAGGTGGAAATACTGTCAACTCTCAGACGATCACCGCCAAACAATTCAAGGAGCTGGGACCACCAGAGTTTATTGGAGAGCCAAAACCACTTAAGGCGGAAGCATGGATAAAGTAGATAACCAAAATATTTGATGTCTTGGGATGCTCCGAGGAACAAAATGTTCCCTTCGCCACCTTTATGTTGCGTGAAGAAGCAGATTACTGGTGGAAATCTGTAAAACGTACCCAGCCTGACGCACTCAAGATGTCTTGGGAGAAGTTCCAAGAGCTATTCAACAACAAGTACTTTCCCGAAAGTATTCGTCACATGAAAAAGGTGGAGTTTATCAAGTTAGAACAAAACAATATGATCGTGTCGTAATACAAGGCTAAATTTGCGAAGTTATCCCGGTTTGCATCGCATTTGGTCGATAATGAGGAACGAATGATGCAAATGTTTTTAAGAGGTTTGAAACCGGAGATACGTCAATATCTTATTTCTCATAAACTATGTTTGTACTAAGATGTTGTAAATAGGGCTCAGTTATTGGAGCGCGGTAACGAGTCAACGCAACCAAGGGAAAACAACCGGGAACATGAAAATACTAGTGGTAACAGTCATTGAAACGGTGACAACAAGCGTGGAGGGAATCAACATGCTAGAAATGGTAACCACTTCGGTGGTAATCATAGCCAAGACAATAAGAATGGACATTTTAAGAAGGGGAGATTCAACAATGATGGAAAGACGTCAGCACCAACACCCGTTGTAAAGGAAGGAGAACGACCACCTATTATATGCTTCAAATGCGGAGGGGAGGGATACATCAGTTGAAACTGCACGATGCCGTCCAAAGCATATTATAATTGTGGAAGGGAAGGTCACTTATCTCGATTTTGTCGTTCACCGAAGACAAGTTCAGCTAAAATGGAGGCACCAAAGGCCGTCCCAGAAAAGTCAAAGCCGGTAGTGCAAGGGAGAACGTTTGTTGTGATCTCCCAGAAAGCAAGGAACCCGAATGAGGTTATCATGGGTAAGCTTATCATAAACTCTAGTGAAGTCTATACCTTATTTGATATCGGTTCTACCCATTCTTTTATTTCTCATACTTGCGCTCAACGATTAAATTTGACTCCGGAGAAATTAGACTTTGACATATCTGTTGAAACTCCATTAGGAGAAACCTTCATTACATCCAATGTTTATAAGTCTTATTTGATTCAAATCGGTAACCGCACGTTACCTGCCGATCTTATCTCCTTAAAAATACTTTCATTTGACGTGATTCTAGGGATTGATTGGTTAACTACTCATCATGCTAAAATTGATTATTTTCGTAAGGTTGTTAGCTTTCATATTCCTAATAAACCTATTATGCGAATTTAAGCGACCAAACCATTAAAATCAATCATGGTCATCTGAAGCCATAAAGCTATTCGTTTATTGAAAAATGGATGTCAAGCTTTCTTAGCTCATGTCATGGATTTAAACAAAAATACGTCAGATTTGAAGGATATTTCTATTGTTAATAAATTTCCTGACGTATTTCCTGAAGAACTTCCTGGCCTACCCCCAGAGCGTGAAGTTGAATATTGTATCGACCTTGAATCAGGTACAAAACCCATTTCCAAAGCCCCATATCGAATGGCTCCTATTGAACTTCGGGATGTAAAGACCCAATTGCTAGTACGTATCCTTGGGGTGCTCCTGTTCTATTCGTGAAGAATAAAGATTCAGTATGCGACTTTGTATTGATTATCAGGAGTTGAATCATGTCACCATCAAAAATAGGTACCCATTGCCACGTATTGATAACCTGTTTGATTAGTTACAAGGAGCACAATTTTTTTCAAAGATCGATCTTCGCTCTGGATATCATCAGCTGAAGGTTAAAAGCGAGGATATTCCAAAGATCGCCTTCGTAACTCGATATGTGCATTATGATTTCTTAGTCATGTCTTTTGGATTGACTAATGCTCCTGCTGGCTTCATGGATATGATGAACCGAGTATTCAAGGAATATTTGGATCATTTTCTGGCCATCTTTATTGATGACATCCTCATATATTCCAAAAGCCATGAAGATCATTAGCAACACTTGAGGTTGATACTCCAAAAGCTTTGTGAAAACAAGCTATATGCCAAGTTGAAGAAATACGAGTTCTGGCTTGAGGAAGTTGCATTCCTTGGGCACGTGATATCAAGTCATGGAATATCTGTTGACCCAGCAAAGATTGAAGCTATTCAAAGCTGGGAGCAACCTAAATCAGTGACCGAAGTACGTAGCTTTCTCGGATTAGCTGGTTATTATCAGAGATTCGTGGAAGGATTTTCTCGAATCGCTACTCCATTAACTCAGCTGACTCGAAAAGATAAAAAGTTCGGTTGGAGCGAGGAATGTGAGAAGAGTTTTTAAGAACTCAAGAGGAGGCTTATTTCAGCACCTGTTCTGACAATACCATCTCGCTCGGAGGGATTTGTCATCTACAGTGATGCTTCAGGCAAAGGGTTAGGATGTGTTCTCATGCAACATAGGAAAGTCATAGCCTATGCCTCACGACAACTCAAAGAATATGAGAGGAATTACCCTACTCATTATCTTGAGTTGGCAGCTGTCATTTTTGCGCTTAAGATTTGGAGGCATTACCTGTATGGAGAGAAGGTGGAGATCTACACGGATCATAAAAACCTCAAATATTTCTTCACCCAAAAGGAACTCAACATGCGACAACGACGTTGGCTTGAACTATTGAAAGATTACGATCATACCATCCAATACCATCTTGGAAAAGCGAACGTTGTAGCTGACGCACTGAGTAGAAGATCATATGCGGGTACGAGTGCAATATTGTCAACACAAAGGCCCATTTTGTATGACTTGAAAAGGATGGAGTTAGAGATAAAAACTCCAGGGACCAACATGATGATGGCAAACATTTGAGTAGAACCGACTTTAATCAATAAAGTTAAAGCTGCTCAAGCTACAGACCTGGAGAAAATGTGTATGAAGAAAAAAGTGCAAGAAGGTGCTATGCCGGAAGCACGAATCGATGAAGAAGGAATACTTCGAGTCAACTCCAGACTTTGTGTTCCTAACAACCCTGATTTAAAGTATAAAATCATGATGGAGGCGCACAACACACCGTTTGCAATCCATCCTGGGAGTACCAAAATGTATTGTGATCTTCGACATACATTTTGGTGGAGCAATATGAAGAGAGAGATAGCAGAGTTTATCTCAAGGTGTTTAACTTGTCAACGAGTCAAGGCGGAGCATCACGTACCAAAAGGTCCATTGCAACCACTTGAAATTCCAGAATGGAAGTGGGAACACATTACTATGGATTTCGTTACTGGTCTTCCCAAGGTTTCTCAAGGCATAGATACAATTTGGGTCATTGTTGATAGATTGACCAAGTCTGCTCATTTTCTACCTATACGAGAAACTTATACACTTGAACGTCTTGCTCGCATGTACATAAATGAGATTGTAAGACTGCACGGTATGCCAGTATCAATAGTTTTTGATCGAAACCCAAGATTCAATTCAAGATTTTGGGTTAGTTTGCAAAAAGCTATGGGAACGGATTTACGATTTAGCTCGGCATATCATCCTCAGACGGATGGGCAATCAGAGAAGACCATTCAAACTCTTGAAGATCTATTAAGACTCTGTGTGCTTGACTTCAAGGGAAGTTGGGATAAGTTCCTACCATTGGTGGAGTTTTCCTACAACAACAGTTATCAAGCAAGTATTGGCATGGCTCCATTTGAGGCGTTGTATGGAAGAAAGTGTCGTTCTCCAGTATGTTGGGATGAGGTGGGTGAAGCAACGTTGTTGGGACCGGAGTTGGTATGTATGACTACGGAAAAGATTCAAACGATCCGACAACGTATAAAAACCTCACAAGATCGACAAAAGAGTTATGCTGATCTTCATCGAAAGGACGTGGAATTCGATATTGGAGATCATGTGTTATTACGTGTTGCTCCATGGAAAGGAGTTACAAGATTTGGAAAGAGAGGAAAGCTCAATCCTCGATTCATTGGCCCATTTTTAATCATCGATCGAGTAGGAACTGTGGCCTATAGACTTGCTTTACTGCCATGTATATCTCGTGTTCATAACATTTTTCACATATCTATGTTACGTAAATATGTGAAAGACCGGAACCACATTATTGAATTAGAACCAAACGAGATAGAGGAAGATTTAACGTATGAAGAGTTACCTGTTAAAATCTTGGATAAAAAGGATCATA
Source organism: Panax quinquefolius (assembly GCA_020205615.1). Classification (NCBI taxonomy): domain Eukaryota; kingdom Viridiplantae; phylum Streptophyta; class Magnoliopsida; order Apiales; family Araliaceae; genus Panax; species Panax quinquefolius. The sequence continues at coordinate 228,047 of JAINUW010000382.1, forward strand.
TTCTACGCTCCAAGGTTATACCTCAAGTCAAAGTTTTGTGGATAAACCACGATGTGGAAGAAATGACCTGGGAGTTAGAATCTGAGATGAAATCAAGATATCATTACCTCTTCGACATACCAGGTATGCACCCTAATTTCGTGGATGAAATTTCATAAGAAAAGGAGGTTGTAAGACCCCAACTTTTTGAATAAAGATTAAATTTTCTCAAAATATATTTTTGAATATTATGGTGTGGATTTGATATAATGTTATAGTTGTGGGTAATATTTACAAATTTTGCAAAGTACGCAAGTTGTTATATAATATTCGATTGGGCAGGGAATATTCGTTTTAACATGGAATATTCGTACAATGGCACAATCATTGGTGGACCCCCACAACGGAATTATTGTCAGATTGAGAAAACGACAAAAATACTTTATGAAAACAACGGCGGAAGTTTTACTGTTAACTGTTGAACTACCCGGTAGTAAAAGTACAGTAATACGCGTGGTTGCTTAGTAGCACAAGGTATTTATTATTGATGCTTACGTGAGAAGTCACTCAAGTATACTCAATTATTGCTACAGTAATTGCAACATCATATCTCTCATATTATTGATTCGATTATTGTCACAGTATCATCTGCATAATATGTTATTTTATTAAATCAATAATTGAGAGGAAAAAGTTATTCATATTATTAAATTGCAATATTTACAATGTCTATAAGTTTTGTCAAGGAGAGGTTTAGTCACCTAATTGCCCGCCAATAGGGAGAAATCCTTATTGGAAAGTCCCCTCTTTCCTGGGAACGACTTGGTTGATAAATATTGTGGGTTATAATATTAATGATGAATCTTATTAAAATTGAAGTTGTGTTCGGAGTTGAATTTGGAGACGCGGACGTGATATTTGAGTCCGGAACGATGAAATTAGTAAAAATAGTGTATAAACACAAAATTTTCTGGAATTCACTATTTGGTTAAAAAGTCAACAGTTGACTTTTTTGGGAAAAGTCAAACTTTGAAATTTCAAAATTTATATTTTTGATAAAAATGGTTTCATTGTGTTGGAATTATTTGTGTTAGTAAAAATCGACAATTATTTCGATAATAATTGATGTCTGACGGTTATATTGACCAACCAGGTATTTAACCGGATAAATGAGAAATTTATTGCTATTATTTCACATGATTATAACTATTTGTTCACATGTGTATACTATTGTTTCACATTCTTGTTACTATTAGGGGAGTTGGTGCAAGATTGATAATACTTGCATGACTAAGTTAAAAATGGAGGTATAGATGGAGGTACTATACTGTAATTCGTATTTTCACATATCTAGAACTATTGATTCACATAATTTACAATTGAATCACATTATTTACTATTAGGGGAGGTGGTGAAAGTTTGATAATACTTCCATGACTAAATTAAAAATAAAGGAAAAGTTGGAAGTATTAAACTGTAATTTTTCGAGCCCAAAACGTGCAATTATTGAAACTATATTTTTCTATAAATAGAAGCTCATTCTTCCTTCATTTCTCACCAATTCACAAAAGTTTTAAAGAGATTATTATAGAGAGAAATTATAGAAAGAAGAAGAGAAGTCTGCTACCTCACTATTCCAGTATCTAGTTTTTCTAAGGTAGGAGTATTATTTCTTTCTTATATATGAAGAGAACTTACATTATTCCATTCTTTATTATTACATTGGAATAACTGATATCATGAGCTACCCTATACTTGGTGAAATTCTTACGTTGTTCCATTCTTTATCATTCTGTTAGAACAACATCGTATGCATGCGTTCTACCTTGGGACTGGTTAAAATCTTTATTACTACTGTTGGAATATTCATGCTCGCTTTGCGTTTTAATGGGACTGATTCCATCTTTATTATTATTCATTTGAATATCCCGTCATGCGTTTTTACGCCGGACACGATTCCGTCTTTATTATTACATTGTTGAATATCCCATGCGTGCATTTTATCTTGGGACCTAATTTCGTTATTTGTTATTCTTTTGGAATAACTTGCCTGTGCGGTCTATCTCATGCCTGGTGATTTCTTCTGTTATTCCATTCCTTGTTATACTCAGTTGGTTAAAGTTTTGACATCTATACTCCATGAAATTAGTGGAATATCCTTGAAATTTGCGCTTCATCCAGTATCTTTTCATGGAAATATTCTTTCGAGCATTCTTGAATTTTACTCAACAAAGCAAAGATCATGTTGACAATTTGGACGTTATTAGTTCTGGATAAATTAATTCTTGAACTTGTTTTATTGAATTCTTATATCATTGTCATCATCCTCATGTTTATATTTTGTTGAAAGTCATATGTGGCCTATAGTGCATAGATGGACTTGGTATGATTATGACCAGGGATTATTCGTTGTAATCATGACCGTAATGTTACAAATGATGTGGAAAAAGTCCCCATTGGCCCGTAGTGCATTGATGGATAGTTGTTGGCATGATCATGACCATTATTGAATACACAAATATTCTTGGCCCGTAGTGCATGGATAATTGTGGTCGTGATACTAAAGAATATCCTTGGCCGTAGTGCAGGGGTGATTCGATGATGTGGATTATTTATTAAGCTGAGTCCCAGCGATAAATGTGATGAAAAACCTTTTAAATCATAAAAGATAGTATATTTTATTCTCTACTTGACTATTTTAATGGATTGCTTATTCCGCTGCAGTTAAACTTGATGTTTGTTATATTGTATCAGTTTAACACTGTTGATGGCTAACGATTATATATTCTGCATTATCTTAGTCATAATATTTCCTACTGGGCTAGTTGTGCTCACCCTATTACTTTTATTGTTCTTTTTAGGAAATGAGAACGTAGCAGGGACTAGTCGGGGAACGAAGTGACGGAGCAGATGATAGCATTAGTAGTCCTCACTATTTAGTGAAATAGTGGAAAATAAATGTAATAATATTGAATTTGAGTTTGTATATTGTTTAGACGACAATATTTGTATTAAAACTCACAGCTTATATTTTGTCGTACTTTACACGACAGTTGTATAATTAAGTTGTATTTGTATTTTGTACCATGTATTTGACGACTCAGAATAGGTGATGTATACCTATTTTGGGGGCATCACACGAAGCATGTTCGAGAAAAATAATGTACAAAGCAGTGCCGAACTCCTCGTGGGCATGAAAACCATATGAGGAAATCCAAACACCGTGAATAAATTTACAAGCTACTTACAGCTGAAAATGTCCATCATGGGAACCGAATCTAGATCCAGTAGACTAAATCTGTGATCACATGATTCCTAGGCTTACATAATACCGCAATTTATATGAAAGCAGTAAGCAGTTATATATATAAAAGCTTTATATATATATATATATATATATATATATATATATAAACATGATCAGCCACCACGAAGCACCTTCATGGGGATCAAAAATGTAAATAAAGTTTGTAAAAGCAATCAACCGCCACGTAAGTAAACTCTAAAGTGGACGAAAAGTAAAATATATATATATATATATATATATATATATATATATATATATATATATATATATATATAAGCGAGAACGCACTTTTGATTTAAAATTGTGCTCATCGAACAAAGTTCGACAATAGTTGATATATATAAATATATGTATATTATAGTTGTAAATGTACCAGATGTAAAATCATAGCTCATCGAACATAGTTCGACACACAGTTTTTATATATAAGTATATAAATATATGAAAACAAATAAATGCTCCAGACATAAGTCTAGGCTCACCCAACAGAGTTTGACACACAGTTCATATATATAAGTATATATATATACGAAAGTAAATAAACGCTCCAGACGTAAGTCTAGGCTCAATCGAGACATAACTCGATAATATTAGTACATATATATATATACAAACTGAAATGAAACCACAGACCGAAGTCCGGGCACACACATGCAACTTGACTCTCAACATGAAGAATGTTTTGTGCAAAGATGAAGTGAAATGCTTTAAAGTGTATAAGAAGGCTTACAGTGGACTGCCAAAGAAGACTTCAATAACTTAAAATGGATGAACAGTAGGCTCCCGCCGGTAAAAATATGACAGGATATAAGCTCAAAATTGTTTGAAATAAGAAAGCACTCAGTTTCTAGTGTGCACAAAGCAAATTGGACTGGGTTTCCTCGTTATTTCTCTTGCAAATAAGGCACCCCAAGCCCTCTATATATAGAGGGGGGTGCCGCAGGTCTAACCACGACTGCTTGGGATGCCCAGGGCAATGGGGGTCTCGCCGTATTGAAGTACGTATACTTGGACAACGCGTTGTTCGCTCAGACTTTTATAACTTTCAATCCGGGAGTCCGAAATTCTAGCAACTAATTGGTTTATGACCATTTTTGGCTTGTTTAAGAAATTCTAGCAACTAATTACATACATATAATTGATGTAATTTACACATAATTGTTAACAATCATCTATATACCAATTACCCACCACTAATCAACAATATCATAAACTAATTATTTGAAAACACTGTTTTTAAAACAAAAACTCTATTGTTGATATATTCTAATTACAGTGAACGTAATTCCATGCTTATAACCAATTTAATACCTATGAAATACCATTATACCAACATATAAACCAGTTAACATGTATAGTTCAATTCCTTAGTTAGCATACAAAATTTTGATATTTCTACAAAACATATATTCTTATATCTATTTTTCACTGTAAAACCAAGTTCTCTTTCTAAATCGTAATTTAGCATACAACACACACACACACACACACACACACACACACACACACACACACACATATATATATATATATATATATATATATGCTAACTATAATAATTACAGCTACTCATATTATCATAACCAATTATAAAACACAGTTTACCAAAAATTTTGAAAAACTTTATATATACAAAGGAAATAGAAGAATACATGGACTTTAGGCATCACTTAACTATAACATATATATATACGTACATCTTTTTAAGTTTAGAGGAACATACCTCTTGTTTGATTAGATAATCTTTGTTAATCACTGATAACTTTCTTTTGCTACTTCTCTCTCTTAGGTTTTCTCTCAAATTCTCTGAAACCTTCTCTTTGAAAACCCTTTTTCTCTGAACTTCTTCTTAGGCTTAGGCTTAGGCCATATACAATATAACGTAAAAGTAAAAACTAAATCGATAACAAAGCGTATATAAAAGAAACGCATATATAGTCATAATAGACCTAATAAGTATTATCGGTTATCAAGATATAACGATACTTATAAATATATAAATTATTTATTTAGTTAATAATTTAAATTCAAAAGAAATCCAAAAGCTATAAGGCTTTGTTTGGAAAACCATTAAAATTTACATGATTAATATACTTAACCTTGTTTGGCAAAAAACTAAATTAAAATTACTTTAATTTATTTTAATAACTCTTTATAACATAGTTATTTGTCATACTTTATTTAATAAAAATTTATTAAATAATTCACTTAATCACATAACTCAATCCACATATTAATTATTTAACAACTAAATAATTAACTAAATCAAATCAATCTAATTGAACAATTATTTATCCAATAATAAACACATCCAATAAATATTTATATAAATCAATAAATATTTATAATTTACATTTAAAAAATTTGGAATGTTACATCATTCCCCTCTTATAAGGATTCTGTCCTCAGAATCACAACTCAAACCACTCATTTGTTACAATCTTCCCTACTTACAAAGATTCTGTCCCCATAATCGAAGACAAAAATTAAACAAATAACTTAGAGTAATCTTTCATCATTTTATCTAAATATAGGTTTTATATTTCCTACTACATTCATTACTTTAACAAATTCTAGGTTTCATTTCATAACCTTCACTTGAACTCAATAATATTCTGAGTATTATACATCTTTTAACCCATTCATTTCCTTTTCTAAGGATCGTTATCATCAACACTCGGGATATTACATTCACCATTTCTTCTAAGAATTTCGTCCTCGAAAGTTTTATTTATTCAATCTAACAAAATTGATTTTACACTAATACTTTATTCATTCCTTGGGTTTTATAACCACTTCTTTCCACAAACATCTTTCTGTAATTATTAACTCTTCTATTAAAAGTTTTACGTTATTCTTCGATAACTCATCTACTTCTCACTTCAAAATCTATTTTCTCACTTAATCAACACATTCATCATTCAGTGTCGTATTCTACGACTTACTTCTTTCTAAGGAATATTTTCCTTTTTCACTTCCATCTTGCAGAATAACAAGAATCTTCCACAATTGTTTAATAATTGGGAAATAGTATGAATAACTCAGGAATTTAAAAGATTCCAAATCATACTGAGGGTCACAAGACCTTGAACTATATTCTCTAGGTTTAATAGTGCTTCACCCCCGGTTCTTCACACTTTAAACCCTCTTTGGCAGAATGTTTATCAATCACAAAGACTGAAAACACCCTCCGCAAGTACTCTAGGTCATCAACCTATTGTACATGTATTGTGCATAAATATTTCAGCGCAAAGTATAAACTAAGCGTAACCTCTAATAAAAGAGTTGTTTATCTCAGAATTTAGAGTGCAAGCATTCAACTGAGGGTCTAATGACCACGAACCTTGTCCACAGTTATAAGTAATCTTTCAACTTTAACTTTTATAGTCATATGACTATAATGACTTCAAGGTACTTAGGGGATCAATCCTTTGTACATGTATTGTGCACAAACATTTCACCGCAAAGTATAAACTAAGTGTAACCTCTAATAAAAGAGTTTTTCATCTCAGAATTTAGAGTGCAAGCATTCAACTGAGGGTCTAATGACCACGAACCTTATCCACAGTTATAAGTAATCTTTTAAATATTCCGCAATTTTAGTGTTTTTAATATCGAATAATGATGTAAAATTTGAGATTTAATGTATGGTTAACGACCGAAGTGGAGATTTAAATGGTATGAATTTTGGGGTCGTTACAGTTGGTATCAAATCCGATAGGTTAGAAACCTTAGGTAGGAGTACCGTAGGCTATAACCTTAGAGAAGAAAGGTGAAGATAATGAAAGAATAAGCTCAAATAGAGTTTGAATTATAAGAAGTAATTTAAGAAATTTATAAAGGAGGGATTTAAAACATGCAAAAGAGGATTCAGAGAAGAATCTCGCAGAGTTTTAAGGAATATGAATGTGGGGTTACCCAACTCCAATAATAAGGATGTAAGGTGATAATAAATAGACAATGTCAATAAGAAGAGAATGATAAAGAAGTTACGAATAGAGAGTATGGTGCAATTGTAATCTTTTGTAGTTGATGTATGGTATCTGGGCTAAACGAATCCTTCATAGAGCGGAGGTATATACGAACTAGTAACTCAGAACCTAGTTTGTTGGTTGTTTCTGGGAAACCACTCAGCGTACCATATTGAAACTGTTAGAGACTCGATGTGTACCAAGTTTAGTAAATGGATATGTGTGATGAAAGTGTAGACCTTAAATGGAATGTTGGAGCAATATAATGAAGTTAGAAATTCTTAAAGGAAGAATTATTATATAAATAAGTATATTCAAAGAAGAATCTTGAAGATATATAAAGATAAGAAATTGGAGTTTCCTAACTCCAAAAGCCAAGATAACGAATAATATCATAAATGATGATAAAGGAAAGAAAGAGGATCATAAAATAAAACGATCACGAGTTAAGAAAAGAATCTTAAGGGAGATGATTATAGAATAAGATCACGACATGATTTGTTTAAGTTATAAAAGAAAGATGGTAAGAATTTTGGGGTCGTTACACCATTAATATTAAAATATTAATGTATTTCATGAAAATATATTAAAAGTTATATTTTATTACTTAAAATATTTTAAGAACCTTTAAATCATTTTTATATGATTTTTAAAACATTAAAACTATTTTTCCATAATTTATTTAATATAATTATTAATTAAATCAAATATCATTAATATTAAATTATTAATGAAATTCATCCCAAAATATTAAAAGTCATTCAAAATAACTTAAATTATTTTCTAACACTTTAATATATTTTCAAATTATTTTTAAAATATTAAAATCATATTAAGTAATGTATTTAATATAATTATTAAATAAATTAGATATCATTAATATTTGAAAATATTAAAATATTAATGAAATATATCTCAAAATATTAAAAATCAATCATTATACCTTAAAATAATTTTTACAAATTAATTATGAAATTTTTATAATTATTATTCATTTTATTCTAATTATTTAATAAAATAATTAATTTTTAAAATAAGTTGTCGCTAAAGGGGTCTATAGCGACAAAACTGTCGTTATAGGTGTTCTTGAGCATTCAAGAACATTCATGTTCAGTGTGCAAGGTGCCTAGTTTGACCACTCATAGATCTATGATCTTGATGTTTTTTGGGCATGCAAAGGTGTTAAGGATGTAGTATTGATGTAATACTACAAGCGTAAACAAGTTCCAAGGCCAAACTACATCACAACAGTAAGATACAAGTCATTAAAAAGCTTGTCAAACATGTTCTTGAGTTTCTAGGTTGCCCAAAAACTCATGCAGTGCTAAGGGTCCACTTTTAGATCTTCATAACTTTGATTCTAGGTTTATTCTAAGTGTTATAATGTAACACTTATGTATTAGAGATATCAAGGTACAAAAGTAATACACTTTTGTAGCCTAACAACATCACAACTGAAAGATCTATGTGAAGACCCCAGATCCGGGTCCCAAATCACCGCGGATCCGGTACAAACAGAATCTATTTCTATTGCGGAAGATATAAACATAAATTATTTATACAATAAACTTTACACACTATTCTCCAAGTTCGAGTAACCTTAACTTAATACACGAACCAATATTCTATCTAGCAAACAATGTTATTATCATACTATACTATTACAATTTAAATGCACATATAATCCCAAGCTGAACTTGGCTTTGACTTTTCCTTGTATCAGACGTATTCGCCTTATCTGCAAATTTTTTTCATGATATAGCAAGGGTGAGCAACAAGTTTGCCCATCAAGTTTAATTTCAATAAATTAAGGATATATCATGATGGAAAGATTTTGAACAATAGATGGCTAACATTCAACAATATAATTGTGAACTAGCATGCATAAATTTTCATAGCTGAACGAACAATGAACATGAACATATCAATTATATCTGGACCAAATGATATTAAAGGTGATCAGCCTTTCATACCTTATGAATATAGTCAATATGCACTGAGTACGATTCAAAAATTCTTAGACATGGTAATTAGTAATGATTATCCACAAGCATATTTGAATAAAGAAGTTGAGTTAAGGAAAACTTGCCTGAACCGTTGATTACCGTTATGCATTCTAGTAAGCTTTGTCTGAATACCTAATATAAATAATATCGATCTACAAATTAGAATAATATCATCATAATATTTAAAATAACCTAAACACATTATCAGATAACTCTATCAGTCTATACATCATATAAGACCTAGTATCAAGTTAAACTATTACTGTATGAGTTGACTCCGGTACTATTTTGACATCCCGACGGCCTAGTCGGAGAATTATCGAGTTTAATTTAATTAAACTATGCCTAACACTTAACGATTATCTTAAATAATTATATTATCAATCAAAATAATTTTCCAAGTCTCATAATAATTTTTACAAAATTATTATCATTTATCATGATTTTTCAATCATTAATATCGTATTTATCTAATTTAAATATCACAGTATTTCATTATCATTAATATTTATTTAATATTCAATATTAATGAAATACATGTCATAATATTATAATATATTTATAATATCATAAAATGTTTTTAATACCTTAAAATCATATTTATATGATTTTAAAACTTTAAATCCATTATCAGATAATTTATTCTAATATTAAAATATTAATATTTTCATGACAAAAATATCAAAAGTTATATTTTATAATTTAAAATATATTTTATAACCTATAAATTATTTTTATATGATTTTTAAATCATTAATTCTATTTTCTAGAATTTATTTAATACATTTATTAAATAAATTAATTACCATTAATATTAACTAATTAATGAAATTCATCACATAATATTAAAAGTCATTAAAAATAACTTAAAATATTTTCTTATACCATAATATAATTTTTCATGATTTTTCATGTAGTAAAATCATTTTTAACTAATTTATTTAATATTATAATTAAATACCCATAATATTCCAAAAATATTAAAGATTAATGAAATATATTCAAAATAATTAAAAACCCATTTTTGGACTTTAACATAATTTTTAGGAATTTATTTTGTATTTTTCATAATTAAAAACTATTTAATACTAATTATTTAATAAAAATAATTAATTTCCGTAATTAACTTCCACTAAAGGGCCCTATAGCGACGTAACTGCCGCTATAGGTGCTCTTGAGCGTTCTTGAGCCTTCAAAGTTTGTTTGCATGGTACTACCTTTGACCGGTTCAAATTTTATGATTTTGATGTTATCTGGGTTGTCTATTATGTTAATGTTGTTGTACTGATGTAGTACTACAACCCTAAACATGTTCCATAACCATTCTATATCAAAACAGCAAGATCTAAGCTCCAGAAATCCTTGTCAGACATGTTCTTGAATTTCTGGGTTACCCAGAAACTAAAACAGTGTCATGGTCCCTTTTTGAGCTTTGATTAATACGGTCTCTGATAATGTTTTAAGTGGTTGAATGATTCTAGATTGTAGTAATAAAGTAGGTATTCTCTCACTCTCTCTCTAATCTATATATTTTGATGATACAATGCATTTGGCTGATCTAGATGACTGATGCTGGAGTGTTTTTTAAGTCACATGGAGTTGTTGGAGTTGGTGAACAACTCCTATTTGGCAAGATTCACAAGCAACTAATTAAAGAATGTGACAAAAGGGAAATTTAGTCATTTTGCTTCAAATTTTAATGGCAGAATTGACAATTGTCTAACCCTTAGGGTTTAACCCTAAGGTTTTGTGCATTAATTTTCTAGGATTTCTAATTAAAGCTTAAAATAGAAATTAAACTTTCTAAAAATGGAAATTAGGGTTTCCAAATTAAATTAGTTTTTCTAATCACTTAGGATTTGTAATTAGGATTAATGTTTCCTAATTAACATAACTTTCTTAAACAGCAATTAGGGTTCCTAATTTTTGCAATTAGGGTTTCAAACTTTAAAATTAGGGGTTTCTAATTAATTATTAGAGTTTCCCTAATTAAGTCTATAATCATAAATACGTACCTTTAAATTCTCAATTTAAGGCTTTCGAATTCCAACTTAGGGTTTCGAATTCCCAAAACTGAAATTAGGGTTTCCAGACCGGTACTAGGGTTTCTTATATGTTGTTAGTATTTTCTAACTAAACACTGATGTTCTTAATATAATACTAGGGTTTGCCACATATATAGGTTATCTGGTCAACCCTTGACCCTCAACCATAAATTGTACTCGTATAATACCATATACATAGAACATATACACTTATATACTTAATCCTGAATAATTTACCAAAAAATTTTAAACCCACCAAAATCCTTCAAAGAATTTTGAAATCCTTAAAATTTCTTCACAGAAATATCAAATCCATTCACTTATTTTCTGTCTAGGTTTACTATTCAACTTTTCATCCACCGTTTAAGATTTAAATAATTATCTAAATTCTCGGGTTGTCACAATCTAGGACGGTTAAAGCTTGTCAGAAAACTGTTCTTGAAGATTTCTGGGTTTTCCAGAATCTTATCAAGTAGTTGGTCAACCCTACTTTGACCATCATTTACTTTGATTATGTGCATGATCTGAGTGTTCTAATAGGATGGTTGTGTAGTCTATATGTCAGTCTACAAAACATATACACATACATGGCCTAACAACTTAACAATAGCAAAACCTAAGGCCTGCAAAGTGTACTATCAAACAAATCTGGGTTTCTAGGTTGCCTAGATTTCCAGACTCTGTGCTCGGTCAACCATGTTTGACCATCAATAACTTGATATATAAACATGGTATTGACTTGATTCCACTTCCAGTCTACTCTCCTCATGGCATAGAACATTAATATAAGACTTATCCAACCTAACATCTAACACACAGATCTATGGGCCCTAACATATGGCTGTCAGACCACAATTTAGGGTTCTTGGTCAGTTGCTAAAAATTCTATTTTCATGTACCTAGATGTTATGAATCTATGGTATAACATCATAGATCACTAAATAACATCTTATAACACATATCTAAACAACAAATCACATCATTAACATAAATCATAAGGATTTAATAAAATTTAGGGTTTATGCAAAAACCCAAAACCCTAATAAGACTCGGATATGTAAATTCAGATATATTAATAAAATTTCTCCATTCTGTAAATGTTATGTGTTAATATATACTCTGTTTAACAAATTAGGTCAAATAGATTTGCGTTCGAAAATTGACGTGCTTGACACCTCGTACTTAAAAATTTTCTTCCGAAAATAGACTTTTCGATATATTTGTTTTAGAAGCTGCTTTGTCATGCTTACACTGACAAAACACTTTGTCGTAATTGTTAAGATTAGTGGAAAATCTAGGTTAGGAACCCTAGATTATAAACCTTAACCTTAGATTACAAACCCTAATTCTAATTTATAAACCCTAACCCTAAATAGCTAGACTAAACCATAATTTGGTTATCCTAATGCCTAATCATGATTACTAAACTTCAACTAGGTACTAATAAACATCATTAAACAACCCTAATCATTTAAAATAAAACCCTAATCAAGATTAGTGAAGATTAGGGCATAATTAAGCTACTAATCTAACCTAACTAGCTTATAAGTAGGTTAGGAGTCACCAATGCAAGTTCCTAGGCTGTACATGACATGCTTGTAACTCCAAAGCACCAGAAGAGTCATAAGATCAGATATTTGTGGAGACAACAAGGTGAAAATGACACAAAAACCCTAACCTATCAATTCTATAAATAGCAGCCCAATTCCAATTCATACCAACGAATTTTCTAAGCCTAAACACTCATATATCATACCTCTATAAGCCTTGGTGATAGCAACAACATATTCAGTAGCCAGAAATCCAAAATCAAGCGAGAAAGGTGCAAACCCTAATTTATAGTTAGATCTTTTATGTTTTGTTCAAATTGTTGTTTAGATGTTAAGAATTATGTATTAGTATGTTAGAAAGTATGTTAGGTTGATAGAACATGTTTTCATAACATCTAGATGCCTCAAATTAATGTTTTTAGTAATCTAGAAATTTTGGAAAATCAAGCCTGACAGTCGAATGTCAAAGCTTGTAGATCCATGTATAGTTTTTATTAGGTCTATTATCCGTATGTTATTTGTAGTTTGACATGAGGTCTTTAATCTGGAAAAGAAATCAGGTTCATTGGAACTGTATATTGCAAGTTATAGGTGGTCAAAGGTGGTTGACTGATCACGAAGTTCTATTTTTTGGGTTACCTAGAAAACTCAAGAACAGGTTGTGCCGGCTATTTTGACCAGCCTTTTAATCGCTATATGTTTGTTGTTTTAATAACTTTTTATAATGAATTAGTACCTTTATATACTTACTACATACATATGACCTTAAAATGCTTAAACAAATCATAGGATTACTGGAATTAATGGTCAAAAGTCGTTGACCGAGCTTGACCAAGTTTTCTGGGTAACCCATAAAATTGACGAACATGAAGAACAACCGTTGGCTGTACTTTGACCAACTTAGATCGAGACCTTAGAAATATAGTTTGTCCAAACCAGTGTTAGATATATGTACCTTGACATATAGACTACCTATTACAACAAACACAACACAAATCCATCACACAGATTCAAAGATATAAATGCTACAAATCATTGACCGACCATGACCACTGTTCTGGGTTACCCAGAAACTTAAGAACATCTCTGACAGTGACTTTGAACCTCTATAACTTCTTGTTATATGAAGGTTAAAGTACAAAATTTGTTTGATGTTGTACTACTGTAAGAATACTATAACATCTATAATTGTCCAAACTCAGAATCATTAACAATAACAAGAGAAATCTTAGTCAAAGTGGTCACTTGGCCATGACCTGCTGGAAACCCAGAAGCTCAAGAACACCTATAGTGACACTTCCTGTCACTATAGGGCTTTAGCGACGGACATAAAATGTTTTTAGCAAATAATTAATAACAATTAGAAATAATTAATAAATAAATATAAATTAATATAAAAATAGATTTAAAATTATATGAAGTTTTTATAATTAACTTTTAATATTTTTACATAAATTCAATAAATATTTTATTTTATTTGTATATTATTACTTATAAATAATAAATAATTATTGAAAAATAATATTACTGATTTAAAAATCATAATAAATGATTATAAATTATTTAAAAATAGTAAACAAAGTTTTTATAATATTCTAAGTAATTATTAATTATTTAGAAAAGGAAATAAATGAATTAAAAACCATTTAAGGGATAAATAAATACTTTAAAATTATTATAAGCTTCTAGAAATTATTGTAGACACTCGAAATTTTTTGTACACCTGTCACTAACATTGTAGAAGGACAAAATCGTCTTTCAAGAGAGAACCCTGGAAGACAGTTCATATCCATTCCTGATACTACTGGAAGCTAACCATCAACCCCAGAGCACATACTAGGAGTAACAATTTCAACCTCGAAGATAACACCGAGGCATGCAGATCCAATACCGGAGCACACACCGGAGAAGACCGATTAATCTCGGAGATAACCCTGAGGTATCCAGTCTCAGTCATAATCACGGGAATAGATACCAACCTTGGTGATCACCCCAAGGAATACAGTTCAGGCGATAACCCCAAAAATGCTTGTTTCAAATGCAATCAGCTTCAATCTCGGCGCTCACAATGAGATACCCAGTATTAACCTAGAAATAACACCGGGAGGACAAGCACGGCTCAGAGTAGACACTGAGGACCTTCAACACTTGCAGCAGTTAAATCTCAGCAATAACCCTGAGCAACGTCTGCTTTATCATCACAAACTGGCGATAACTCCGGTGAGGGGCCAAGGCATCATCTCGCCACTCTAAAGCCATATCACGTCGTCTCAACATTTTATACACACATCTCTACACAACGATGTCCCACAAGAATCAAGAAAAACCAATCCCGAGTGACTATTATGCGGGGTAACGAATAGAATTTGATGCTTGAAGACCGGAAGACATCATCCCATCTTCAATGACTTCGTACAAACTCTAATCCCATGCCATTGTACAACTCTCGACAACAGCGGTCTGAAATAGGTCCTATATACCTCAGTCGGATGCCCGAATTGCAATTCTGAAAGTTCGAGCGGACATTGCAGTGCCTACGTGCATGTACTACGAGACGACCCGACCCGACCCGAGAAACCCGGGGCAACCCGGGCATCCTCAGGTACACCTGCAGCTGGCCGCATGTACACCTGCGGCTCCCCCCTCTATAAATAGAGGGCTTGGGGTGGCCATTTTGAAGAGAGAAAGAGCGAGGAAGCCCTGTCAAATTTGCTCCGTACTTGCAATATACTGAGTGTTTTCCCATTTTTAACACTTGTGAGCTCACATATAGCTACTTTTGTACCGGCGGGAGCCAAGTTTCATCCACTATAAAGATATAAAAGTCTTCTTTGGCAGTCTACTGTAAGCCTTCTCACACACTTTAAAGCCTTTCTCTTCATCTTTGCACACACCCTTCTTCACGTTGAGAGTCGTGTTACGTGTGTTTGCCCGGACTTCGGTCTGTGGTTTTATTTTAGTTTGTATATATATATATATATATATATATATATATATATATATATATATATATGGACTAACATTATCGAGTTATGCCTCGATTGAGCCTGAACTTGATGCGAGCGTTTATTTGCTTATATATATATATATATATATATATATATATATTTAATGTGTGTGAATTTTGTTCGATGAGCCTAGATTTTTGATCGAGGCGTTTATCGCTTTAATATATATATATATATATATATATATATATATATTAATCGTGTGTCGAACTCTATTCAATGAGCCTAGTGTTGGGTAAAATCTAATTACGCACAACATGCAAGTATACATGGTCAACAAGTAATAAAGTGAAAGTAGAGTATCGTTCGCATGAGGAATTGTTTAATAGAAAATCACCAAGTACTAACCCGTAACCAACTCAATCTTATTTAAACGAATGAATTTCAAATTATATAAATTAAACTACTATTAAATTCCACTAGTTAAATTAAGATAACAAAGATTTAAGATCACAAATTTACTTATTATTTGATTTAAGTTAACACACTTCTCATCAATTATTCTGTATCCTAAATTGTTAATCAAGAACACTAAAGCAGATAAAACCACCTCTCGATGCATAATACCCATATTAAAGTCAATCCACAATTAAGATAAAAATTCGTTAAACACCTTAATCAACTAACAAAAATCCACATTCTCTATCCGATTACATGCGGTGTCAAGCATATCTCTACCTTAACACTCATCAAGTTTAAGCTACTAACAAAATCCTGAACACATGCTATCATGATCAGATCTAAATCAATACTTCATCTCTCGAGTTCATATAGATTATCACGGTAATCGATGGCCAATCAATTAATTCTAAATCACAATAGACAATCCTCACAATAGAATATAATAATTGATAGCGAATCATATTAAAATAAACTACACACTAAGATCCATTGTAATCTCAAACAAAGAATTAGTTCATGATATTTGAATTAAAACTAAAAATCAAAAATTGAAATAACATTAAATGATAAAAATAAGAGTAGAGTAAAAATAAATCTGTTGTCAGCAAATCTCCTTCTTCTACAAGCTCCTGCTCTTGATCTTCAATGGTCTTCAAGTTGCTTCAATCTCCAAATCTAATTAGAACTAGTGTTTTGATCTAATTTACTCTAATCTAGTCTAATTGAATCCTCTATCTAGTCTCTAATCTCCCTAATCCTTGTGATTCTCCTCCTTTTATAAGTCTCTTCATATGCCTTTAGGTCCTCTTGGAAGTCCTTGTGTCAATCGGATCGAAACAATCCTTCCCGGACTCAAATTGGACCAAAATTCGCATTTTCGCGCATTTTCAGGGCATATCCCAACCCAACGGGGGTCTAGGCTTTTTTTGGGCCCGCCCCGGCGGGCTACGAGCCTGCCTTGTGACTTGCATGCCCACCCCGGCGACGGTTTTGTGAAGGAAAAGTTTCTGCTTAGACGTCCTTTGGGAAAACGGCAATAACTTTTGATCCGAGAAGAGTTACGAGGCCTTCCACCTATCAAATCGAAGATATCGACGAGCTCTACAACTTTCATTCTTTGATATTGTAGAAATAACGAACAGGTGAAGGTCCAAATTGGGCTGGAAGTGAATGCTATGCAAATGGCCACCCAAAACAGTGACGGTCGACGTTCGTTGGTACAAATGATCATCACTCTTGCATCCGAACTCCGATTGGAATGATTCAAGATGTTCTGGAAAGCTAACAAGAAGTTCTACAATGTAATCCAAGTTCCAAGCCAAGAACATGAAATCCCAAACGATGTCCAGATTTGCTTTTCTTTGCGATTTCATACCTATTCCTTGCGATTTCATCTCCCAAACATATAATCTACAAAACGAACACAAAGTGCATGAAAAATAACTAAGAAACATGAGATTAAGCAACTAATTCAAGTAACAGATACCGAATAAGTAGGTATAAAACCTACTTATCAAATACCCCCAAACTTAAACCTTTGCTTGTCCTCAAGCAAAAACACAAAATAATAATGCAATACAACTAATCTACATGCCTATGAATCCAACAGTAATGACAGAAACAAGTCTATTCAACCGGCCTTAGAGAAATCAAGTAAACATGATAATACATCATATCAAAACCAATCAATAACTTCTCAATCAATCATCAAATCTTAGACTGTTATCACTAATATAGTGCGTGTGTGTGTTTCTACAACAATGTTAAGCGATATAAAATCAAATTTAACACATAACAAGTCTTTTTCAAGGCATCATACAAAGTTGTAAACTCAAGAAATCCAAAAACAAGCTAGATTCAACTAAAATCAAACAATTACCAATATCGAGGGTCAACATGGGATACTTATGCTTTATTTTCATCTACGGGGGCTTTTTGCTCTTATTTCCCGTTTTATTCTCTCTTTTTTCTTTTTTTTATATACACATAGCTATGCAATGTCTTATTTTCTTATTCTTTTCAATGCTACCTTAACGAGCTTTCGACCAACGACTCCCAGACCATTAAGACCTTAGGGTGCTAGGTGTAAAGACAATCCCATCGGGCTTACTTACTCAAGTAACAAAGGCCACAAAACTAGACAAGCACGCCACGATGTTTATTCATACTTTTTATTTTTCTTTTTATTTTTCTTTTTTTTTCTCTTTTTTTAGTAGCTTATATACCGCAAATATTCCCCAAACTTAGGTTCTTGTCTAACTTTCTCCATCACTACTTACCTTTGTCATTCTTTTATTTAAACTAGCATTATCCTTTAGAATCCCATTATGTATCAATTTAAACTCAATCATTCAACAAGTTGTTTTTATTGTGATATCCTTATTATACCAGTTTCAAACAGAAAAAGACTCAATTCATAACAAGAAATCACATCAAAGCTCTAATAGTCAGTACTATACTTGTCTACCCAATTCTAATCTCATCATTGGCCAAAATAAACTGTAACTATCTAACAGCTAGAATCATGCAAGATGAACATAGTAACTAATTATTATTTTTGATTTTTTTTAGTTATAAATAAAAACTATTATGCAACTACTCTACTATGCAAACTATTATGCAATTACACTACATGAATGCACACATAAATAAAACTAAATTACTTAACTCCCCCAAACTTAACAATTATAATGTCCTCATTGTAAAATAAAGCATGAAGTGGACGAGGACTTCCCTGTAATCATTTAAGCTTGTGGTGATGGTGGCATTGGCGGCGACGATCATTTTCCTATCCATTGGACCTCCAATACCTGCAATGAAGTGAGACAACATGGATTATAATAACACTTGGATTCCTATCTACTAAATAAACTAGGAAAGCATATAAAAAATAAAAAAATTCTTGGGTTGCCTCCTAGTTAGCGCTTGAATTATAGTCTTTCAGCCTGACTTTGTCTGGTCAACGCTATCCAATTCCTTTTCGAAAGTTGAGGAACCCTCCATCCATCAAAAATAATGTAGCTTTTGGTAGGTTCCCATTTGTGATAGCCATTGCATTAAAGTCACCTAGCATGCTCTGATTTGGTATAATCTCCATGAAGAAGGGCAAATAACAAGGTGCTATCTCCATTGTGTTTGTGATCATATTTGGGCATGGAAGTGCGTCAAACACAATGGGCTCTTCGTCTATCTTCTCTTTCTCGTCCCACCACGGCTTCATTGTTGCCCTAGCTCTTATGTCATAAAGAGTATCGCCGACGACATGACTACCTAGCAGGCATGGTTTTGCAAATCTAACCGGATCCTTGAACTTTGGTAGAGAAGAAAATTGGGGCACTAATAACATCGGCTCATCCTTGTTAGTACTTATAGTTAGTTCTTCACCGACCTTGTTGTCATTATCCCCATTTGTCTCTTTTCCAACATCTTGTGGCTCATCCAGTTGTAGATTTGGCTCGGGCACTTCATCAATCTCGGAATTCTCATCATAACACCAATTGTTTCGAGGAAGGTTCTTTACAGCTTTGGTCATTTGCTCTATCTGATCCGTAAGATTTTGAATTGACCTCGCTTGATTACTCATCTTCTCCTCATTTGCTGATACGAACTTGGAAAACAATTCCTCCAATCTTGAATTATCTGTCTCTTATGACACTAGAGGTGGACATGAAAATTCTGGTGTGTCTGATGGATTAAGAGCGTAATGTTGGTCTTCATAAGTATCGCTCCATGACGAATCCGGGTGATACCCCCAAACTTGATGATAATTAGCATATGTATAATCGTTGAGGTATTCACCACGTGTTGTCCCGGCCCAAAACTAACGGTGCATTGATGACTCGGATGATTAACAGCACAATAATTGCAAGTAACCGCCACACTTTGACGACGTTGTGCTGCAAAAGCGTCCAACCTCCTCGAAAGTGTCTCAATTTGTGCTGATAATACAGAAAGTGTCGCGGGTCCATCAATCTCCGCTCCCCTTAGCTAAGTCATTCTTATATACGGCCATTGATAATTAAATTCCTCCATGGTATCTGAAAAGAAAGAAATATAGGAAGAGAATTAAAAATAAAAATAAAAATGTTTAAATTAAGACTAATTTGATTGAAATTAATATTGCTAAATATTTATTAAATTAATTCCCCGACAAAGGCGCCAAAAACTTGTTGGGTAAAATCTAATTACGCACAACACGCAAGTATACGTGGTCATCAAGTAATAAAGTGAAAGTAGAGTATCGTTCCCACAAAGAATTGTTTAATAGAAAATCACCAAGTACTAACCCGTAACCAACTCAATCTTATTTAAACGAATGAATTTCAAATTATATAAATTAAACTACTATTAAATTCCACTAGTTAAATTAAGATAACAGAGATTTAAGATCACAACTTCACTTATTGCTTCATTTAAGTTAACACACTTCTCATCAATTACTCTCTATCCTGAATTGTTAATCAAGAACACTAAAGCTGATAAAACCACCTCTCGATGCATAATACCCATATTAACGTCAATCCACAGTTAAGATAGAAATTTGTTAAACACCTTAATCAACTAACCCACTATATCTCTATGTGAATTACAATTGAAGAAGGTTAAAGAATAAGTTCTTTATCCGATTACATGCGGTGTCAATCATATCTTTACCTTAACTCTCATCAAGTTTAATCTACTAACAAAATCCTGAACACATGCTATCATGATAAGATCTAAATCAATACTTCATCTCTCGAGTTCATATAGATTATCACGGTAATTGATGGCAAATAAATTAAACAATTAAGTCTAAATCACAATAGACAATCCTCATAATAGAATATAATAATTGATAGCGAAACATATTAAAATAAACTACACAATAAGATCCATTGTAATCTCAAACAACGAATTAGTTCATGATATTTGAATTAAAATTAAGAATCCACAATTGAAATAACATTAAAAGATAAAAATAAGACTAGAGTAAAGAATAAATCTGTTGTCAGCAAATCTCCATCTTCCTCAAGCTCTTGCTCTTGATCTTCAATGGTCTTCAAGTTGCTTCAATCTCCAAATCTAATTAGAACTAGTGTTTTGATCTAATTTAATCTAATCTAATCTAATTGAATCATCTATCTAGTCTCTAATCTCCCTAATCCTTGTGATTCTCCTCCTTTTATAAGTCTCTTCATATGTCTTTAAATCCTTTTGGAAGTCCTCTTGGAAGTCCTTGTGTCAATCAGATCGAAACAATCCTTCCTAGACTCAAATTGAACCAAAATTCGCATTTTCGCGCATTTTCTGGGCATACCCCCGCCCCGATGGGGGTCTAGGATTGTTTTGGGCCCTCCCCGGTGGGCTAGGGGCCTGTCTTGTGACTTGCATGCCCACCCTGGCGGCGGTTTTGTGAAGGAAAATTTTCTGCTCTGACGTCCTTTGGGAAAACGGCCATAACCTTTGATTCGGGAAGAGTTACGAGGCTTGACACCTATTAAATCGACGATATCGACGAGCTCTACAACTTTCATTCTTTGAGATTTCAGAAATAACGAACAGATGAAGGGTGAAATTGGGCCGGAAGTGACTGCTATGCAAATGGCCACCCAAAACAGTGACGTTCGACGTCCTTCGGTACAAATGATCATAACTCTTGCATCCGAACTCCGATTGGAATGATTCAAGATGTTCTGGAAAGCTAAGAAGAAGCTCTACAATGTAATACAAGTTCCAAGACAAGAACCTGAAATCCCAAACGATGTCTGGATTTGCTTTTTTTTTGGTGATTTCATACCAATTCTTTGCGATTTCATCTCCCAAGCATATAATCTACAAGACAAACACAAAATGCATGAAAAGTAACAAAGAAACATGAGATTAAGTAACTAATTCAAGTAATAGATACCAAATAAGTAGGTATAAAACCTACTTATCACCTGGATTTTATATACGGTGCGTTTACTAAGCTTATATATATATATATATATATATATATATATATATATATATATATATATATATATATATATATATATATGAACTGTTATTTAAATTGCTCGATTAGCACTGGATTTTATATCCAGTGCGTTTACTTGCTTATATATATATATATACTTATATATATGAACTTTTGTTGAACTATGTTCGATGAGCCTGGATTTTACATCCGGTGCGTTTATTGCTTATATATATATATATTTCATCCCACCTGGAGTTTACTTCGTTGTGGTTGATCGCTTTTACAACTTTCTTTACGTTTCGTCCTGCTTGGAGCTCACTTCGTGGCAGTTGATTGTTTTGTACAGCTTTATTTACATTCCGTCCCGCCTGGAGTTTCCTCCGTGGCGGTGATAGCTTTTACAGCTTTATTTACATTTCCGATCCCCCATGGAGGTGCTTCGTGGTTGGTGATCATGTCTGTATATAAATATTTATAGCTTTTATACATATATATATATATATACACACCTGCTTACTGCTTTCATACAAATTGCAGTATCATGTGCACCTAGGAATCATGTGGTCACAGATTCAGCCTATTGGATCTAGATTCGGTTCCCGTGATGGACATTCTCAGCTGTAAGCAGCTTGTAAATTATTCTTGCGTTGTCTGAATTTCCTCAGATGGTTTTCATACCCACGAGGAAGTCGATATTATTTTCTTATAGATGCTTCGCATCTCGAAAAAAAATCAATCAAGCCGAACACTTAATAAAATGGAAGTGTAAAAGGTCTCAATTACTATTGAGCATCAGGGTTTGAAAAACCTCTTTACAAAACATCACTGTCGTATCTTGCTAAAAAACTAAATTTTTACATAAATTCAAACCATGTGTATATAGGTGCGAATGAGGCCTTACACACATTCAGATAATAATTTCTTGAAAAGAGGCGGTCTCCGTGGTAACACGGATGTCGGGGGGTGCCTAACACCTTCCCTCTGCATAATCAAGTCCCCGGACCCTAATGAATCTCGGTTTCACCGACCCGTTTAACAATGTCACATCACTGGGTCAATGTGCAAACCTTTTCTCGATTGTATTTGTACAACCATTTAAAAAACCAACTGGCAACTCTTAACAGTCCATCGTCAACATTATACATGTCAGACCTCTTGTTTTTTCAAACAAATCTCACCTAAAATGAGAACACCAAAGAACAAGTAACGGATAGGGACAATTAAAAATCCTGACGTCGACAGGTGACGACTCTACTGGGGACACCAGTAAGAGGACTTAAGCCACTATTACAATCTTTTCAACATTGTTATCTGCTTGTGTGTGGATGTTGAATTTACATTTATGATGAATGTGTACGACTGCATTTACTTATTGCACTAGGTGCCTCGCACCATATCTGGTTGTAATATTAGTGCTTCGCACATGTCATCATTTCCATACGGTGAGACCCGATGTATGTGAATGTATGTTGTGTGGTCCCTCCACCAGGAGGCTA
Organism: Panax quinquefolius; assembly: GCA_020205615.1. Lineage (NCBI taxonomy): Eukaryota > Viridiplantae > Streptophyta > Magnoliopsida > Apiales > Araliaceae > Panax > Panax quinquefolius. The sequence goes on from JAINUW010000382.1 coordinate 251,752, forward strand.
TCCCGTCGGTGTTTGATTACTGGACTCGTGGGAAGACTAATTCCCCGAGGCTCAGGAAAGGCACCACCCATATTCGCTCCAATTGAAAGACCGGATTAAATTACCGTTGAGTAAATTGCGATGATTTGGGAACATTCATGCCAAAAATCCGCGAGAATAACCTAAGATAGGTCAGCCTCTGATAAACCCAAAATGGAGGAAAGTCTCTTCATACTCTCTCATTTCAATTACTTGTAAACACAATTACTTGTAATTTCATTCCATATCTATCTCCATGTAATGAGAAATATGAAGAAATGTATACACATACATATTTAAATTAAATGCTACAAATAGCTGACATCCGTTTTGCAGGATAAAATTCCTAAAATGGACACATCACATAACATGTTATTATACACATTCCTTAAAGACTAAACTATGCAAGTCTTTCGCAGGGAACCAATTGGACCTACTACCCGGTCAAAATCCAAAAAGGCTACAGGCCTACAGTCAATCATGTCTTTATCTGACCAGACTGACCTTAATCCAATTTCTCGCAAAGAATTTGACGGATTAAGCGAACAAATTACAGATTTGGCTGTTCTACTCAAAGAACTACACCAGTCTACACCGGGTCCAAAAATACCCATACATACTGAATCCTCCACACAAGGGGGAACCCAGGTCCTTACAATACCTGAACTGCAGTTGGACACGACCAACAAAACTCATGATGCTGCCCATCTCACAGGAGATCCAAACACCGGCGACATCAAAAAGAAAGTCCTCAAAATGGAAGAGACCCTTCGTGCTATCAAAGGAATTGGAACACACGGGAGTGTTTCACATGATGATCTTTGCATTTTCCCTAGTGTTTATTATCCAGAAAAGTTTAAGACTCCTGACTTTGAAAAATATGATGGGTTAGGAGATCCTTACACACATTTGAAGGTGTTTATTGGAGAACTTGGATCTTATGCAGAGGACGAAAAGCTCAGAATTCAACTATTCCAGAAGAGTCTAACTGGAGAAGCACGTTCGTGATACACAAGATTAGACAATTCAAAGATCCATAGTTGAGAAGAGCTAGCACATGCCTTCCTCACTCAATACAGCTTTCAGTGTTAGATGGCTCCTGATCGGTATCAAATTACCATGATCAAGAAACAGTCTAACGAGTCTTTCAGAGAGTATGCTCAAAGGTGGAGACGCCTGGCTGCCCAAGTTATTCCTTCCATGACAGAATTAGAGATGGTCATGACTTTCATAGACATACAAGAAGCTCCTTTCTATGAAAGGGTTTTAGCCGGCATCGACAAACCATTTTCTGAAATGGTCAAACATGGGGACATGGCTGAGATGGGATTAAAGTCCGAAAAGATTAAAGACCTAGTTGCCCTTAAAGCTGTTGCTGATCACATCCAATCCGAAAATTATGGAAACAACCCCCGGATGGTTCATAAAAAGAAAGAGGAAGATATTTCCCTGATACTACAGGGTTAAAAAGGCAATCAGAACATGAATATTCAAAGGAGAAACTACACTCCCTTTCAAGCACAGTCTGCGAACCCTCCAATACCAAAAGGTGGAGAAGTCAAATGCCCTCGAGTGTTCACACCCTTAGGGGACACCCTCGAGAATATTCTCACTCTTCTAACAACCCAGAAGAAAATTACGCATCTTCTTCCACCAGCCAGCCCTAATGGACGGGGTTTCAATGCTGCTAGGAAATGTGCTTATCCTGTCGGGGCACCTAGACATGATACTCAGGATTGTTGGGCCTTGAAACACAAGATCCAAGACCTAATAGACAATGGTGAGATCGTTGTCACCAAACCAGATCAGCCTCACGTTCAAGACAACCCTCTTCCTCAACACAAAGAAGAAGAGGTCAACATGATCAATTGGAACAATGGACAGAGTTCCAATTTCAACTGTGAATCCTCCTAGACCCTCAAAGACGGTGTTGACAAATGGGATTATGCCAAATTCTAGTTCGCAATGGAATGAAAGATGAAAGCTCTATGCAACAAAATTGAGAAATTGGTAGAACTAGTGACCTATCAACATCAAGTGACACGCCAGTTAGTCAGCCAGGAGCATGCTAGTCTCCTCCCTCTTCTCACAAATAATCTCTCGTCACCTTCATAAAATGAAATGCTGGAAGACAAAGTGATAAAGAGAGCAAATGCTAAAGCCCGTCAGGATTTTGCCAACAAAAGGGAATTCATATATCTGGGCCACCCTATGGAAGAAATTCTTCAAATGGTATTCAATGAAGGAAGGATCACTTCCATTCTACCTCCAATCAATTCCCGTTCAGGACGGTATAATTCTGATGGAGTATGTCAATATCACTCCCATTCTCGCGATCACAACATAGAAGATTGCTGGGCACTCCGCCACCTTATCCAAAATCTAATTGACAGTGGTGTCCTGCACCTAGCAGACGATGATTCTGTGTTACGTGCAAGTGAGAATACATGTCCTACTAAGTGGAAGAGTTTGGTAGCAGTCATATCCACTGAGACTGATGGGGCTAACCAATCATTCACAATGCCAATAATTCAACTCAGGGGAAGTAACAATCCTTTGAAAGTGGACGCTCCTGAGCCAATCAACTTGTCATTCAGAGCACAATATCCTATTGTTATCTTGCGCAAAGTTCCGTGAAATTATGGAGAAGGTGAAGGATCCACCTCACATACAACTACTACAGTGTCGAAGGAAAATCTATGGTATCTTCCCCAACGGGTGATGAAGTCTACAATTAAATCTAATGGGAAAATACCCACGGAGAAGATTGAAAAATTCCTCCGCACTATGGGTCATAACGAAGCCAAGGTGGTTTTAAGCTTAAAAGAAGCTCCACAACAAATATCAATTTTGGACTTGGTCCTAACTTCCGAGGATCACCAGACGATCTTGCTGAAGGTTTTAGAAGAAGCCTATCTATTGGGAGAATGCATATTATGATTTGATGTTTTAATGTATATGCTCATGATTTTTTGTAAAGTCCGTCCAAGTAAGATATGTACAAGGACCTAGTGATAGATCAAATTTGTTAGGTTGATCTAAGATCTTAACGTGTATCACTCTATAATAGAATGTACAAATAGAAAGATCAAAGCTGTTAGGTTGATCTTGAGATGTAATAGATAGGCTTCGAAGAAATCGTAGTGTATCATCTGATCAACATTGCAGAAATCAAGGCAGAAACGTAGAGCTTCGAAGATCGTAGTGTACCTGCCTTGAAGGGACTCTTCGAAAATCGTAGAGTGATCCCAACGTCTGCCGGGCCAACTCCACGATCGTAGTGTGATGAAGGAAACATGGAGTTTACAATTCAACGATCGTAGTGAGCTCTCGGGATCGTAGAATCAACAACACGAGTAAGTGAAGATCGTAGTGTGCAAAGGTCTAAGGGAAATCATAGTGCTCTCGACTGATAGCATCGTAGTGTGCAAAGAAGTCAAGACGCTACGATCTGAATCGTAGAGTACCATGATCCAAATCGTAGAGCATCATCAGTCTCATGTCAAAAAACATCGAGCCTCATGATTTGTGTAAAGGTAGATTTCAACATATGAGGAATGGATTCTAGACGCTGTAGTACACATCAGTCCTAGATTATATGAAATATCTTTAGTATGCAACAAAGAAGCGTATTGAAGAAGCTAAGGATAGTACCATGGGTAAGAGGGACAAAACACCTTTTCAGGTGGTAGGTGAGAAAGCAGTCTGCAGTGTCAGTGCGCTAGATTGCAGAATTCATAAGATGTGCAGAAATGTCTCTATCACAGTACAGAAAGTTCAGAAGCATTCAATGCCTCAACGGATGGATCCAACGGATAGTTTTCAAGATCACATATATACAGATCAGACAGATGAGAGAGAATTAAGCAAGCATTGAATAAACAATGTGAACATCTCTCTCAAGCTCAACTCTACGATCTGAGATATTGCAAAGCTTGCTCAGCTACTCAGTTCTTTAGAACAAGTGCTTACACAGCAACTGAGTAGCAACCATCAAGAACTTAACATTATCAACCAACTGAAGAAGTGTACCAAGTTTGCTGGACTTAAAGAGTTCGTAGTGAACTATAAGAAAGCCAAATCGGCTAGACTTGAAGAGTTCAAGAGTGAACTAAGAAGTTCCTAGACTGCTAATCTAGATTGAATCTGTGTGATTTAGAAGTTGTAACAAACATCCTTAATGGATATCCTAGTCGTTGAGTAGAAGAGTGGACTAGGAGCTTTAAGTGCTCTGAACCACTTAAAAACGACTGTGTCATTTACATTCATACAATAACTGCTATATCTATTATAACTGCCATAACTGCCTCACCCACATTACTCTATTTCTTGGTTAAGAAGATTAAAGCAAACATTTATTCTGCTAAGTTTTAATCATTATCAAAGAACAAGTTTAAAATGAAAAGATTTTTAAATATCTATTCAACCCCCCCCCCCCTTCTAGATAACTATTGTGCCAACTAGGAACTAACAATTGGTATCAGAGCATGTTCTATTTTATGACCACAAGCTTTAGTAGATCCAATGGCACTGTCATCAAGCTTAATCCAGATCCGGGAGGCAAAGAAGCCACCAATGTTCAACAAGGATAAATTTGCTAACTGGAAATTCAGGATGAAAGCTTACATGGACTCAATAGATTAAGCTCTATTTGAGACAGTTCTTAATGGGCCCTATATACCAACAAAGCTTGCACCAACCACTGACGATCCAAAACAGAGTACAAATCAAAGTTAAAGAAGAATGGACAGACACAAAGAAGAGAGCTGTCCAACTTGACAAAAAGGCTAAGAACATCCTATTAAAATCCTTAGAGGACGATCTGTTTGAAAATGTTGTAAACTGCAAAACAGCTAAGGAAGTTTGGGAAGCACTGCTGAACATGCATGAAGGAACTGAAGAAGTAAGAGAGAACAAACAGTCTCTCCTGACACAGCAGTACAAAATGTTCGCTCATGTGAAAGGAGAAAATGTGACTGCCACCTATGAAAGATTCAACGTTCTGCTCAACTCTCTACGAGTGTATGGGAAGATCTATCCTAACAAAGATCTAACCATGGAGTTCATGAGAGCTCTACAGAGCAGGTGGGATGCCCAGACCACAGCAATAAGAGAATCAAAGAATCTTAATGAGATGATAGTTCAACAGCTATATGGCAATCTCCTGACCTACGAACTGGAGCTGACCCAACGTGCTGAAACCTTATCAGAAGGAAAAAGGAAAGACAAGGGTGTTACTCTCAAGGCTAATGAAGGTGCATCAAAAGTCAACACTGAGATTGACTCTGATTATGATGAAGACGACGATGAAGACTTCGTTATGCTAGTTAAGAGACTAAGATGGTTCATGCGACAAGGCAGAATTTGCAAGCCAAAGAAGGTCTGCAATTATAGCAGCCAGGAGAAAATGAATGACCTATGCTACAACTGCAAAAAGCCTGGCCACTTCATCGCCAACTGCAACAAACCTATCAAAGAAGAACTAAAGAAGAAAACTCATGCAAAGAAGGAATACAAAGGAAACAAGAGGCCTCAGAAAAGAGACAAAGGCCTGGTAGCTGGAGGATCATGGAGTGATTCAGACAGTGACTCAAATACTGACTCCAGAGATGAAGAAGAACCACAAATGGCCAATCTGTGTCTAATGTCCAAACATGCAAAGAACAACCAAAATCTTAACATACATGATGTAAGTCTGGATGACGTATTTGATTTCAACTCTCCTGATGTAGATATAAGTGATTTAAGAACTGCTTTGCATGGCATAACCACTGATCTACATCAATACATGAAGTGGTTTAGAGTCTTGTCTAAAGATCATTCACTTCTTCAAGAAGAGAAGAAGAAAGTTCAAGAAGAGCTTGAAACATCCCTTCTATGTACTAATCTTCTTTCCAAGCTTGAGCTGAGAATGAAACTTTAAAACAGACAAACACACTCAATGCGCAAAGAGAGTCTAAGCTAACCTCTAAAATTGAGGATCTAGAGAAGACTATCTCATCATGGAACAAATCCTCATCATCCATGGACTGCCTGCTATCTAGTCAGAGAAGCACGTCCGACAGAACATGTTTAGGCTTTGGGGAATCCATCTCAGAGTTATGTGTGGAAAAGACAATGGAAACTTGCACTAGTAATGCCTCAAGTTCTGGTATAGGCATTGCCTTTGTGAAATCCTCATAGTTGGAAGAGCAAGTTAAACCTTGTTCTACTGTTTCTAGTTATACTCAAAGAAGTAAAGGATCTCACGCTGGCCTGGGCTTCATAAAGAAGAAGAGTAACCCAACCTCTACTCACCAACCTCGAAGAATCGTAGATTCAAGCAAGACCAACTCTACGAATCAACTGGGAAGGTACAGTAGAGGTAAGGCACACTCATCACTATTTATGAAACCTAAGGACACGTGGAAGAAAGAGAATCAGTTTAACAGAAGGTTAACTAAGGAACCACACGAGTCCAAGTGGAAGATGAATCATCATACACACACAGACATGCTTCATAATAGATGTTTCATATGCAATAAATATGGTCATAGGGCTACAAAATGTTATTATAACTCCATGCATGTGAGACCCAAGATTAGACATATTTGGGTCCCCAAAGGCACTAACAATGAAGGACCCAAGCAAATAAGGGTACCAAAATGAAGGTTCAAATGTTTTGATAGGAAAAGAGCTCCACGACCTCAACATGGTATCTGGACAGTGGATGCTCAAGGCATATGATAGGGAACAAAGTGCTACTATCTAATTACATAGAAAAGGAGGGTCCCTCTTTAACGACCGAGAAATTTGGATCTTACTGTAAAATGATTTTATTAAATTAAATAATAATAAAATCATATTCCATGTGTTATCAAGATGGTTGTCATTGTATAACCTATTGATGTTAGAATATCGTAGTATTTGAGCTACGTGGATGAATTAAAGTGTTTGAATTTCGAAGACGAAAATAAAAATTTTCCGAGAAATTTTCTGAAAAATACTATTCATCGGTATTTGCTCGGGATATAATTTTGAGTTTCCGAGAAATACGTAATGATGAAATAACAAGGTAAGATGGATTCTGTAATAAAAATCTTGTTATGGAAAATGTAATAATTCTCTTGTGGACTTAAGTTATAAACTTTAAGTAAAGCGAAATGGTAAGGAATAAGTAATAATGTATGATACTTTGGTATTGTACGGAGTAATGAAAACGAGTATAATACTAAGTATTATACGAGTTTGTAGGAAGGATGAAATATTGTATATATTTTCTACATGAATTAGAATACGAAAATAATATATAAACTATACGTATAAGTATTAAGAAATGTTAATGGACTTGGATGATTTGTTAATAATTATATACAAGTCCAAGTGAATTAAAGGGAGAGGCCCAATCATTAATGAATTAACAAACTAGTGTTTATTAATGCAAAGCCCAAAGATTAATCTAATGCAAGCCCAAGCTAGATTAAAATGAATTGGTTGGCCCATGGGGCAAACCATATTGGTATGGTTATTGTGGTGGCCAAGTATTGTGGTGACCAAGTAATGTGGTGACCAAGTAAGTGTGGTGACCAGGACTTTGAATTAATGACCAAGTTAAATGAGTAATGACCAAGCAAAGGATAGGTTTTGTGCCTTGCAAGTAATTAATAGTAAGGAGGTGTATAAGGAGGTGGGATTGTTTTAATGACCAATCTACCCTAACCTTGCAAATTCTATAAATAGAGAAGGATTACAAGCCATTTGTTACTTGTTCAAATAATCCAACATTCTAAAAGTGCTTAAGTGTTAGAGAGAATAAGCTAACAATAAGTCACTTCCATAAGTAAGAAGAACAATCAAGCTACTTTACCAAGACAACAAAAAGTAATTTTTCTCATTCTCTATTATCTTCTATCTCTACCGTGATAGGTTGATAAGAAAAGTTGGAATTAAGAAACATGAATGATAAAAAGCAAGAAGAATGAATAAGTCATGAACTTAAGCCACATAAGTTGGCAATAAGTCAATTGAACTTATAAAAGTTATAAACTTATTATAAGTTAACCTTGAATGTTAATAATGAAAATATGAACTTGTGATGAGTTTAGTAAGAGAAGTGAATTAAAGAACTTATATGATCATATGTATCATGAATACATAAGTAAAGATATATTTGAAGAACAAGTAAAGTATGATGATTAAGAAACTCTAATTGTCATAAGTCATGAATAATCAAATCTTAAGTAGTTTATAAATTGGCAAGTTATAAGCTCATGAAGAATAAGTCAAAATCCAACAATGAATATAAGTTGTTGTAATAAGTAGGTTGAGATGTTCACATGATGAATGAAGTTCATTTGTATTGTTGAACAAATCATAAGACTGAAGAATTGCCGGAATTTGCACGATTTGACGATAAACGTCGAATTCGTAAAATTCTTAGAATGGAAGTCAAATTTTGTGTTGGATCACGAAGCCATTGTTTTCCAATAGAGACAAGTCATATTTGGCATTTAAGAGTTGCGGACTCAAAAATGACCGGATTTCGACTTAGAACAAAGAAACGAGCGTTGAACGTTCACGAACGTTTATCGTTTTCGTTAAAAATGAACCAATAGGTGAATTTTTAGCAAACGAAGTCAAATAGATAAAATTCTTGAATGATCATGTAGATTACATAATTTGTGAACCGTAGGCTTTTGAACGAGCCAATTCGGACTTATAACGAAGAAGTTATGCGTCCGGAAAGTTCACAAAAATTCAAAACTGAAATTATTTTCTAGTGCACAGAGTTGGCGTCGCGGCGCCAACCCTAGGCAAAATAACTCGCGCCACAGCACGGAACAGTGTTCGAGCCTACTGCAAGAGTTCGCCACAGCGCGAACTATAGTACAATATGTGGCGCCGCAGCGCCATGTACAGTACCAAAATCCTCTGGAGAGTGGCGCCGCAGCGCGACCCATTAAGTAAGGACTCGCGCCGCAGTGCCAAGTCCGGGACAGTGATACAATAAGCTCGCACCGCAGCGCGAGATGTAAGCATAAAGCTGGCGCCGCAGCACCAGTCTCAGAACAAGAATAGTAATGAAGGTTTCTATGTACAAAGAAAAGAAAGTTAATTTATTTAAAAGTAAACATAATTTAATGAATGTAATGTAACATTGTTAAACTTTGTTAAACCTTAAGGATGTTGTATAAAGGTTGAAATAACCTAGTAGAATTTAAATGCAAGGATAATGATAAACCGAAATGAATAGTAACTAAACCCAATACACAATTAGATTGAAATGAAGGGTATGATATAGTCATATACATACTTGATTATATGTGACCTAATGTAAGGCATTATGTGATCATGTATTGTAGAGACTTGAACGACTTGAACAAAAAGTTAATATACCGTAGCAGACGCTAAAGGCAAGTATTCTAACTCAGGTCTAAGTTCAATCTGAACAAGTTTTTGAGGTTCATGTATTCTTTCGCATGAATTGAGGTATGTTGAAGTTAAAGCCAATTCCTTTGGCTAGACTTGATGTATGGATAATCCATTCATGTATTATCAAATGTTGCTATCTTTTGTCAACTACTTGATATGGTTTTCAAAAGAAGACTGAAATGTTAAACAAATATTTTGTCAAAAAAACGACAGGCACGTGAGGTTGCCAAATGCTTAAACGTGCATACGTTTAATGGATGTAGTGTTGATCAACATAGAGTACAATAGGCTGATCACCTAGAAGTGGTCGTAAGTAATATCGAGCTTACGGACTTGCTTCCGGGTTGCCCTTTTCCAATAAAGAATGAATACTCGAGGTCTTTGACCGGAGTGAATGTTTTACTAAATATTATTGTTATTGTAAAAATTTTGAAAGAAAAGATGAAGTGCTATTTTGAATTATCAATATTACTTGATAACTATTGTTCAGTTATCGAAGATATATACAATTCGTATGTGTCAAGCATGTTGTTATTAAATTGTTATACTTGCTGAGCTAGTTATGCTCACTCTTGCTTGAACCATATGAATGCAGCTAAGACTGAACGTCCCGAAGGATCGAAAAAGGATAAAGGAAAAGCTAAGGCAGATTACTAAACTGTCTAGTAATAGTATAGGTCTATTGTTGTAATGTAACTGATATTATAACAAAGAACCTTTGTAATGGGTATAGAACTTGGGAAATGTAAATATTATTTCAAATATATAGAAGTTATGTTCGTTCTTTGAGACTTTTAAATTGAATGAATGCATGAATGTTGTACAGTATAACACCATCTATCGGGTTAGAAGATACCCGGATTTGGGGGAGCTACAAGTTGGTATCAGAGCCTAGGTTGTAAAACTTAAGGGGGAAAGTAAAACCTTAAGTCATAACCTTAAGAAACAATAAAGAAGTAAAAGATGAAAAGTAATCTTATAGAAATGCATTATATTATGTTATGTATTTCTATTATTTTACTGACGTGTACTAATCAAACTATATTGTTTTATTGTAGATGTTAGGAGAAAATGATATGTATAGAGATATACATGTAGTGAGTGAGGATTCAGTTAATCGGGTAGAGATACTACCAAAACCCGTAGCAGTAGAACCAGAGTTGGTGACAATCTAGTTAGGAGACTCAGACGATTTAGACTACATGTCTATATTTGATGGCATGCTAGAGGAGGAGGTGGACGTGATGTCCTTTGACCAGGCTCCACCTACAGAGGACCAGGTTCCACCTACAGAGGGAATGTCTACGGGGGAATCGATGAAGGCACTGTTTATGTCGGTATTGGATAGGAATGTCCATTACTATCAAGAGGTTAAGGAGTTGAAAGAGGAACTCCAAGCTCTCCGTGAGGACAAAGCTAGCATGGAGGGGATGTGGGAAGAGTAGCATGATGATAGAGTTCTAGCTAAGGACAAGGTCCGAGAGCTGAAAGGTGAAGTCTTTGAGCTCAAGCAGGAGCTAAAAACTAAAAAGTGGAAGATAGAGAGGATGTCCTATATTCATAGGAGTTCTCATGTAGATTTCCAGCAGTAGGTAGCTGGGTATCTGATAGAAGCAGGACAGACCCGTCAAATTATCAGTAGAGATGTTATTGTCGGGCTGGCCAGCAAAGATTTTGAGAATGCCTTACGACAGATGTAGTCTAGCAATAGCTAGAGTAGAATAGATATGTAAATATTATGTATCTAGTATTGACGTAAAACCCTCTGTTGTATTACAAAGGGTAGTCTTTTGTAAATCCCAATTTTTGGAAAGTAATTGCGGGATGGTAATGTAATCAGCTAAGGCTGAGTAATGTAAACAATGTAGTGTTATACTACAAGTTATGAATCAATATAGGTCTTTTTATGGAATATGTTGAGTAACGAGCATGAGTTGTTATTTTATTACAAATAATAACAAACCAACAAGAATAAAGTAATAATGATGTTTTATTTTCTTAACAACAAAATACCGTAAAGAAGGAGACAACAAAATCAGGGCGCTAATGTTAACCAACCGGAGGGTGGTCCGGTTAATCCAATGCAGGAGTTCTTTAATCTTTTAACGGCTACATTTAATAGAATGGGGGCTAATGTACCCGTGATTCCTGGAGTAGTATGAGCAACTACTTTTAAGGATTTCAAAAGTGTAGGTCCGCCGGAGTTCAAAGGAACTACGGACCCTATAGAAGCCCAGACATGGGTAAAAGAAATTGAGAAAGCATTTGTAATAGCAAATGTTGAGGAGGGTTAAAAGGTTGCCTTTGCAACCTATTTGATGAAGGGAGAGGCCAACTTCTGGTGGGAGGCAAACCAGGCTAGGGCCGATATAGGAAACCTAACAAGGGAGAGGTTCAAGGAGATTTTCTTCGAGTACTATTTTCCCACGAGTATGCAAGGGAGGATGGAGATGAGGTTTCTGGAATTGAGACAAGGGGATATGACAGTTCCCCAGTATGCTGCCAAGTTTAATGAACTGGCACGATTCGCTCCATATCAAGTGGACACTGAAGTGAGAAAGGCTAGAAGGTTCGAGCAGGGCTTGAAACCCTGGCTCTATAGCCGAATCTCTGTGTTCCAAAGTACTTCCTTTGGAACCATACTAGAAAAGGAAATAATTGCCGAAGGTGGGAATGAGGCTCCAAGCCAGTACCATAAAGAAAAGAAAAGCAAGGGCAAGGTTGATGGAGGAACCAAGACCGAGGGAGCCAGTGGAAGTGGCAACGGTCAGAAGAGGAAGGGCTTTAACTCTGGGAATACCGGAGTAAAGCAAGGGGACTCTAAGAGGAGGATAGAGGCTTTTAAAACCTGTGGGAAGACTGACTTAGGAGTCTGTCTCAAAGGTAAGGTGATATGTTATAATTGTGGACACGAAGGGCACATTTTGCCTAACTGTCCCAATCCGAAGAAAAATCACAGATGCTTTGTATGTGGATCAACTGACCACATAGCAAAGAACTGCCCAAAGAAGGGGATAGAAGGAAATAAGGGAACTAATAGCAAGAAGTTAGCTATTAGTGGTCCAACTCAGCTGGGGAAATCAATGGCCCGCACTTTTAATATGACGGTTCAAGATGCAGTGGCATCAGGGGATGTAGTTGCAGGTATTATTACGATCAACAATATAAATGCATACGTGCTATTTGATTCGGGTGCTACTTGTTCGTTTATAGCATGTGATTTTGCTAGACGACTAGAATTATTTCCCAAAAAATTGCCTATACCTTTGAACATTAAGGTAACAAACGAAGAGATAATTCCTGTTGAAGATATTCATAGGAGTTGTTGCGTAGATGTACGTGGTCGTAAGTTATCGGTAGATTTAATACCGATAAAGTTAGGAGAATTCAACGTAATTCTCGGAATGGATTGGTTGATTAACCATGGAGCAATTATAGATTGCCAAAAGAAATGTGTGAGTATCACAACGTTGAAGCAACCTCTTGTAGTATTTTACGGTAGTAAATTACCGGGACGTCCGTGTTGCCTTACGATGACACAAACTAGAAAACTTTTAAGGAAGAGTTGTGTAGGTTACCTATGCCATGTTGTGGATACCCAGAGAGTGGGAGCAACCATAGAACAAATACCTATAGTAAACGAATTTATGGATGTATTTCCAAGTGAGTTACCGGGTTTATCGCCGGATAGGGAGATCGAATTTATGATAGACACTGTGCCAGGAGCGGCACCGGTCTCAAGGGCACCGTGCAGTATGGCGCCTGTGGAAATGAAAGAACTAATGGTTCAGCTACAGGAACTATTGGACAAGAATTATATTCAACCAAGTGTTTCTCCGTGGGGGGCACCGGTGTTATTTTCAAGAACAAAGACGGATCGTTAAGGCTTTGTATCGACTTTCAGGAGTTGAACAAGTTAACGATAAAGAATAAATACCCATTGCCCAGGATCGATGATCTCTTTGATCAATTGAAAGGGGCAAAGTATTTTTCTAAAATAAATTTGCAAACGGGGTATCATCAGTTGAAGGTTAGGAAGGAGGATGTACGAAATACTGCATTCAGGACTCGTTATGGTCATTACGAGTTTCTGGTGATGTCATTTGGGTTGACGAATGCACCTGCTGCATTTTTGGATATGATGAACAAAGTGTTCAAATTATATTTGGACAAGTTCGTCATGGTGTTTATCGATGATATTCTAGTCTATTCTAAGACACCAGAAGATCATGCTGAACACTTAAGGTTAGTGTTGGAGACACTAAGGAAGGAGAAGTTATATGTGAAATTCACCAAATGTGAATTTTAGCTGGAAAAGGTGCAGTTTTTAGGTTATGTCATTGATCAAGAGGGGATTTCAGTGTATCCAGCGAAGGTGGAAGGAGTAATGAATTGGGAACAGCCGAAAATGCTGACTGAGGTGCGGAGTTTCCTAGGGTTAGCAGGGTACTATCGAAGATTTATCCAAGATTTTTCAAAGATAGCTACCTCGTTGACTAATTTAACAAGGAAGACGGTGAAATACGTATGGACGGATAAATGTGAAGACAGTTTTCAAGAATTGAAGAAAAGATTAAGTGAAGCTCCTATTTTGTCATTGCCAGATGACACGGGAAATTTTGTAGTGTATAGTGATGCTTCGCATAGAGGACTTGGTTGTGTGCTTATGCAGCATGGCAAAGTCATTGCGTGTGCATCACAACAATTGAAGGATTATGAGAAAGTTTATCCTACTCATGATCTGGAATTGGCCGCGGTAGTGTTTGCCCTAAAGATATGGAGACATTATATTTATGGGGGGAAATATGAGATATATACGGACCATAAAAGTCTAAAGTATATCTTCACTCAGAAGGAGTTGAATATGAGACTGAGAAGATGGCTGGAGTTGATAAAGGATTATGATTGTGAAATCCTGTATCACCCTGGAAAGGCCAATATAGTTGCCGACGCCTTAAGTAGAATGGGTCGGGAAAAGTTGTCTATGTTAACGGCTCAAAATGAGTTAATAACAAAGATGGCTAGAATGGAAATAGAAGTCAAGATGCCGAGTGATTCGGGGCAGTTACTCTTTGCGACAGAGATGCAGTCTACCATCATAGAAAGAGTCAAGGAGGTACAACTCAAGACGAACGAGTGTAACCAAATGAAGAAGCGGTTATCCGACAAGGAAGATGCTAAGTATAGTCTTGATAATGAGGGATTATTAAGATTTGAGGGAAGAATTTGGGTTCCGAATGAGATGGAATTAAAGGAGAAAGTGTTACAAGAAGCTCATAGTTCGAGGTACTCGATACATCCTGGTAGCACTAAGATGTATCAAGACTTTCGACAGAGTTTTTGGTGGCCAAACATGAAGAAAGAAATAACAGAGTATGTGAGTAGGTGCTTAACTTGTCAAAAAGTTAAGGCCGAACATCAACGACCCAGTGGCTTATTACAGTCATTGGAGATTCCAGAATGGAAGTGGGAGCATATCACGATGGACTTCGTGGTGGGACTTCCAACAACGCATAAAGGGTACGATTCGATTTGGGTAATAGTGGACCGGTTGACGAAGTCAGCTCACTTTTTGCCAATTAGGATCAAGTATAACTTAGACTAGTTAGCTAAACTTTATGTTAAGGAAATCATTTCCAGGCATGGAGTACCGGTATCGATTGTGTCTGATCGTGATCCACGATTCACATCGAACTTTTGGAGGAGTTTGCAAGAGCAGTTGGGAACACAGCTGAGGTTAAGAACGGCTTATCATCCATAAACCGTTGGACAGAGCGAGAGGACAATTCAGACGTTTGAAGACATGTTGAGGTATTGCGTCATGGATTTCAAGGGTAGTTGGGATGATTACCTACCACTAGTAGAGTTTGCGTATAACAACAGTTATCATGCAAGCATAGGTATGTCGCCATATGAAGCTTTGTATGGAAGAATGTGCAGAACACCATTGTGTTGGGATGAGGTGGGAGAACGCCGAATGCTAGGACCAGAGTTGGTACAACAGACAGCGGATGTGGTAAAGTTAATTCGGATGCGTCTCGTCACAGCTCAGGACAGATAGAAGAAGTATGCGAACTCACATAGACTAAGTCGAGAGTTTGAGGTGGGTTCGTATGTGTTTCTAAAGGTATCTCCCTGGAAAGGAAAGATACGCTTTGGAAAGAAAGGAAAGTTAAGTCCACGGTTTATAGGACCTTTTGAAGTATTAAAAAGGGTAGGAGAGGTAGCTTATATGATAGCATTACCTCCAGACCTAGAACGAATACATAACGTATTTCACGTATCTGTATTACGTCCAAATAAGCTGGACTATAAGCATATAATCGAGTAAGAGTCGATTCATATCGAGAAAGATTTATCATATGAAGAGTCGCCGATGCAGATCATTGATAGAAAGGAACAAGTTCTGAGGAACAAGGTAATACCATAAGTAAAGGTATTATGGAAGAACCACAATGCTGAAGAAGCAACATGGGAACTAGAAGAAAAGATGAAGAAAAAATTTCCTCATCTATTTGATTAAAGTAAGACGAGATTCTGGGGACAGAATCTTTATAAGGGGGGAAGAATGTAACAACTGAGAAATTCGGATCTTATTGTAAAATGATTTTATTTAATTAAATAATAATAAAATCATATTCCATGTGTTATCAAGATGGTTGTCATTGTATAACCTATTGATGTTAGAATATCGTAGTATTTGAGCTACGTGGATGAATTAAAGTATTTGAATTTCCAAGAAGAAAATAAAAGTTTTCCAAGAATTTTTCCAAAAAATACTATTCATCGGTATTTGCTCGGGATATAATTTTGAGTTTCCGAGAAATACGTAATGATGAAATAACAAGGTAAGATGGATTCTGTAATAAAAATCTAGTTATGGAAAATGTAAGAATTCGCTTGTGGACTTAAGTTATAAACATTAAGTAAAGCGAAATGGTAAGGAATAAGTAATAATGTATGATACTTTGGTATTGTACGGAGTAATGAAAACGAGTATAATACTAAGTATTATACGAGTTTGTAGGAAGGATGAAATATCGTATATATTTTCTATATGAATTAGAATACGAAAATAATACATAAACTATAAGTATATGTATTAAGAAATGTTAATGGACTTGGATGATTTGTTAACAATAATATACAAGTCCAAATGAATTAAAGGGAGAGACCCAATCATTAATGAATTAACAAACTAGTGTTTATTAATGAAAAGCCCAAACATTAATCTAATGCAAGCCCAAGCTAGATTAAAATGAATTGGTTGACCCATGGGGCAAACCATATTGGTATGGTTATTGTGGTGGCCAAGTATTGTGGTGACCAAGTAATGTGGTGACCAAGTTAGTGTGGTGACCAAGACTTTGAATTAATGACCAAGTTAAATGAGTAATGACCAAGCAAATGATAGGTTTTGTGCCTTGCAAGTAATGAATTGTAAAGAGGTGTATAAGGAGGTGGGATTGTTTTAATGACCAATCTACCCTAACCTTGCAAATTCTATAAATAGAGAAGGCTTACAAGCCATTTATTACTTGTTCAAATAATCCAACATTCTAAAAGTACTTAAGTGTTAAAGAGAATAAGCTAGCAATAAGTCACTTCCATAAGTAAGAAGAAGAAGCAAGCTACTTTACCAAGACAACAAAAAGTAAGATTTCACATTCTCTATTATCTTCTATCTCTACCATGATAGGTTGATAAGAAAAGTTGGAATTAAGAAACATGAATGATAAAAAACAAGAAGAATGAATAAGTCATTAACTTAAGCCACATAAGTTGGCAATAAGTCAATTGAACTTATAAAAGTTATAAACTTATTATAAGTTAACCTTGAATGTTAATAATGAAAATATGAACTTGTGATGAGTTTAGTAAGAGAAGTGAATTAAAGAAATTATATGATCATATGTATCATGAATACATAAGTAAAGATATATTTGAAGAACAAGTAAAGTATGATGATTAAGAAACTCTAATTATCATAAGTCATGAATAATCAAATCTTAAGTAGTTTATAGATTGGCAAGTTATAAGCTCATGAAGAATAAGTCAAAATCCAACAATGAATATAAGTTGTTGTAATAAGTAGGTTGAGATATTCACATGATGAATGAAGTTCATTTGTAATGTTGAACAAATCATAAGAATGAAGAATTGCCAGAATTTGCACGATTGGACGATAAACGTCGAATTCGTAAAATTCTCGGAATGGAAGTCAAATTTTGTGTTGGATCACAAAACCATTGTTTTCCAATAGAGACAAGTCATATTTAGCATTTAAGAGTTGCGGACTCGAAAATGACTGGATTCTGACTTAGAACGAAGAAACGAGCGTTGAACGTTCATGAACGTTTGTCGTTTTTGTTAAAAATGAACCAATAGGTGAATTTTTAGCAAACAAAGTGAAATAGATAAAATTCTTGAATGATCATGTAGATTACGTAATTTGTGAACCGTAGGATTTTGAACGAGCCAATTCAGACTTATAACGAAGAAGTTATGCGTCCAGGAAGTTCACAAAAATTCAAAACTGAAATTGTTTTCTAGTGTACAGAGTTGGCACCGCGGCGCCAACCCTAGGCAAAATGATTTCATGTGCAGCAATGAAAAAGTGTTTGAGCCTACTTAAGAGTTTGCATGCAATATGAACTATAGTATAATATGTGGCACCGCAGCGCCATGTACAATACCAAAATCCTCCGAAGAGTGGCGCCGCAGCGCGACCCATTATGTAAGGACTCGCGCCACGGCACCAAGTCTGGGACAGTGATACAATAAGCTTACGCCGCAGCGTGAGATGTAAGCATAAAGCTGGCGCCGCAACACCAGTCTCAGAACAAGAATAGTAATGAAGGTTTCTAAGTACAAAGAAAAGAAAGTTAATTTATTTAAAAGTAAACATAATTTAAGGAATGTAATGTAACATTATTAAACTTTGTTAAACCTTAAGGATGTTGTATAAAGGTTGAAATAACCTAGTCGAATGTAAATGCAAGGATAATGATAAACTAGAACGAATAGTAACTGAATCTAATACACAATTAGATTGAAATGAAGGGTATGATATAGTCATATACATACTTGATTACATGTGACCTAATGTAAGGCATTATGTGATCATGTATTGTAGAGACTTAAACGACCTGAACATAAAGTTAATATACCGTAGCAGACGCTAAAGGCAAGTATTCTAACTCTTGTCTCAGTTCAATCTGAACAAGTTTTTGAGGTTCATGTATTCTTTCGCATGAATTGAGGTATGTTGAAGTTAAAGCCAATTCCTTTAGCTAGACTTGATGTATGGATAATCTATTCATGTATTATCAAATGTTGCTATCTTTTGTCAACTACTTGATATGGTTTTTAAGAAGACCGAAATGTTAAACAAATGTTTTGTTTCAGAAACGACGGCACGTGAGGTTGCTAAATACTTAAACGTGCATACGTTTAATGGATGTAGTGTTGATCAACATAGAGTACAATAGGTTGATCACCTAGAAGTGCTCGTAAGTAATATCGGGCTTACGAACTTGCTTTCGGGTTGTCCTTTTCCAATAAAGAATGAATACTCGAGGTCTCTGACCAGAGTGAATGTTTTACTAAATATTATTGTTATTGTAAAAAATTTTGAAAGAAAAGATGAAGTGCTATTTTGAATTATCAATAGTACTTCATAACTATTGTTCAGTTATCGAAGATATACGATTTGTATGTGTCAATCATGTTGTTATTAAATTGTTATACTTGCTGAGCTAGTTATGCTCACTCTTGCTTGAACCATATGAATACAGCTAAGATTTAACGTTCCGAAGGATCGAAAAAGGATAAAGGAAAAGCTAAGGAAGATTACTAAACTGTCTAGTAATAGTATATGTCTATTGTTGTAATGTAATTGATATTATAACAAAGAACCTTTGTAATGGGTACAGAACCTAGGAAATGTAAATATTATTTCAAATATATAGAAGTTATGTTCATTCTTAGAGACTTTTCAATTGAATGAATGTATGAATTTTGTACAATATAGCACCATCTATCGGGTTGGAAGATACCCGGATTTGGGGGCGCTACACCCTCTGTCATCTTTGGAGACAACGGCTCGGGCAAGATAAGAGGATATGGCTCTGCTGGGAATGGTGCAGTATCTTTCAACAAAGTAGCCTATTTGGAAGATCTTCAACACAACCTTCTAAGTATCAGCCAATTCTGCGACAAGGGTCATCAAGTGACATTCCTCAACAACCAATGTCAAGTAAGAGATTTGAAGACATCTGCTGTAAAGCTAACCGGGACAAGAGAAGGAAATGTCTACACAGTGGATCTTGGTCAACTAAGCTCAGATTAGACAATATGTTTTCTGGCAAAAGCATCTGAAGAAATGAGCTGGCTATGGCATAGACGGTTGTCTCACTAAAACTATTTTACAAAATTTAAAATAATTTTTCGGAATTTATTTAGTATTTTTAATAATTAAAAAGCATTTTTATCTATTTTTAATTAATTTCTGGAAAATAATAATAATAAACTGTCGCTAAAGGGTCCTATAGCGAAAGACCCGTCGCTATAGGTGTTCTTGGTGTTCTTGATGCCTGCCCAGATCATCATACCCAATTAATAAGGTAGGTGGTTTGACCGAAATTTTATCTATGTTCCTTATTTATTCTGGTCTTGTAAATGAGTTACTGTTGTAGTGTTCGTGTAGTACTGAATTTAGAATCAAGGTTGAAGTTCATTACACAACATCACAACAAGATCGGATCTACAGGATACCTTGTCAGAGGTGTTCTTGAGTTTCTGGGCTGCCCAGAAACTCAAACAATGTTAGGTGTCCTACTTTGCAACCTTGAATATCTAGGTTCCCGACTTGCTTAGTGGGTTTTCTTGATTCTATCCGGAAGTATAGATGTCAGGATACATGTATAAAATCTTAAATCAGTCTAACATCAAAACATAAACGAGATCCAAGCCAGTCAAACACTGACAGAAACATGTTCTTAAGAAATCTGGGTTTTCCAGATTTCATCAAGAACGGGTGGTCAACGATGGTTTGACTGCACATTTCTTTATGTCTATGCAAGATATGGTTAATCTAATGGTTTGTCTGTATAGTCTGCATGTCCATCTAAAAAATACAACCAACAAAATCACATAACAACCTAAACATAGCAAAATCTAGCGACTGAAAATTCTTGTCAGCGAACTTCTGGGTTTCTGGGTTGCCCAGAAACCCAATTTCGTACTTGGTCAACGACGTTTGACTGAAAATAACAAGAGATCTAGACATTATTTGACACTGTTTTCAGTTTTAGATTATAGCCTACATATCACAGAATAGATCCATAACATAAAACACAACAAAAGAAAAACATAGAAGGATCTAGAGCATTTGACATTTGCTTGTCAGACATCACATGAAGGATCATGAACAGTTACTAAAAATTTAATTTTCGTGCCTCTAGATGTTATGGATACATGATCCAACAACCCAGATCACTTCTAGACACCCTCTAACACATATCTAACCAAAAAATAACAACAACTAACATCAGATCTAAGGGTTTCGAAAATTAGGGTTTTTATACCTTTGAGCTTTGATCTTGATTTCTGACTTTTGATTCCTGTTCTTGGAGAGTTAAGAACTGATATTTGCTTAATTATCTCACTCTCTCACTCTAAATCTCAAAAATGAAGAGAGAGAGTGGGCTTGGATAAAATAAAAATTAAAAGTGGACTTTTTCTCTCTCTCAATCTATATATATTGATGTGTGTAATGTTAGGGCTGGTACGGCTGCTGAGATTGTAAGTCAATGAGTTGTTGGAGTTGATCACCAACTCTCATTTGGCAAGATTTTCACTCAACCTACCAAATAATGCAACAAAGGGCAAAAGAGTCTTTTAGCATTTAATTTTAATGGCATTTTAGACATTTGACCAAACCCTTAGGGTTTAGGGTTAGGGTTAGGGTTTAGGGTTTGAAACCCTTAGGGTTTACAAATTTAATTTTCTAAAATTTCCAATTTAGGTTTTAAATATAGAAAATTAATATTTCTAAATTATAATTAGGATTTTCTAATTATATTAAAATTTCTTAATCATAACTTAAATTTTGCTAATTATGATTAGCATTTCCTAATTACAATCGCTAATTAAGCAATTAAGGTCAAAATGATCATTTGGGTTTATAACCCAGAATTAGGGTTTATAATATAAAAATAATTTTTTAAATTAGAAATTACATTTTGTAATTAGATTAGGGTTTTCTAATTACTTAACTTGAAAATTAGAATTAATATATCCTAATTAACACTTAGGTTTTCCCTAATTATAAATTAGGGTTCTTAATCCCGAAATTAGGGTTTCTAATAATTAGGTTTTCTAATTATTAAGGTTTCGAGTAAATCTTTAGGGTTTTTCGTAATAAATTATAACTTGATAACGTTAAACCTTATACATAGAATTCGTATTCCCAAACTAGGGTTTCATACACCGAATTAGGGTTTTGGATTCTCGGAACTGAAATTAGGGTTTCCAGAACCGGTTTCTAGGGTTTCTTATTAATCGTTAAGATTTTCTAACCGAACGTTGACGTTCTTAATATATACTTTGGTTTTGTTACAGATATCGTTTCTCTGGTCAACCCTTGACCCTTAACCACATACTGTACACATATACAACCATATACACAAAATATTTTCACGTATTTCATTAATCCCGAATAATTCACCTAAATCCTTTACATAATTTTGAAATCCTCAAAATTCCTTCTTAAAAATATTAAACGCATACACTAATTTTCTATCTAGGTTCTAATTTTGAACCTTAAATCAATTAATAAAAATTTTAAAAATATCCGAATTCTCAGGTTGTCACATTCACCCCTTCTTCTAAAAATTTCGTCCCCAAAATTTACCTTACACCTTACACCCTACACCATAAACCATACATACACATCATCGCATGCTACCCAGTACACCACTCACAAGAGTAAAGGTTTTTAAATTGTTCCGAGGGGTCATATAAACCATGAACACATAGTTTTAACGGTTTTGATCATACCGCAAAACAATACATTACTTGGTATGTTTACAATCACAAAGAAGGTAAACTACCGTTGTTAGTACTTTAGGTGATCAGCCTATTGTACTCTTATGTCATGCATAACGTATTAATTATGTATAGCAAATATTTACGCTACTTGATTGGATTATTTATCCAAACAACATAGTTCACCTCAGTCTTGTCATAAGATTCCGTACCAAAACAATTTGGTTCGGGAAATTTCTTTCAATGAACACTTAGAGTTTTCTTAAACTTTAGTCTAGCTG
Source organism: Panax quinquefolius (assembly GCA_020205615.1). Classification (NCBI taxonomy): domain Eukaryota; kingdom Viridiplantae; phylum Streptophyta; class Magnoliopsida; order Apiales; family Araliaceae; genus Panax; species Panax quinquefolius. The sequence goes on from JAINUW010000382.1 coordinate 274,512, forward strand.
AATCGAATAGCATAGACTTATATCAATAATTCAATTCAATCGGATTATTTAAGTGTAGCCAAACCCCGTTGGAAAATTAAAATTTTTGAAAATATTTTTGAGAATGACGCCATAATACTATACTGTATTACTAGTCTGTTTGAGGATGCCGTCATTATATGACTTTGTCATAACACATCATACAATAGTGGAACAATGATTTTCAGATCGGATTCACACTAAGTATTCCTGCATTTACAACTCCATCAACTTTTATCATCTCTGCACCAGGTTACATGGTACATGAGTGATAAATAAAAGGTATTTTGATATTTCAAATCATTTTCGTCTAGTTGAAATAAGTAGCATAGACTATACTTTAAACCGTTTCAAAAATGATTACGAGTCTACACATTTTTTTTTCAAAAGAACATAGTGCGTATTTAGCTTGATGTCAACATTTCAAAGTCTAGCACAGCTAGGAGTTTCGAAAAACTTATGTCTCCACTAATAATCATTTGCTTAACAATCTATATGTTCCTATTATCCTCAATATTTCATTTACACACAACTATACCCAGTTCGTAAAACCACACTTATGAGTCCATAAATTGCCACAATCATATGAGTTTAAGAACTTATCCTAGTCTGACCTTTGGCGTCCGTTCGTTGAGGGGTTTATAAACATTTTCATATAACTATGAGTCAAGCATGTCACATAAGTATGAGTTTTAAGAACTCGTACTTAATCTTATATCCTCTACCTATGACATATCTTTCTGTTCTACACATGAGAAAGGAATCACCCTCTTAACATGCATATAGCAAATAGCGCAACACAAACATTTCATAATCCCCACTTAATCCTAATCCCCTTCTCAATACGAATTTCGTTCAACTCGTATTCGTAATCCTTTCCTGTATCTGTACCAATTCATAGTACAACTGACACCCAGCAATCTTGTTGTAAACTTTTCAATCATTCGCTTGATCTTCCTCCATACTATAACCTTATCAGATCACGGCGTGATCTCATCGTATATATTACGATTCAATTCTATATTTTGATCGTTTTGTTTTATGATCTTCTATCATTGTACCTTTAGTCTTTTAGACTTTATCTATTCACCATTACTGTTCAACTTTATTATCAGAGTTAGGGAACTCTGTATCTTATAACTCACCGAGATTCGTCTTTGAATCTTACTGATTGACTAACTCTATTTGAGTTAGTACTTATCATAATCACTGCGGTTAGTAGTCTTAGGTATTCCTACCTAAGCTTCATAACCAACAGTTTTGATACCAACTGTGAGGGCCCCGAATTCAGGTCCTAATTCACCTCGGATCCAGTTCGATCATTCTATACAACTAATGTTATATTTGCGGAAGATATAAACATAAATTGTTTATACAATACATTACACACTATTCCCCAAGGTCGAGTAACCTTAACTTAATACACATTTTATAATTTACTTGACTTACAATAATATTATATACATTACTATTACCATTCTAACTACAAAGGTAAACTAAAGCTGGAACTATCTTGGACCTTTCCTTGAATCCGATGAATTCGTCTTAATCTGCAATGTTTTTTCATGATACAGCAAGGGTGAGCATGAAAGTTTCCCAGAAAGTTTAAATTCAATAATATAACGATATATCATGAATGAAAGAATCTGAATAATAAGCTGACTATAAATCAACAATATAATTGTGAACTAGCAGGAACAAATTTATGACTGAACAAGTATTATACATGAACAAATACATCTGAACCAACTGGTAATGAAGGTGATCAGCCTTTCATACCTGACTTATACATGCAATATATACAGAGTACAATTCATGGCAACCAGCAATGATTAACCATAAGCTTATCCAAATGATACAACTCTAGTAGAGTTAATTAAAACAAAATTGCCTGAACCGTTGATTACCGCAACGCAATTTATAACTCTTTATCCGAAGACCTAATATTAGTAATATAGATCTCCAATATTAGAATAATATTATCACAATATAATACTATTATATATATAAACATAGAATAACCTAAACACATAACACATAACCCTATCAGTCTATAACACACATAAACCTTGACCTCAAGTCAAACTTTTACAGTCTGAGTCGAGTTCGGCAAAATTCTAACATCCCGATGGTCTAGTCGGACTTTTATCGAGCCTAAGTTCAATTAAACTCTAACTTAACACTTAACAATATCTTAGATAATTTTCTAAGCAGTCAAAATAATTTTCATAAGTTCGTAATAAGTTTAAAATAATTATTACTATTTATCTTGATTTTTAAATCATTAATATCGTATTTAAATAATATAAATACCACTTAATTCTTTTATCATAATGTTTATTTAATATCAAACATTAATGAAATACTTAATCATAATATTATAATATATTTATAATATACCAAAGTATTTTTAATACTTTAAAATCATTTAAATATGATTTTTAAACACTTAAATTCATTATCCGATAATTTCTATTAATATTAAAATATTAATATTTTCATGATAAAATATCAAAAGTTATATTTTATAACTTAAAATATTTTTATAATACTTAAATCATTTTATATGATTTATAAACCATTAATTCAACTTTTCCTTAATTTATTTAATATATTTATTAAATAAACTAATTACCATTAATATTGATTAATTAATGAATTTCATCACAAAATATTAAAAGTCATCAAAAATAACTTAAAATATTTTCTAATATCATAATATAATTTTTCATGATTTTTCATGTATTAAAATCAATTTTAAATAATTTATTTAATATTATAATTAAATAAATTAAATACCATTTATATTCCAAAAATATTAAATATTTATGAAATATAGTTAAAATAATTAAAAACTATTTTTCAGAATTTAAAATAATTTTTCGGAATTTATTTAGTATTTTTAATAATTAAAAACCATTTTTATCTATTTTTAATTAATTTCTGGAAAATAATAATAATAAACGGTCGCTAAAGGGTCCTATAGTGATAGACTCGTCGCTATAGGTGTTCTTGATGCCTGCCCAGATCTTTATACCTAGTTAATAAGGTAGGTGGTTTGACAGAAATTTTATCTATGTTCCTTATGTATTCTGGTCTTGTAAATGAGCTAGTGTTGTAGTGTTCGTGTAGTACTGCATTTAGAATCAAGGTTCAAGTTCATTACACAATATCACAGCAAGATCGGATTTACAGAAAACCTTATCAGAGGTGTTCTTGAGTTTCTGGGCTACCCAGAAACTCAAACAGTGTTAGGTGTCCTACTTTGTAGCCTTGAATCTCTAGGTTCCCGACTTGCTTAGTGGGTTTTCATGATTCTATCCGGAAGTATAGATGTCAGGATACATGTATAAAATCTTAAATCAGTCTAACATCAAAATATAAACGAGATCCAAGCCGGTCAAACACTGACAGAAACATTTTCTTAAGAAATCTGGGTTTTCTAGATTTCATCAAGAACAGGTGGTCAACGATGGTTTGACTACTCATTACTTTGTGTCTATGCAAGATATGGTTAATCTAATGGTTTGTCTGTATAGTCTGCATGTCCTTCTACAAGATACAACCAACAAAATCACATAACAACCTAAACATAGCAAGATCAAGTGACTGAAAAATCTTGTCAGCGAACTTCTGGGTTTTTGGGTTGCCCAGAAACCCAATTTCGTGCTTGGTCAATGACGTTTGACTGAAAATAACAAGAGATCTAGACATTATTTGACACTGTTTTAAGTTTTAGATTATAGCCTACATATCACAGAATAGATCCATAACGTAAAACACAACGAAAGAAAAACATAGAAAGATCTAGAGCATCAGATATTTGCTTGTCAGACATCACATGAAGGTTCAAGAACAGTTACTAAAAATTTGATTTTCGTGCCTCTAGATGTTATGGATCCATGATCCAACAACCCAGATCACTTCTAGACACCCTCTAACACATATCTAACCAAAAAATAATAACATCTAACATCAGATCTAAGGATTTCAAAAATTAGGGTTTTTATACCTTTAAGCCTTGATCTTGATTTCTGACTTTTGATTCCTGTTCTTGGAGAGTTAAGAACTGATATTTGCTTATTTATCTCACTCTCTCACTCTAAATCTCGAAAATGAAGAGAGAGAGTGGGCTTGGATAAAATAAAAATTAAAAGTGGACTTTTTCTCTCTCTTAATCTATATATATTGATGTGTGTAATGTTAGGGCTGGTACGGCTTCTGAGATTTTAAGTAAATGAGTTGTTGGAGTTGATCACCAACTCTCATTTGGCAAGATTTTCACTCAACCTACCAAATAATGCAACAAAGGGCAAAAGAGTCTTTTAGCATTTAATTTTAATGGTATTTTAGACATTTGACCAAACCCTTAGGGTTTAGGGTTTGGGTTAGGTTTTAGGGTTTGAAACCCTTAGGATTTAAAAATTTAATTTTCTAAAATTTCCAATTTAGGTTTTAAAAATAAAAAAATTAATATTTCTAAATTATAATTAGGATTTTCTAATTATATTAAAATTTCTTAATCATAACTTAATTCTTGCTAATTAGGATTAGAATTTCTTAATTACAATCGCTAATTAAGCAATTAGGGTCAAAATGATCATTAGGGTTTTTAACCCAGAATTAGGGTTTCTAATATAAAAATAATTTTCTAAATTAGAAATTAGATTTTGTAATTAGATTAGGATTTTCTAGTTACTTAACTTGAAAATTAGAATTAATATATCCTAATTAACATTAAAATTATTAAATTAACACTTAGGTTTTCCGTAATTATAAATTAGGGTTCTTAATCCCGAAATTAGGGTTTCTAATAATTAGGTTTTCTAATTATTAGGGTTTCGAGTAATTCTTTAGGGTTTTCCCTAATTAATTATAACATGATAACGTTAAACCTTATACATAGAATTCCTATTCGCAAACTAGGGTTTCATACACCGAATTAGGGTTTCGGATTCCCGGAACTGAAATTAGGGTTTCCAGAACCGGTTTCTAGGGTTTCTTATTAATCGTTAAGGTTTTCTAACCGAACGTTGACGTTCTTAATATATACTTAGGGTTTGTTATAGATATCGTTTATCTGGTCAACCCTTGACCCTTAACCACATACTGTACACATATACAACCATATACACAGAATATTTTCACGTATTTCCTTAATCCTGAATAATTCACCTAAATCCTTTACAGAATTTTGAAATCCTCAAAATACCTTCTTAAAAAATATTAAATGCATACACTAATTTTCTATCTAGGTTCTAATTTTGAACCTTAAATCAATTAATAAAAATTTTAAAAATATCTGAATTCTCGGGTTGTCACAGATTCATATGGCTAGGGCAGTCCCCTCCACCCTTCATCAACAATTGAAATAAATTATCAAAAATAGCCTAGTCACAGTCAACGTTGAACTAGAGTGTCCTCAACACAGGGACATGCCATTCATCAATGCTAATGCAGATGTTGAACCGGTCAGTTTTATGCCTTGGAAGTAAGCAATACCCAATACCATGCTATTGGAAAGCCATTTCTTGAACCCAAGATTTCTGACGAGGTAATGTCGTGTACTCAAGAAATGATGTCATTGGGTCATCAGCCGGGACAAGGGCTGGGTAAAGATCGCCAGGGTATCAAGTACCCAATTCAATTAACTAGGCAAACTAGAACAACTGGAATAGGCTATTCCGCCAGTTCTAGTCATAGGAATCCTCATAAGCATCAGCAGATTCCTTCAGCTTCAAACGCGCGGCATTTATCTTCGCCTTCAAACTCTGAATTCGCACAACCTCCTGTAAAGGTGCCAGCCAATATCATGGCTATGTTATTTCCTAAGCCGATACCGGTGAAGGAGAAAGAAGCCTTTGTTCCAAATCCCAAAGTGGAAGAGGAGGAACGAAGAATCAAGAAAGACGTCATCCGAATAATGCCGGGCATACACATCATCGTTCATGATGAACATACAAACATATATACCCCGGACGATGATTGGCCAGACGTAATGGCCGTTTTTCGGGAGAAGGAGGATGATGACAGCCCCTCCATCACTGCAGTCCACCCGGACTTTGCCTTTGCCAATTGGAGCAGCACTCCTTGCATTGGTCGACAAGGGTAAAACGGGCAGAAACTCTTTATGCCCTGTAGATATCATAACTACTTACTTTTCTGTACAATATTAGCAGTTTATTTTTCCAGTATATGCTAACACTGTGTATGATCAAAACGTTTCATATATACTAAGTGAAAGCATATTTTGTTTCAGGACCGTGAATTTAGATGTGCATGTACTTGCTGATACGGTGCCTCTTCTCCACAAGGATTGTACCTTTGATGTAGAGATGAATTTAGCCTTGATGGAAGTATATGATGACATTGAGGTGCCTCCAGAAATTCAAGAATGGGTCAAAGACAAACCTAAACCCAACCTTGACCAAACCACTTCATTCAATCTCGGAACCTTAGAAAGTCCTAAGTTAATCCAGATTGGTTCAGACCTTACCCCAAACCAGCGGAATGACATGGTTACGCTACTAACCCAATTCCAGGATGTGTTTGCATGGTCTCACGAAGACATGGTGGGTTTGTCCACTGACATTGTCCTTCATCGCCTTCCCATTAAAGAGGGATTTAAGCTAGTCAAACAAAAGATCAGGGGATTAAAACCTGAGTGGAGCTTAAAGGTAAAAGAAGAAATTGTGAAACAGTTTCAAGCTGGCATCATCATGGTGTCCACATATCCTAAGTGGATATCAAACATTGTTCCCGTGCCTAAACCTTGAGGGAAGGTGAGAGTTCGCGTGGATTACCGGGACTTGAACAAAGCTTGCTTAAAAGATAGCTTTCCCGTGCCATTTATCCACATTCTCATTGACAATACTGCTCAATATTGCATTTACTCCTTTGCTGATTTCTTTGCGGGGTACCATCAGATCATGGTTGCTGAGGAAGATCATGAGAAAACTACTTTCATCACGCCTTGGGGAACTTTTTTCTATAAACAGCTATCATTCAGCCTCATCAATGTCGGAGCCACCTATCAGCAAGCTATGATGGCTCTCTTCCACGACTTAATGCACAAAGAGATCGACATCTACGTGGATGACATCATTGTCAAATCTTGGAAGGAGGAAGACCACTTAGAGCATCTCAAGAAGCTATTCAATAGGTTGCGTAAGTACAACTTGAAGTTGAATCCAGCCAAGTGCGCCTTTGGCGTTAAATCAGGCAAGTTGCTAGGATTTCTAGTCAGCCACAAAGGGATTGAGCTGGATCCTACCAAAATCTAGGCCATCACGTAAATGCCCATTCCTCGTACAGAAAAGGAAATACGAGGATTTTTGGGAAGAATCAACTTCATTAGCAGGTTTATCTCTTAACTTATAGCAACCTGTGAACCAATCTTCAAGCTATTAAGGAAGAACTCCTCCATGAAATGGAATGATGAGTGCCAGAATGCCTTTCTCACAATTAAAAAATAGCTAGTCAAAGCTCCCGTTTTGGTACCACCCAAGGATGATGTTCCTCTGTTCATGTACCTGTCTATTAGTGAGAATGTCATGGGCTGCATGCTGGGACAGAAGGACGATAGAGGCCAAGAACGAGCTATCTATTACTTCAGCAAAAGATTCAGCAGCAGTGAACATAAGTACACTCTAATCAAAAAGACGTGTTGTGCTTTAGCATGGGCTTCCATGAGGTTACAACATTACCTCCATGGTCACATAACCCATCTCATATCCCGCGTGGATCCTCTCAAGTACGTGTTAAATAAACCCATGTTAAATTTCCGGCTGTCCAGATGGCAGTTGATCCTACAACAAATTGACATCGTATATGTGACTCAAAAGTCCATCAAAGGTCAAGGAATTGCGGATCAACTGGCCGCTGCACCTTCAAGGGATTTCAAACCCTTGGAAACATATTTCCCCGATGAAGGAGTAATGACAGTTCAGCAACACCATCAGTACGATACGCGCCAATCATGGAAGATGTATTTTAATGGAGTTGTTAATATGGAAGGTGCTGGAGTTGGAGCATTTCTATTATCTGGTACGGGGGAGCAGTATCCCGTCGCCATCAAATTGCAGTTTGTCAGCACCAACAACACAGCTGAGTATGAAGGTTGTCTCATGGGGCTAAAACTTTCTCGTTCAATGGTCATCAGGAGGTTAACTGTCTTTGGGAGATTCAGAGTTGGTAATCAGACAATCCACCGAAATCTATCAAACCAAAGAACTACATTTGTTGCCTTACCATTGGCAAGTTTTACAGATGGTTTTGGAGTTCAAAGAAATATCCTTTCGACACATTCCTCGTAATAGAAATGACATTACGGACGCGTTAGCAACTTTGGCCTCCTTGATTCGCATATCAGACACGGGACACTTGCCAAGCATCACAATTTCCCTTCACAAGGCCCCAGCTTATGGGAATTACGTTGGAGAAGTATCGGATGAGCTACCCCCATCCAGCATCCCTGGTACCAACATCTCAAGGAATACCTACGAGATGGATCTACACCCGCTGAGGTGAGCCCGATTGAGAAAAGGCGTATCCATCGACTTGCTATGAAATTCTACCCGAGTGGAGATGCGCTCTACAAAAGAGATGCTGGACTAGGTCTCCTCAGATGTTTAGACAAAGATCAAGCTCAAAGGCTTATGGATGAAATCCATGCTGGAGTCTGTGGCCCACACATGAATGGCCCCCTCCTTGTCAAGAAAGTCCTCAAGATAGGACATTATTGGCTATCTCTAAAAGCTTATTGCAATGACCACGTCAGGAGATGCTATCAGTGCCAAATTCATGGGAATGTTATCCACGCCCCTCCACGGGAACTCCATAATATGAGTTCGCCTTGGCCCTTCCCAATGTGGGGAATGGACGTTATCGGGCCCATTGAGCCTAAAGCCAGTAATGGACATTGATTTATATTCACCATGATCGACTACTTCATCAAGTGGGTAGAAGAAACTTCCTTCCCCAGGGTTACAAAAGAAGTCATCATTGCTTTCATCAGAAACAATGTCATTTGTCGATATGGACAACTAGAGGTGATTGTGTCAGACAATGCTAAGAACCTTAACAACAAAATGATGGAGGAATTATGCAATAAATTCCACATCAAACATCTTAACTCTGTCATCTACCATCCAAATATGAATAGTGTTGTTAAAGCGGCTAACAAAAACATCAAGAAGATCATGCAAAAGATGTTCGCCAATCACAAGGAATGGCCTAACATATTGCCTCTTACTCTGTTAGCCTACAGAACCTCATTGCGTACTTCCACTGGGGTAACCCCCTATACATTAACCTATAGAAGTAGAAATGGAATCCCTCAGAGTGTTGATAGAGTCTCAGCTGGAGGAAGACCAATGGGTACAAGACAGGTATCACCAATTGTCTTTGATAGACGAAAGGTGAACCGCAGCTATCTTCCATGGTCAGTTATATCAACAAAGGATCGCTAGATCCTACAACAAAAAAGTCCGGCTACGGTAGTTTAAACAACATGACTTGGTTTTAAAGAAGATCCTTGACAACCAAGATCAATCTAAGGGGAAATTCGATCCTAACTGGGAAGGCTCATTTTTTGTCAAGGAAGTATTGACAGGAGGCGCTCTCAGATTGTAAGAAATGGACGGCGATGAATTTCCACAACTCATCAACTCGAACGGCGTGAAACAGTACTATGTCTGAATTGACCATCAAGCAAACATCCTGGTGTTGGATCATCATATCACCAGTCATTCCAGATCTTTATCCCTTTACCACATACAACTCTTCTACATTCTGCCCCTCAGGGAAAACATGTTTTTCAAGCCAGCAGCCTGGCTTCTTTGCATTCATATGACTTAGGTCATCCCGCTATGGATTGGACCTCTCGCGTTTGCAGTTTGGCTACCTGTACATGGGATTAAACTTCTCGTACCTACAGTTTATCCTCAACCTAGGATCAAACTTTCTACTCCCCGCAATCTAACCTGCACATGGGATTACGCTTTTCACCTCGCCCTGAGGGGCGAACTACACCGACCTGATCTCCTCTTTAATAGGAGTACGTAGGCAACCATTTCATATGGCCCGGTCGCAATTAAACAAAAACAACAAAAACATTTCTACCCTTATCCTTACAAAAACAAAAACAAATTCCTACACCATTTCTATCACATAAAGCGTTGAACCTCTTACACCAGGTTCAAACTACGCAGACCTGATCTCCCCTTTAATAGGAGTACGTAGGCAGCCATTCATGGTTCGGTCTCACCCTACCAAAACACAAACCCTTGTCAATTGGTACTGTGATCATCCTTCAATCCACTACATTTTATTGGCTTCAGACCAAAGGGATGGAATTACCTGAACTCCTCCCAAATAGGAGATTCAGCGACCATCTAAGCTATGGTCATACCTTAAAGAGCAACACCAATCCATAAGAGATGGAATTAATTAGGCTTCTCCTAAATAAAAGTACTGGCGACCATCTGTGGTGCGGTCAATCTCAAAAAGGAAAATAAAACTGCTCTCCACATTTACATACAGAAACCAGTCCCTAGACACCAAAGATGGTAGGGATACACACAGATCAATGATCCATTCTAAACTGTCTAGGGAAATCTCAATGTCCATCCCTCAAGGAGGAATTCAGAATACATCAGGATCACAAGCCCTGAAGCAGCAGGCAAAATATCAAGCAAGTAATAAAGCATATCTAAAAGGGAAGTGATCAAAAATATATTTCCCTACTATATATATATAATGTTGTTTGATATATATAATGTAAACATCTATTGAGTTTTGGCATAGAAACGCAGCGGAAATAAACCAATTAAAGGCAATTCCGAAACCCTAAAACAGGATCCATGCGAAAAATTCAATTAATTCAAAGGTTAGAAATTATACCGATTGTGTAAAGCTAGAATCGATGCGGTCGAATCTCCAACACAATTAAACGGACTGCGTCTCTACTAAGATATCACACTAACGAACGCTTTACCTAATCGATCCCTACGATCTGCAGGAAGAAGGAAACACAACTAGCCACCAAGGATGAAGATTTTCTGAAGCTATTTTCTCTCTAGTCTCTCTCTAAGAGCGGCTAGGGTTTTGGTTAATGAATAATCCCTAAAAATGGCTGCTACATATCATATATATAGTGATTAAAAGGAATTATTCAAAACCTAATTTAATAAAATCTGAATATATATATATATATATATCTTAATTAAGTCTTACTTAATTAATATACCTATATATAAATTATCCTATTAATTTAAATTCATAATTTAAATACTATCAATCATATTGATATATTTAAATCTTTATAATTTAAATTAATTCCCTTTTAATTACGTTCTATGTGTGTGACCCTATGGGTTATTATTACGTTGGCAATAATTTTAAAATCATATTATAAAATTATAAACAGTGAGCGACATCTAGTAATGCATCACTGCTACCCAAGTAATAATAAGATCGATGATTCGATACAACCATTTAGTGACGAATATTTCAATTTAATTTAATCATTTTAACCTTAATATCCTAGATTAAACTCGAGTCATGGAATGTGTCATACGCTTCATAATTTAATCTGAGTTTTTCTTGATCAATGAGTAGACTATATGAAACAAATCACTATTTGAGCATGGCCATGCATTTCATAGTCCTACTCAATCAAGAGGCCTATGGATATCACCCCTAATACATACGAGGGTTAAATTCCATCTAGATCACTCATATTCCTCACACGATTCATGATGTACCCAATAATCACCTTTATAGTCCACCCTATTAAAGGTGACATTTGATGATATCAAAGTATATAAATTCTCATGTAGTAATAGAGCGATTTCAGGTCAGAGGACCATTACATCATTGTCACTATGAGAATTGCTAATGACACTTTGCATAATGCTCCATATAGAATTCTCATGGTGGGTCTCTCCAGTACATCGTTCTCTAACATGTACCTATGCATTGACTTAATATATCATATATTTATGACCAATGAGATTTGGTCATCAGTCAATCCAGATACTAGTCTCAATGCATCATTGTTGTCCCATCGACAATGATACTCGACTAGGGACATTTAAGAATTATGATACTAATTGTAATTATGTAATCTCATGTTCAAGTCACATACTTGAAACTATATAACTTGTATCAATATTCTAATGATTTTTATTATGTTAACATTTATATAACGCAGTAAATAAAACCATAATAAAATCATTCATTTATTCAATCAAATATAATATCAAAACGTTAAGCAATTATATCAAATAATTGGCCTCTAGGGCATAAACTCTAACAGTCTCCCACTTGCACTAGAGCCAATCACTCATGTATCTAATACCCATGGAACTAGTGTGACCATCGTGTTTCTGCTGCGACAAAGCCTTGGTCAGTGGATCTGCAACATTATCATCTATTGGCACTCTTCCTATATGTACATCTCCTCTATTAATGATTTCACGGATGAGATGGTATCGCCTAAGTATATGCTTGGATCGTTGGTGAGATCTGGGTTCCTTAGCCTGTGCAATGGCTCCATTATTTTCACAGTATAGAGCAACCGGATCAACAATGGTTGGAACAACACCAAGTTCAGTGATGAACTTTTTAATCCATACAGCCTCCTTGGCTACACTAGAAGCAGCAATATATACTCACCTACATTGTATAATCGACTCGCTCTTGCTTCAAACTTTTCTAGCTAACAGCACCACCATTAAGGCAAAACACAAAACCTGACTGAGACTTATAGTCATCATTGTCAGTCTAGAAACTAGCATCTGTGTAACCCTTTACTGCCAGTTCATCTTCACCTCCATATACCAAGAATGAATCCTTAGTCTTTTTCAGGTACTTGAGGATATTCTTGGATCACGTCGATGACCTTCACACGGATTCGGTAGTATCTCGCTCATCATGCTAAAAGCATACGAGACATCCGGATGAGTACATATCATTGCATACATGATAGATCCAATTATCGAAGCATAAGGGATCTTTCTTATACGCTCCTCATCATCTTATGATTTAGGACATTGGGCCTTAGAGATCTTTACACCATAAGTCACGGGTAAGTTTCCTCTTTTTGCTTCTTGCATGCTAAACCGTTTCAACACTTTATCAATATATGTACTTTGACTTAGGCCGAGCATTTTTCTCGATCTATCTCTATAGATCCTGATACCTAGAATATAGGCAGCATCGCCCAAACTTTCATGGAGAAACATTTTCCTAACCATATTTTTATAGCCTGTAAGGAAGGAATGTCATTCCCAATAATTAATATATCATCAACATAAAATACTAGGAATATAATGTGACTCCCACTAACCTTCTTATATACACAAGGTTCATCTTCATTTTTAATAAAGCCAAATTCTTTGACTGCTTCATCAAATTAAAGATTCCAACTTCGAGATGCTTGCTTCAATCCATAAATGGATCGCTGCAACTTACATACATTTCTAGCATCCTTTGGAGTGACAAAACCCTTGGGTTCTGTCATATACACATCATCAAGGAGATTTTCGTTAAGGAAAGCAGTTTTGACATCCATCTGCCAGATTTCGTAATCATAAAAAGCTGCAATAGCAAGTAAGATCCTAATGGATTTAACCATTGCTACTAGAGAGAAGGTTTCATCATAGTCAACATCTTGAATTTGTTTGAAACCTTTTGCTACCAGTCAGCCTTTATAGGTTTGTACATTACCATCCATGTTAATTTTCTTCTTTAAAACCCACTTGCACCCGATTAGTTTTACCCCTTTGGGTGGATCAACCAGAGTCCATACTTGGTTAGTATACATGGAGTCCATCTCAGATTTCTTGGCGTCAAGCCATTTCTCAGAATCTGGTCCATTCATAGCTTCGTGGTAGGAAGCAGGCTCATCTTGATCTATGAGCATCACATCGCCGTTTTGAGTCACAGGATATCCATAATATCTCTCAGGCTCTTGGCGTGTCCTACCAGATCTACGAATGCCTTGTGTAATTTCAGCAGGTTCACTTCATTAATATCTTGTGGTTCCTGCTCACGTTCCAACTCAGGTTCAATGATATTTTGTGGCTCTCGAATTTCTTCGAGTTTACTTTCCTCCCACTGTTTCCTGTAGAGACAAATTCTCTTTCTAGAAAAATACCAGTTCGAGCAACAAATACTTTGTTCTCAGAAGGTTTGTAGAAATAATACCCTTTTGTTTCCTTTGGGTATCCCACAAAATTATATTTGTCAGATTTGGGTTTGAGCTTGTCAGAATCCATACGTTTTACGAATGCCTTGCTACCCCAAATCTTCATGAACGACATACTAGGACGTTTCCCAGTCCACATCTCATATGGTGTCTTCTGAACCGTCTTTGTAGGAACACGGTTAAGTGTGAATGCAGTTGTCTCTAGGGCATGACCCCAGAAGCTTATTGGAAGATCTGCATGACTCATCATTGCTCGTACCATGTCAAACAAGGTTCGATTCCTCCTCTCAAATACACCATTCCATTGTGGTGTTCTAGGTGGAGTGAGCTATGATATAATACCGCACTCCTTTAGAAGGTCATCAAAGTCTTGGCTTAAGTATTCACCTCCTCGATCGGATCGAAGGGCTTTTAGGCTTTTGCCAAATTGGTTTTGAACTTCATTCTTGAATTCCTTGAACTTTTCAAAGGATTTCGGATTTGTGTCTCATAAGATACACATATCCATATCTACTAAAGTCGTCAGTAAATGTAATTAAGTAATAAAACCTACCTCTTGCTAGCGAACTCATGGGTCCACATACATCACTATGTATAAGTCCCAATACATCGCTAGCCCGTTCACTGTGTCCAGTGAAAGGGGCTTTAGTCATCTTGCCTAATAAACAAGACTCGCATTTCCCATATGATTCAAAATCAAATGAATCCAAGAACCCATCTTTATGAAGTTTGGATATGCGTTTCTCATTTATATGGCCTAAACGACAGTGCCAAAGATATGTCGGATTTGAATCATTTGATTTAAATCATTTTGTATTTATGTTATAGATAGGCATTTCTAAATCAAGAATATAGAGACCGTTAAACAATTGTGCAACACCATAACAAATATCATTTAAGTAAAACAAACAACGATTGTTCTTTATTATAAATGAAAAACCTTTCTTGTCCAAACAAGAAATAGAAATAATGTTTTTGCTTATAGCAGGCACAAAATAACAATCTTCTAATTCTAAAACTAGCCTAGTGGGCAAAGATAAATGATAAGTTCCTACGGCCAGTGCAACAACTTTTGCTCCATTCCCAACTCTAAGGTCAACCTCTCCTTTCGCCAAAGTCCTACTCCTTCGGAGTCCCTGCACATTAATATAAATGTGAGAACCACATCCAGTATCCAATACCCATGATGTAGAAGTAGACAAGTTGACTTCTATAACATATATACCTGAATCAGAAGTCATACTTCCTTTCCCTTTCTTCACTTCTTCCAAATAAACATGACAGTTCCTTTTCCAGTGTCCAGATTTTCCACAGAAGTGATACTCACCTTCTTTAGCCACCCCACCTTTAGGTTTTAAAGCCTGTTTGGTTTTGGAATTTAGCTTGGCAAAAGATTTAGATCCTATCTTCTTCTTGCCTTTCCAATTTCCCTTATCATTCCCCTTTTGCACCATCATTATGGGAGCGAGTCCTGCCTTTTTCATGTTGTTCTTGGCAGTTCTTAACATGCTCAACAACTCAGTAAGGGGTTTCTCAATTTCATTCATAAGATAGTTCATAACAAATTGAGAGTAGCTGATGTTCAAAGATTGCAAAACAAGATAAGTTTGGGCTTCCGGAGTGATTGGAAAACCCAACCTATCAAGGTACTCAATATACGCAATCATTTTCAGCACATGTGGACCAACTGGATCACATTCACCCATTTTGCAGTGATACAACACCTTGCTTGTATCGTACCTCTCATGTCGAGCATGCCCTTCTAACAATTTCTTGAGATGCTCGATTATCTCATAAGCATCCATCAACTCATGTTGTTTCTGAAGCTCAGCGTTCATGGTTGCTAGCATGACACAACTCACGGCCAGAGCATCATCTTGATGCTTCTTGTAAGCATTATGCTCTGCACGTGGTGCAGTGACAGCTGGTCCTGTAGGAATGGGCCCATCAAGGACATATAGCTTACGCTCTTGTTTGAGGACAATCCTCAAGTTCCTATGCCAGTCAAGGAAATTAATTCCACTCAACTTGTCCTTTTCAAGGACTGATCGTAATGAAAGACTATTTGTGTTGTTGTTGTTTGCCATTGATATCTACAATTTATAAGTGCAAAAATAATAAGTCAAATTACAGAGTTGATATTATGTAATTGATAATAATACATTCAAAATATACCTCCCACTATTTTATTCAAATTAATAGCCCTCACCATTAATTCGGAAAGCATTTTCTATTATATATTTCTAGTGAGCCAAGATCCATATTTCATTATGCCTTAAGTTAGCTTTGGATAATCTCTTAAAACACAATTATTTAGGTAGACAACCCTTTATCAATTATATCATATATAACTCCTGGATAGTTTGGTAAACAACAATTATTTCTAGTCCATCTAATGGTATCTACCAAACTCTATGCCTCTAAGTCCACAATCCTATTGAGATAACTTAGTTAAGTCGGGCCCAATGATTTTAACAGTTTGGATATCACAATTATCCTATCGCATCTTACCTATATAAATAGGGTACTTTGCTTTGGAAAACCTACATCTATTAATCAAGGTCTTGATGAGTGTTATTCATTGTAAGGCATTTGATTTAGACTTAATAATTTAATGAGGGATTTTATTAAAAAAAATAGATCTCACCAATTTTAATCTTATTAAACATGCACATTATTTATCATATCATATCGCATACAAGCATAAATAAAGTGCAAAATTAAATGTGTCACAGTTATGGCCTAATCCAATGTCAATCTTTTCAAGCTAATGAAAGATTGAAGGTCAATCTAAGGTGGTAAAAGATCTTAAAATAGTAGCTTCCTTTGATCTTCCTCAAGCATGTGCCTCCTCTCCATCATCATCTTTCCATTGTGTTCTCCATCTTGACATCTTCATCAATTACAGATTATTATATGACATAAAGAAACCTCGAGTTATATTCGAGGGGATTTAAATGAGAAGAGAATATTGCATTAGAATTTATAGAAAGGCACGACATGAAAGCCGTATTTCAAAACCAAAAAACCACTAACTTATGGGTCAAAAGGCCATAACTGTGCCCCATGCATATCACAATAAGCACATAACAATTTATATATAATTAAAGAAAACAATATATAACATATAGGGGACACAACCATCAAGGCGCTTCTGACGGGGGTCGAGGGGTCTCTCCCACAGCGGTGGGTTCGGTGATCGATCGTGAGAGGGTTTGAAGCGGCGCCTCTGGAAAAAAATTTCAAACTACAATCTGTATTACAGAATTTTTCCATACGAATCTCTGAAATAGTTTCAGAATCATATATTTAATCCACCAAAATAGTCATAATAATAATACAAAATACATATCATATATGTCCGGTTTCAATTAATCATATTAAATCGAATCGCATACTTCTAATCCAATTAGAACATAAGTTGTATCTTGTTATTACGCCATATAAGATACAATTAATGTAACATCATATATACCGATATTCATAATACCAGAATATGTCGATTCTGTAATATCATATATTCAAATAATAGTTCAATAAAATTGTATCATCATATATCATATATATCGAAAATAATATAATCAATTTCAGACCGGTAAAATTGTATCATCACATATCATATATATCAAAAACAATTAAACACGTTATCAGAATTAATCGTTTCGCAAGTATCTCTGATACCACTGTTGGGTTTCGGCATTGAAACGCAGCAAAAATAAACCAATTAAAGGCAATTCTGAAACCCTAAAACAGGATCCATGCGAAAAATTCAATTAATTTAGAGGTTAGAAATTATACCGATTGTGTAAAGCTAGAATCGATGCGGACGAATCTCCAACGCAATTCAAACGGACTGCGTCTCTATGGTATCCACACGAACGCTCCACACGAATCGTCCTACGATCTGCAGAAGAAGGAAACGCGGTACTAGCCACCAAGGATGAGGATTTTCTGAAGCTGTTTTCTCTCTAGTCTCTCTCTAAGAGCGGCTAGGGTTTTGGTTAATGAATAATCGCTAAAAATGGCTGTTACATATCATATATATAGTGATTAAAAGGAATTATTCAAAACCTAATTTAATAAAATCCGAATTTATATATATATCTTAATTAAGTCTTACTTAATTAATATACCTATATATAAATTATCCTATTAATTTAAATTCGTAATTTAAATACTATCAATCATATTGATATATTTAAATCTTTATAATTTAAATTAATTCCCTTTTAATTTCGTTCTATGTGTGTGACCTTATAGGTTATTATTACGTTGGTAATAATTTTAAAATCATATTATAAAATTATATAAACAGTGAGCGGCATCTAGTAATGCATCACTGCTACCCAAGTAATAATAAGATCGATGATTTGATACAACCTTTTAGTGACCAATATTTCAATGTAATTTAATCGTTTTAACCTTAATATCCTAGATTAAACTCGAGTCATGGATTGTGTCATACTCTTTATAATTTAATCTGAGTTTTTCTTGATCAATGAGTAGACTATATGAAATAAATCACTATTTGAGCATGGCCATGCATTTCATAGTCCTACTCAATCAAGAGGCCTAAAGATATCACCCCTAATACATAGGAGGGTTAAATTCCATCTAGATCACTCATATTCCTCACACGATTCATGATGTACCCAATAATCACCTTTATAGTCCACCCTATTAAAGGTGACATTTGATGATATCAAAGTACATAAATTCTCGTGTAGTAATATAGCGATTTCAGTCGAAGGACCAATTACATCATTGTCAGTATGAGAATTGCTAATGACACTTCGCATAATGCTCCATATAAATTCTCATGGTGGGTCCGCCCAAAGACATCTCTCTCTCACGCACTACCTATGCATTGACTTAATATCTCATATATTTATGACCAATGAGATTTGGTCATCAGTCAATCCACACACTAGTCTAAATGCATCATTGTTGTCCCATCGACAATGATACTCGACTAGGGACATTTAATGTGACGCCCCCAAAATTAGGTATACGTCACCCATCTTGGGTCGCCACTTACATGGTACATAAATTCAAATACAACTTACTAATATAAGCGTAGGTATGCAATCGACATAAAGCGTGAGTTTGAATACAAATATTGTCTACTAGATATTATACAAACTCAAAAGGAGTCCTCATTACAACTATTATCACACTATATCACGCAGAATAGTGAGGACTACTAATGCTATCCTCCGGACCATTACTTCGTTCCCCGACTCGTCCCAACTATGTTCTCATTTCACAAGAGAACGGTGAAAAAAAAAGGTGAGCTCAACTAGCCCAAGAAGAAATATTATGACTAAGATAATGCGAATAAATTATCATTAGCCTCAACAGCGATTGTTAAACCGATAAAATACAATAGACAACCGGTTTAAGCTGCAATGAATAAGCAATCCATTAAAAGAGTCAAGTAGAGAATAAAGTCTACTATCTTTTAGGTTTTAAAAGGTTTTCATCAATTTTATATTTGAGACTTCGACAATAATAAACCACCACATCTAATCATCCATTACCACGGTCAAGGATTTTCATCAAATTATCAATGGTCATGACTATACCGAATCACCCCTGGTCATAATCATACCAAAACTATCCATCAACTTGCATTACGTGCCACCGAGGACTTTTGTCACATCATTTATATCAAGTCATGATTATACCGAATGATCCTCGGTCATAATCATACTAAGTTCATCTATGCACGTAAGCCAAAGATAACATAATATAACATGAGGATGATGACAATGACATAGTAATTCAATAAAACAAGTTCAAGAATTATTTAATCCATGAATTATTAACGTCCAAATTGTCAACATGATCTTTGTTTCGTAGAGTAAAATTCAATAATGATCGGAAGAATATTTCCATGAAAAGATTTGGATGAAAGCGCAAATATCAAGGATATTCTACTAATTTCATGGAGTATAGAAGTCAAAATTTTAACCAACCTGGGTATAATAAAGAATGGAATAACAAAAGAAATCACCATGCATGCGGTGCAGCATAGACAAAGGTTATTCAATGATAATAATAATAACGGAACGGTCGGGTGAAATTCACACTGCAAGCGGGATGTTCAACAGAATAATAAAGATGGAAACGGATCCGGTGTAAAACACACACGATAGGATATTCCAACAGACGAGAATGATAAAAAGCGGAACCGGTAAAGGTGTAAAACACACGATGAGGATGTTCCAGCGTAATAATAAAAAGCAGAACTGTGTCGGTGTAAAACACATGAGCAGGATGTTCCAATGAGAATAATAGAAGAATGTCACCAAGTATAGGGTAAACGGCAGCGTATACTGAGTTATTCCAACAGAATAATAAGAAATGGAATAACATAAGGATTTCACCAAGTATAGGGTATATGCAGCGTATCTGAGGTTATGTATAGGGTATGCCACTTTTACAAAAGTTATTCAACAGAATGATAATGAATGGAATAAATGAAGTTCTCTTCAAGAAGAAAGAATAACACCCTTACTAAGTAAAAAGAACTGAATATAGAAGTAGTGAAGTAGCGAGAATACTCTTCTTCTTTCTATAATTTTTCTCTATAGCTTCTCTCTATAATTTCTCTCTCAGAGTTTCAATGAATTCGTAAGAAAATAATGAAGGAATGAACTTCTATTTATAGGAAAATGGAATGCATAGTAACTAATCCATGAACGGTCCAGATTGATTTACTTTAATCTGGCGGTCCATATTTAAAGAAAAATCCTTTAAATAAAATATAATATATTCTATTTATATAAAAACATTTTACTATGCAAACACTATGCAATACTATGCAAAACACTATGCAACACTATGCATAATAAAATATAATATATTCTATTTATAGAATAACTTTAATAAAGTATTCTATTTTATATAAAAAGATGTTTACATTTTATTACGTTAATAATACGAATAAAACAAAGCGTCATTATCATTATAATAATTCATATTATTAAACGACAATAATGGAATCAAACTGAGTGACTTCTCACATAAGCATCGATAATCAATACCGTAGTGTGCTACTATGCAACCACACGTATTCATTGTACTTTTACTACTGAAAGTAGTTCAACAAGAACCAACGGTAAAACTTCGCCGTTAGTTTTCAATAAAATATTTTTGTCGTTTTCTCAATTCGACAATAATTACATTATGGGGTCCACTAATGATTGAGTAGTTATGCGAATATTCCCTGCTAAAAAGAATATTCTCCAACCAATCGATTATAATATAACCACTTGCATACTTTATAAAATTTATAAATACTACCCACAACTATAATATTATCTTAAATTCACACCATAATATTAAAAAATTATTTTGACAAAATTTAAATCTTTATTGATAAAATCTGGGGTCTCACAATCTCCCCTCCTTATGGAATTTCGCCCTCGAAATTAGGGTATGTACCTGATATGATAAAGAGGTGAGGATACCTTGAATACCTTTATCGTTAAAAATATTAAATTCATCTTCGCAATCCGGCCAAAGATATTCATTAAAAATTCATCTTTGCACTTTACGTGCCAAATATATATAATTGTAAAACCAATAATACTAAGACTCAGCTTAATAGTATCACAACCATGAATTATCCATGCACCTTCTTGGCTAAGGATATTCGTGTTTTCAATTACTGATCATGATTATACCGAATAATCCGTGGTAGTCATAATTATACCAAGTCTATCAATGCACTACTGACCAAAGATGACTTTTACCACATCCATGAATTAATATTTCATTCTTTGAGACTCATTTCAATAATTAATCCATATCATCGAATCATCCACCTTCTCTGAGCCAAGGATATTCATTAGTATCATGACCACACTTAATTATCCATGCACTACTACGAAAGATAATCGTGTATTCATTAAGTATCACGACCACAAATTATCCATGCACTACTACCAAAGATAATCGTGTATTCATTAGTATTACGACCACAAATTATCCATGCACTACGGTAGAAGATAATCGTGTATTCATTAGTATCACGACCACAAATTATCCATGCACTACTACCAAAGATAATTGTATATTCATTAGTATCACGACCACAAATTATCCATGCACTACGGCCAAAGATAATTGTGTATTCATTAGTATCACGACCACAAATTATCCATGCACTACTACCAAAGATAATCGTGTATTCATTAGTATCACGACCACAAATTATCCATGCACTACTACCAAAGATAATTGTGTATTCATTAATATCACGACCACAAATTATCCATGCACTACTACCAAAGATAATTGTGTATTCATTAGTATCACGACCACGAATTATCCATGCACTACTACCAAAGATAATTGTGTATTCATTAGTATCACGACCACAAATTATCCATGCACTACTACCAAAGATAATTGTGTATTCATTAGATATCACGACCACAAATTATACACTACTACCAAAGATAATTGTGTATTCATTAGTATCACGACCACAAATTATCCATGCACTACGACCAAAGATAATTGTGTATTCATTAGTATCACGACCACGAATTATCCATGCACTACTGACCAAAGATAATCGTGTATTCATTAATATCACGACCACAAATTATCCATGCACACTACCAAAGATAATTGTGTATTCATTAGTATCACGACCACAAATTATCCATGCACTACTACCAAAGATAATTGTGTATTCATTAATATCACGACCACAAATTATCCATGCACTATGGCCAAAGATAATTTTGTATTCATTAGTATCACGACCACAAATTATCCATGCACTACGGCCAAAGATAATTGTGTATTCATTAGTATCACGACCACAAATTATCCATGCACTACTACCAAAGATAATTGTGTTTTCAATTATGGTTATGATTATACCGAACAATCCCTGGTCATAATCATACCAAGTCCATCTATGCACTACTGAGCCACATATGACTTTTCAACATAATATAAGCATGAGGATAATGATATAAAGAATCAATCAAATGAGATAAAGGATAAATATTAAACATTTATAATATAATTTATCCAGGATTCAAGAATATCCCCATGTTATCAATCACTTAATAATCTCATAATCTAATAACATTAATATTATAATAATATTTTAATCAATTCTTAAATTTATAAACAATTTATCTCAATTGTTTACGCTTTACCATATAATGCATTTAATCATTCAAAAATGCCATACTCATAAAATATCATCACCAATTATCAAATCCCTCATCAAAAATATGCATATACTCTATATAGGATTCTTTAGCCATAAAATCCTATTTTCAACTTTGTTACTTCACATAACATATTTAACTCATATGTTCGTAACTAAACTATTTTCATGAAAAATACCAAATCAGTCCCAAAAATATTTCTTTTCTGGGATTTAGCATAATATAGTCCCATAATGAAAATATATTTTTCTCGGAATTTTTAAAATTCATTTACTATTTTTCAAAAATCAATTTCTAATTAATTCCTTAAGAAATTAGCTACCTCAAGTTTAACTCCAAAAATTCCCAAATCTTGGCAGGATCTTACACATGTTAACGTGAGCTTCTAGTTTAAATTTCATGGTCATCGGAGTTATAGAACTCCGGTTATAGCGTTTTTCATCGGAAAAATCTAAATATTGAAATAGTCATAACTTGCTCATTTTAAGTCAGAATGAGCTCATTTTTGGACAGGAGGTACTTTATACCATATACTTTCATGTCCCAAAAGGCCAGAATTTTTCTCATAATTTAAGTGGCCAAAACAGCCTCTCTAAAATCATGGCAGAAAGCTTTTTGGTTTTTGCAGCTTTGCACTCCTTTACTAAAATCAGTCCACACAAAAATCTACAACACCTTTTCCAGTAATTCCACTTGGATTAGTTAGGTAACTCATAGATCTAACTCTAGGACTTGACCACATTCAAAAATTCAAAATATAACAGGAGATATGGTCAATTGAATTTCATATTACGTTTTTCACTAAAATCTGATTTTCAACTCTTTGTGATTTCTAAGAAACTTTCATGTTTTCACATACTAACCAACATAACTCATCATAAAACTTACTAATACTTCATATACCCATGATTTTTATTAGTTCTATACTTTTATTATGACTTTCATCATAATCCACGTAAACAGATCCTTTTAGTTGAAGAAATATTTGAGGGTTTAAGAAATGGGTTTTATCTTTGGGGTCAATACAAAATTCGATTTCACGCTCTAGGGTAGGCTAGAAGTCTTCAAGAATACGCCAAGAAATTTATTAATGATAGAAATATCATTCAAAGCATTACTCTCGTCCAAGACTTGGATAATACGTCACATTAATACCAACTGTGACTTCTATCCCTTAACCTGGATAGCACCTCACAATGATACCTATTAACTTGCCATCTTCAGTCACGACGTCGCCTACAGAAAGTCTGGCTTCGGTGCATTCCACACAAGGAAGTCAACAACGAAAGGATCGGGGCTCTTTACTTATAGCTTGATATAATGGTGATTAACTTTAGGATTTGGTTACTTTGAATTAAGTATAATGGGTTGGTTAGGAATATGAAAGCTAACAACCTTACAAAAAGAATAACGAGTAGTTAATCAATTATTTTCAAAAATTACCTCAAAGGCAAGTATTTTCAAGAGATAAGATCGACGGTAACGTGAAAGTGTTTATTTGAAACAACAAGATTAATAAACAGTGGAGGTAACGAAGGTTTCTCCCAACGAAGTTTCAATAGATAAATCAAAGTCTAATTTCTCCGGAGTCAAATTTAAACGTTGAACGCAAGCAAGAGAGATAAAATAATAGGTAGAACCGGTATCGAATACGATATAGACTTCGCAAGAGCTTATGATTAACTTACCCATGATAATTTTATTCAGGTTCCTCGTCACGAGAAAAAAACGCTCTCTCTTAAACTACGGCTTTGGCATGCGGGACATCCTTTGGCATCACTATCTCAACTGGACTTGACTTCACCATACGACAAAATCGAGCTAAGTGACCTTCTCTTCGCAATTAAAACACGCTTTGGATTGTGCGTCACGGTTTGGACGGATGTGTCCTCCCTCTGTCGCATTTGAAACATATCTGACCGGTGGTCGTTCTTCTTCCTTTAAACGGGTCTTTGTCTTGAAGCGTCTTCACGTCATTGTTGAACCTCTCTTCTTGAAATGTCCATTCTTATTATCTTGGCCATGATTACCACCGAAATGGTTACCATTCTTGACATGATAATTTCCCCACGATGGTTATCATTGTTAGATGGCCGGTATTGCACCCAGATTATGATTATTATCGTGTTGTTGCTCATTACCTTTTGGTTGGTGACTCAACGGTCTCATGTGCTTCATTGCTTATCTCAATATTTTCGGATGTCATTTTCAAATCGCCACCAAACATGGGTTAAATAACATATCACATATTATCCCTATACTACGTGAGCCAAATAAATACCACATAAACTTAGGTAGGTCATACTAGCGAAGGAATTCCCCGTCTCCTCCTCCTAGTTCTTGTCTCACATCTTAGCCAGGATCATATCCTAAGCTCGATACCAACCGTGGACGCCCCAAAATTAGGTATCGTCGCCACCCATCTTGGGTCGCCACTTACATGGTACATAAATTCAAATACAACTTATTAATATAAGCGTAGGTGTGCTGTACAATGACGTAAATCGTGAGTTTGAATACAAATATTGTCTACTAGATATTATACAAACTCAAAAGGAGTCCTCATTACAACTATTATCACACTATATCACGCGAATAGTGAGGACTACTAATGCTATCCTCGGACCATTACTTACGTTCCCGACTTCGTCCCGGCTATGTTCTCATTTCACGAAGAGAACAAAAAAAAAGGGTGAGCTCAACTAGCCCAAGAAGAAATATTATGACTAAGATAATGCGAATAAATTATCATTAGCCTTCAACAACGATGTTAAAGCGATAAAATACAATAGACAACCGGTTTAGCTGCAGTGGAATAAGCAATCCATTAAAAGAGTCAAGTAGAGAATAAAGTCTACTATCTTTTAGGTTTTAAAAGGTTTTCATCAATTTTATCATCGAGACTCGATTTTAATAATAAACCACCACATCTAATCATCCACGTACCACGGTCAAGGATTTTCATCAAATTATCAATGGTCATGACTATTAGAATCACCCCCGGTCATAATCATACCAAAACTATCCATCAACGCATTATGTGCCAATCGAGGACTTTTGTCACATCATTTATATCAAGTCATGATTATACCGAATGATCCTCGGTCATAATCATACTAAGTTCATCTATGCACGTAAGCCAAAGATAACATAATATAACATGAGGATGATGACAATGACATAGTAATTCAATAAAACAAGTTCAAGAATTATTTAATCCATGAATTATTAACGTCCAAATTGTCAACATGATCTTTGTTTCGTAGAGTAAAATTCAATAATGATCGGAAGAATATTTCCATGAAAAGATCTTTGGATGAAACGCAAATATCAAGGATATTCTACTAATTTCATGGAGTATAGAAGTCAAAATTTTAACCAATTTGGGTATAATAAAGAATGGAATAACAAAAGAAATCACCATGCATGCGGTACATTGCCGCATGAGCAAGGTTATTCAACGAGAATAATAATAACGGAACAGTCGGTGAAATTCACCGCAAGCGGGATGTTCCAACAGAATAATAAAGATGGAACTAGATCCGGTGTAAAACACACGATAGGATATTCCAGCGAGAATGATAAAGAGGCGGAACCAGTCCGGTGTAAAACACATGCATGTGAGGATGTTCCAATGTAATAATAAAAAAGCGACTGTGTCGGGTGTAAAACACATGCACAGGATGTTCCCAATGAGAATAATAGAAGAATGTCACCAAGTATAGGTAAAAGCGGCGATACAAAAGTTATTCAATAGAATAATAAGAAATGGAATAACATAAGGATTTCACCAAGTATAGGGTATCTGGCGTATCACTGAGGTTATGTATAGGGTATGCCACTTTTACAAAAGTTATTCCAACAGAATGATAATGAATGGAATAATGAAGTTCTCTTCAAGAAGAAAGAATAACACCCCCTTAGTAAAAGAACTGAATATAGAAGTAGTGAAGTAGCAGAATACTCTTCTTCTTTCTATAATTTTTCTCTATAGCTTCTCTCTATAATTTCTCTCTCTAGAGTTTCAATGAATTAAGTAAGAAAATAATGAAGGAATGAACTTCTATTTATAGGAAAATGGAATGCATAGTAACTAATCCATGAACGGTCAGATTGATTTACTTTAATCGACGGTCCATATTTAAAGAAAAATCTTTTAAATAAAATATAATATATTCTATTTATATAAAAACATTTTACTATGCAAACACTATGCAATACTATGCAAAACACTATGCAACACTATGCATAATAAAATATAATATATTCTATTTATAGAATAACTTTAATAAAGTATTCTATTTTATATAAAAGATGTTTACATTTTATTACGTTAATAATACGTAATAAAACAAAACGTCATTATCGCTATAATAATTCATATTATTAATCGATAATAATGAAATCAAACCGAGTGACTTCTCACATAAGCATCGATAATCAATACCGGTATTGCTACTATGCAACCACACGTATTCATCGTATTTTTACTACTGAGTAGTTCAACAAGAATCAACGGTAAAACTTCCGCCGTTATTTCAATAAAATATTTTTGTCGTTTTTCAATCGAAAATAATTACATTTGTAGGGGTCCACTAATGATTGAGCCATTGTTATACGAATATTCCTCGCTAGCAAGAATATTCTCCAACCAATCGAATATAATATAACCACTTGCATACTTTTGCAAAATTTATAAATACTACCCACAACTATAATATTATCTTAAATTCACACCATAATATTAAAAAATTATTTTGACAAAATTTAAATCTTTATTGATAAAATCTGGGGTCTCACATTTAAGAACAATGATACTAATTGTAATTATATAATCTCATGTTCAAGTCACATACTTGAAACTATATAACTTGTATCAATATTCTAAGGATTTTTATTATGTTAACATTTATATAACGCAATAAATAAAATCATTCATTTATTCAATCAATTATAATATCAAAACGTTAAGCAATTATATCAAATAATTGGCCTCTAGGGCATAAACTCTAACAAACTGTACATGACAAAATGGCTAAGCTAGTCTGTGCAGGAAAATAAAAGCTCATCTACAAGTCAGGGTATATGCGAGCTAACAAGCCCTAACATGACATCCCTCTCAGAAGAAGGAGGCGAAGCTGTGGTATCTTATACGAGAATATCCACACGACCCAACAGATCTGCAGCCATCTGCATGGTGACCATATGCTCATCGATGTAATTGCTCATCTCTGCAATCATGCCAGTGGTAAGGGATCTCACTGTAGTACTATCTATGACGGCTACATCCCGGGCAGATATGGCACTATCCCGCTCAACTATCACTGCATCTTTGGCTGATCTAGACTCATCCCGCTCGATAATAGCGGTGTCTCTGCTAGCTAATGCCTCGTCTCTCTCTAACAGAGCTGCGTCTCTCCCATTAAGGGCAGTCAACATCAAGGCTGTAGCTTGGTCTCTCTTGAAGGTCGTCAGATGGAGACTCTGCTCGAAGAACTATACCGAATGCTATATAACGACATTGCTGGTACTGGGAGAATTTGAAGGAAATGCTTGCAACCCAACAGCTGGCTCCTCCTCGATGTAGGAATCGATGTCCTCCATAGGCTCTACATCATCTGAATAACTATCTGGTACTGTGGATACTACCGCAGCTGATAAAATCTCTGTCTCCATACATGCGGAATACTCTACAGAACAACCCGGATGGCTCACAGAAAATGAAGCTATCTCATGCTGATCCCAACAAGCATACACATGGGATCGGTCCTCTGCTGAAAGATAATGAGAAGATGAACGCTGACCCTACGCCCCTTCGAAAAGATGAAAATCCTGGAACTGGTCAAACAGCGACATCACGGCCAACGGGTGGTAGGTAGTCATGCCCCTCAAGCCAGCCAGAAGGAGATAGTCCATGACCGGAGCATGAGTAATAAAGTTGTAAGGTGAGCTAAGCCCCGAGCACGGTAATATGCTGAACGGATCCTTGATATCCTCCAAGAACATAGATCAAGACATGGCGTCCGTACACTCCGATGGCTGAATTGAGTATGATGTGGCTATATCATGGGTGAAACAATACCCATGTCGTCTAAAGGTGCCAATCGGTCTCAAGTGTGACATAAACCACACATATAGCATGACCGAGCTGCCCGTGAACACCCATATCGGATAAGTGCAGTAGTATGTAGTTGACCTAAGAGTCTCTGCTATAATCATCTGTATAATGGTACGACCCTCCCTGAGAGCTCTCACTGCCATGATAACTCCAATGTCTATCTCATCCTTGTACTGTAGCATATAGACATACGACAGTACGCACAATAACAGTACATCAACCCTGGTTATACACCAATGATCCTCCAGTGTGGTGAAATCCCTGTAATGTCGTGTATAACTATCCTCAGAGCCAAATCTGTCAAATAAAAAATGCTGGGATATAACGTGGCTCGATGTAAGCTCATCCTGCACCACCTTGCGCCTCAATCCAATGAGCGTCATGAATCGTCGACTCATGTCCCCCAAAGCCATATGTACACAAGGTCTGTCCAGCGACAACATCGTCAACCGTGCATACTCCTCCAGAGTGGGAGTCAACTCCTGGGTCCCAAATCGGAAAACCTGCCTCTCTGATACCCAGTGCTCCAGCATGCCATCCATAAATCCTGTGGGAACCTGAAACATCAACAGGGTCATAGTATGCTGCAACAAATGATCTACGGTCACCCTGTCTGATGGTGATATGTTATCATACCACGATCGCATACCCGATGCCACAAATGATGGTGGGGTATGATTAATACGGCTAACTGCCGAAGAGTACATTTGTACGGACCGTGTCATAAGATCATCCAGGGGTCAATGCTGAATATCTCTGGACATACATACATATGCATAACATGATACATGCATTGCAGATAATAGATGGCAATATGATATAGGGAATGAAAAAACTGTGCATATATTCCTAAGTATATCAACATCTAATACATCATCTCTGTACAGCTACAAATATAGGGAAGTGGGGGCACAGACGCCCTACTACTAAGAGAGGCCTATCAAAAGATATAGCGAGAATGGGGCACAACCACCCAATAGCTAACAGAGGTCTATCAAAAGAGATAACGAGAATACACATCAGAAGAAGACAATGGTGTCAATGTCTACATCATCAATCCTATCCACATGATGTAACTCCTCCTGAGTCACTGGATCTCAATCAATAGGGATATCAGGCCTATATAAAGGAGGATCTGACCCACCCCTCCGGCTCAGTCTAGTTCGAGTTTCAAAGGAGTTCTTGCAGACTGAAAAAGTCAAATAAGGAATAAAAATGCTACGCGATTGAGCAAAACAGCCTACAATCCTAGTCTTCTCAGATGGAACTTTGAGTCTGTACATCACTCAATGGTAGTCACCCAAACACGAGGTATACCATGCCAGTAATCTCATTTGTTACAAATCACATTCGATAATACCTTGTACAGGTCCGATGCCGCTAATTCTGGGTCATTACCCTAAAGATCAATGTGGAACCCCGACGGGGGTTACAACGCATGTTCATCCGTTGACACACACATCAACGAAGGTCAAGAAGCCTTGATATTATTTCAGCCGATGGCAAGTAAACCCATCGAAGCGTCAAAAATTGTTCGATGATTGCGTACGTTACTATTCATAAGTCCCTAGTGGATCCTCGGCGGGGGTCACAATGCAATGTTCCGTTGATTCACACGTCGGCGAAGGTCAAACAACCTTGAAAATATGCTCACAGGGTATCACCCGTTGATTCATACGTCAGCGAAGGTCAAGCAACCTTGACAGTCTACCCCATTGGGTGTTCATCCGTTGATTCACACGTCGGTGAAGTACAAATCAACGAAGGTCAGGCAATCCTGACAACATCTGTTGTTGGCAGTAAATCCAACAGAATCTTGACATATTCTGGCGATACAAACCAGGAAAGGTCAACATCATCAAGGAGGATCGATGATGGAATATGTTATACACATCCTCAAACAGACAAAGCTTTATCCCCACATATCTCTTACACATAAGAGGTACGTCTCCAGGATTAAGTCGATATGAAGGCTTCAGGACTTTGGTGATAACTCCAACATCAACATCCTAACAGATTCGGATCACACGTCAGATCAGGTCATATTTGTTAATCCTCGGTAAACATTACAAGGATTCAGCAATCATCCCCAGCATGTTGGGCAACAACCCTGCACACATGCATCATACATTTGCACCATGTTGCTACATATAGTATCATGTTTGTCTTATGGCATTTCAAGTGTATAGGATTCTTTATCCTACCCACGCATTGCATTGCATGAGTATGATAAAGAGGGGCATCTGTAGACACTCAAAATTTTCTGTACACCTGTCACTAACATTGCAGGAGGATAGATTCGTCTTTCAAGAGAGAACCCTGGAAGACAGTTCATATCCATTTCGGATACTACCGGAAGTTTAGCATCAACCCCAGAGCACACACTGGGAGTAACAATTCCAACCTCAGAGATAACCCCAAGGCATGCAGATCCAATACCGGAACACACACCGGAGAAGACTGATTAATCTCGGAGATAACCCAGAGGTATCCAGTCTCATTCCCAATCACGGGAATAGCTACCAACCTTGGTGATCAGCCCAAGGAATGCAGTTCCGGCGATAACCCCAGAAATGCCTTTTTCAAATGCAATCAGCTTCAATCTTGACGCTCACAACGAGATACCTAGTATCAATCCAAAAATAACACCGGGAGGACAGGCACACCTCAGAGTTGACACTGAGGACCTTCAACACTTGCAGCAGTCCAATCTCAGTAATAACCCAGAGCAACGTCTACTTTATCAGCCCAAACTAGCGATAACTCCAGTGAGAGGCCAAGGCATCAACTCGCCACTTTAAAGCCACATCATGTCATCTCAACATTTCATACACACATCTCTACACAACGATGTCCCACAAGAATCAAGGAAAACCAACCCGAGTGACTATTGTGCGGGGTAACGGATAGAATTTGAAGCTTGAAGACCGGAGGCCATCGTCCCATCTTCAATTACTTCATACAAACTCTAATCCCATGCCATGGTACAACTCTCGACAACGGCGGTCCGAAATAGGTCCTATATACCTCAGTCGGATGCCCAGATTACAATTCTGAAAGTTCGTGCGGACATTGCTGTGCCTAAGTGCACGCGTATTTATGAGACGACCTAACTCGAGAAAACTTGGGACAACCCAGTAGCCTCGGTACACTCACAAGGTGGTCAGCAGTACACTGTGGCTCCTCCCTCTACAAATAGAGGGCTTGGGGTGGCCATTTTGAAGAGAAAAAGAGCGAGGAAGCCCTGTCAATTTTGCTCTGTACTTGCAATATACTGAGTGTTTTCCCATTTTAAACACTTATGAGCTCACATATAGCTACTTTTGTACCAGCGGGAGTCAAGTTTCATCCATTTTAAAGATATAGAAGTCTTCTTTGGCAAACCATTATAAGCCTTCTCACACACTTTAAAGCCTTTCTCTTCATCTTTGCACATACCCTTCTTCACATTGAGTGTCGTGTTGCGTGTGTTTTCTCGAACTTCGGTCCATGCTTTTATTTTAGTTTGTATATACAAATATATATTTCTATATATATATATATATATATATATATGGATTAACATTATCGAGTTATGCCTCGATTGAGCCTGAACTTGATGCCCGAGCGTTTATTTGCTTATATATATATATATATATATTAAAGCAATAAACGCTCTAGACCAAAGTTTAGGCTCATCGAACAAAGTTCGACACGCAGTTCATATATATATATATATATTATTCGTAGTTTAACTCTATTCGATGAGCCTGGATTTTATATCCTATTCGATTTACTCGCTTTTATATATATATACTTATATATATGAATCGTTGTCGAACTCGTTTCGATGAGTGCAGAGTTTACATCCGGTGCGTTTATTGCTTTTTATATATATATATATATATATATATATATATATATATATATATATCGTCCCACCCAGAGTTTACTTCGTGGTGGTTGATCGCTTTTACAACTTTCTTTACGCTTCGTCTCCGCTGGAGCTCACTTCGTGGCAGTTGATTGTTTTGTACAACTTTATTTACGTTTCGTTCCGCCTGGAGTTTCCTCCATGGCGGTTGATAGCTTTTACAGCTTTATTTACATTTCTGATTCCCCATGGAGGTGCTTCGTGGTTGGTGATCATGTTCAGATATATATATTTCTGACTTTTTATATATATATATATATATATATATATATATATATATACACATTTATCGCTTTCATATACAATTTATGTATCATGTGCACCTAGGAATCATGTGATCACAAATTCAGCCTATTGGATCTTGATTCGGTTCCCGTGATGGACATTCTCAGCTGTAAGCAACTTGTAAATTATTATGCGGTGTTTGATTTCCACATATGGTTTTCATACCCACGAGGTAGTCGGCATTATTTTCTTATAGATGCTTCGCATCTTAAAAATAAAATCAATCAAGCTGAACACTTAATAAAATGGAAGTGTAAAAGGTCTCAATTACTATTGAGCATCAGGGTTTATAAAAATCTTTTTACAAAACATCATTGCCATATCTAGCTAAAAAATTAAATTTTTACATAAATTCAAACCCTGTGTATATAGGTGCAAACGAGGCCTTGCACTACTTCCAAATAACAACACATTGACACACACACACACACACACATTCAGATAATAATTTCTTGAAAAGAGGTGGTCACCGTGGTAACACGGATGTCGGGGGGTGCCTAACACCTTGCCTTCGCATAATCAAGTCCCCGGACCCTAATTAATCTCGGTTTCACCGACCCGTTTAACAATGTCACATCACTGGGTCAATGTGCAAACCTTTTCTCGGTTGTGTTGGTAAAACCATTTAAAAAACAAACTGGCGACTCTTAACAGTCCATCGTCGACATTATACATGTTGGACCTTTTTCACTTGTTTTTTCAAACAAATCTCACCTAAAATGAGAACACCAAAGAACAAGTAACGGAAAGGGACAATTAAAAATCCCGACGTCGATAATTATTATAGAGGATTTCTAAATTATATAAAAAATATAATAAAGCTTATAAATAGAATTTAGTCACTTTATCAACTTATTTAATATTCGGTAAAGTCTTTTAACACCGAAACCATATATAACTTAACCCGAACATATGTAAATTTTGTATTTGAGTATTGTTATCAAAATTAATGTGTTAGATTTAAATGAATGAACATCTTAGGTGTTTATTAACGAATCAAATATCATTGCTTGACTGATCTACGCTCAAGTAAGTTTCCTATACCCTAATTACTTTTGTAAATTTACTAAACCCAAGTAATAAATACATATTTCTATCTTGAGTTTCTTTGGATATGTTATACCAAACCTAAACTTGAATTACCACTTATTGTACTGTTATTGCTATAGCTTCAGCATAACTAAGAAATGAATTGTTTATTCACATGATATTGTTATTGAGTACAAATTATTGTGTCAAACCAAATTTCTTTGGTAAGACCTCCTATACTGATGTTGGGTATCCCATAAGGGATCGTTGTTTGGTCAATAATAAATTGACATTAATTTGGGTGCATTTGAGCACTGGTAGGATGAGATGCATACTCCTAGAATATTGAGTAGGCTGATCCCCTATCTCATATCTAAAATAAAATTTCTAAGTCTATGTGACTGACAAAAATAAATGTCCAGAAATGGTTGAAAAAAAATTTACAGAAATGGTAACAACTATCAATTAAATTTTGAATTGTTATACTTCTTCAAAACATATATTGTTATAAATATAAAACCTACTGAGCATGTCATTGCTCTCCCTTGCAAATTATTCCCTTTGCAGTATTAGATGGAAACCCTGGAACATCTGGAGTAGATAAACGGAAGCGTCCCTGCTTAGATTAGCTTATATTCTGGTCTAGTTGAATACTCTGTAATAAGAAACTCTTTATGAGAATAATGTAATCGAATCTTAATATTTATAATATATAAAATCTTTTACTTCCGTAACCGTGTTTTCTTACATATATAGATGTAATTTAGAATCTTCAATCTAGTTTGAGATCCTTGGGAACTATCCATCTGAGCGAGGGTATTGATAACATGGACTGATCATGTTGTTGTTGATACTCTAGATTTTGGATAAATAGGTACTATCGATACGATAGTGTAATTCAAATAATATAGACTATACATCTGGGTGAGGGTATTGGTAATATGGACTGTTCATGTTATTACTGATACTCTGAATTTTGGAAAGATAGATATTATTCACAGATATAATTCATACATCCAAATGAGGGTATCCAAACACAGTAATAGTTCTCTAGAGAATTGTCAATTATTATGGGATACTGTGAATCTTAGATCTATGGGAATTATATCTGGTTATAAATTGTATAGTCATTTAATTAAATATAAACATATAATCAGATACCATGGGTATATAGATTTAAATGCGTTATATATATTGACTCTTTGTAGGCACTATATCAGATACCGTGGGAGTATAGATATGGGGGCATTACAATTTATATCGTTTATGCATAACACTTTGATTCTGATCTTTGAGATTTAAGGGTTGATATTGGCTTAACTTTATGACTTAGTTCCTCTCCAACTTCGAAAAATAAAGAGAGAAATGGTTTTGCCCAAAGTGAGAAGAAAAGTAAAATTTTTCTTACTTTAAATTGTTTATCTTTGATTCATTGAATCCAAGTGTTGCTAGGTGGCACATGTTGGCTGATTTAAGAGATAATAAGCACATGGAAATATCCAATTGACGACTCACCAAGATTTGGAGAAATCTTTTACTTAAAGATTAAGTAAAATGACATTTTAGTCATTTCACACATACTATGGATATTTCGGTCATTTTCCCTACAATTTGAAGGTTAATTTTGTCTTTTCAAATATATCCCATGGGTGCATAGATTTAAATGTGTTATATATATTGACTCATTGTAAGCACCATATCTGATACCGTGGGAGTATAGATATGGGGGCGTTACAGTTTTGGTATCAAAGTTGTTAAGGCTATAGATATAAGGAAGAGAAATCTTAGTTTATAGTCTTCGCTTCCGTAAAAATTTTAAAGTACACATAAAAATAACATTAAAAAAATATTATGTATGTGTAGATTTCTATACCAGTATTAATGGAGTTTTTATTTTTATAGATGGCCAACTCCAGTGCTGAAGAAATGGTGATAGTAAACAATCCACCACAAATTGAGTCATTTATAGCTAGTGATGCAGAGGATGAAGAATTGCTTCATGACCAACAACTGCTACATGCTGAGGAAGAGGAAGATCTAGTAGCAGGACAATTAATGAGAATTGATGAACATGATGAAGCAATGGCATCACTAATGAAAACAACAGAAAATGAGAATAATAAAATGAAGTTTAGAACAGACATAGCTGAGGGAATGCTGCAACATGAGAGGGGATCTAATAACCGACTAAAAGTACAACTGCACCATGCACAAAGGGGAAGGAAGGAAATTCAGTCAAGACTTTTCAAAACATCTCTAGGTATTCGAGATACTTTTAATGATTTACAGCGTCTAGTAGTTCGATATCCGGTGGAGGAGAAGAAAACTGTTTATCTAATAGATCGATTTGTGGTATGTCACATGATCCAGGTTTCCTTTGATGATGTCAATGAATTCTAAAGGGTAGTATAGAAGTCTAAATGCTTCATTAATAGTTTAATATTAATTAAATATTAATGATAATAGAATTGTTTAATATTTAAATCATTTAATAATGATTCCGATGTTTGAAAATTCATGATAAATTATAATAAATGTTTAAAAAATTATTATAAGTCATTTAAAAATAATATCAATGATACTTACAGATATTGAACTACAGGATAGAGTCTTAGACTCGCTAATTACCCGATAAAGCCGTCGGTACACCGACATGTTTCAGAAATTGATCTGGACTTAGATAATTTGATTAGATATGTGTTTATTTGTGATCTAATGATTGTGAAACATGTGTGACAATGTGCTTAGGATATGTGTCGACTGTAATAAGCAGTGCATGTGTTATAGTATGTTATTCTGATCGATCAAATGATCTTATTACTGATAGGTGTTACATAAAGATAGAACTAAGTTCTGAATCGTAAGTAGCAAGATCGTGCAAGTATATCTTACCTTTGCATTTCCTTTATACAATGGACATGAGTAAGAAGTTTCAAAATTATATTATTATTATGCTATATTATTAACCCTATTGTGATATATTCTATATCCGATCATTGTTTATCAACATGTTAGTATATGGTAATTCAGATATATATTATGTTCGTTAATTTCTAAACATGGTTACACAAGTGTCCCCACTTGGATAATCATTGTAGTTAAACACATGTTGATATATCTATATATATATATATACATATATGTGTGTGTGTCCAAGCTAATTGACCAGCTAGACACAAATTTTGAAATATCGTTGAATACGATAAAACCTTTTTGTATCCAATCAAATTATTTTGGTTCGGATTCCAGACTAAGTATGAACATCCCGATCAAGGGAAAAATTTTATGCGCCTAAGGAAGATAGAGTGAATGATCCTATCGTTCTTGTAATGTAGTATTGATCAATACAGGGCCCACTGGAAGTACAACAAAACGCCAGTAAGTTATGACAGTTTGCAGATGAAGTTCTGCTAAACCTTAGCGAAAACTAAAAATAATGTTCATAATCTGTCGACTAATACCTATATATATAGTCAATATGTAGTTTTAAAAATTTGAGATTGAATTGTTAAGTTGTTATTATTGGTTCAGTTTACTTCACAACTATAAATTCGTTGTAGAAATGATGTACAAAGAAAACATTTATTTCTTTCAGCTAATTATATTCATAATTGTTATTACTTGTTGGGCACCCAAATGCTCATCCTTGCTTAAATTTAAATGTTTTCAGCTAGACATGATCAACTTGAAGGTTCAGACAAGAACAAGAGAAAAGGAAAGCAAACAGAACATGTTTAATGATATCTTTTATAATAGTTAGACTGTATTAAGATAATGATATGTATGATATATCATGTAAAGAATATAGTAAAGGTTACGTACTTGGGATTAGACTCTGATAAATGTAAGTTAAGTTGGATTTTTATATTATTGTTTTTATTATTAGTATTATTCCGCCCATAGAAATGGTATCGTGAAGCACCGAGTTCGGGTTTCAAGTACCCGAGATAGGGGGCTTTACATATAATGTCTTCTATCCTCTCCAAATTAAAAGTCCATCGTTAATATCGTGTTTCTATAGTACTCATCAATTGTTCTTTGTTATACCCAAGATAAGAAGAACTTTCATCACCTGTATTCACCTGAACCACCACAGATTATAATTAAATTAAATTCATATTTATAATCAGGTAAATCAACAGTCCATCTTTGCAATACAAGCCTAAGACATACAACTGTAAAATCAATAACGCTAAGACTCAGCTCAATAGTATCACGACCACGAATTATCCATGCACTACGAGCCAAGGATATTCGTGTTTTCACCGATGGTCAAGATTATACCGAATAATTCCTGGTCATAATCATTCCAATAAACTATCCATCTTTGCACGTAAGCCAAAGAGGATTTTTACGATATCATTTATAACATTACGGTCATGATTATACCGAATAATCCTTGGTCATGATCATACCAAGTCCATCTATGCACTACGGGCCAAAGATGACTTTTACCACATCATTTGTAACATTACGGTCATGATTATACCGAATAATCCCTGGTCATAATCATACCAAGTTCATCTATGCACTACGGGCCAAAGATGACTTTCAACACAATATAAGCATAAGAATAAGGACAATGATATATATAATGAATAATCAGAATAATAAGATAACATAGATCTTAGTGATTTTCAACTTAATTATCCAGAGTCCAAATCGATAACATTATAATAGATGAAGCACAAACTATTAAGGATATTCTAATCCTTTCAGGACTTTTCACCATTTAATGATAAACTGAATAAACGAATAATAATATCTTACCATAATATGGAGTATGAAAGAAAATGATATTCTTTTTACCATAAAAATGATACCTTCTTACCACAATAATGATATCCTTTACCTTAGCATGTGACTTTTTTCGGCTTTTTGTGAAATTAATCAACTTAAACAATTCTTGCATTCCTTATCTACACTTGTTGTAACATTACACTCAATAGAAATACTCACAATATTATACTCACAATATTGTAGTAAAAGAATTTTATATTTTTAGTGTAGTGATGGTGTGTTTAGTTACTCAACCGAGCAACCTATTTATACTGCAAATTTAGTAAACAACTAGCACACCCGCTTTCACAAAATATCCAAATGAGGTATATAATAATGATAATGGAATTTATGGTCCCACATAGAAAATTAAACCAACTCATACATGTTTTAACAAAATTTGTTCAATAATAGAAGTGTGGTCCATACTACTTTAGAAAAAGTAGAGTGTCGGCAAGTCCTGCCAAACTTACTTTTGTAGAATGAAAATAATTGAACAAACATCTGCATATCATACTTATCTTTAATCAACACCATTTTCAATCTTTGAACCATTATTCACAATTATTAACAAGGACTCACAATACTGCCAACTGGTTTAATTGTGACGCCCCCAAATCCGGGTATCTTCCAACCCGACATATGGTGCTACACGGTGCTACAGTTCACACAATCATTCAATTGAAATACCTCTAAGGAATGAATATGTCTTATATATATTCAAAATAATATTAACATTCTCCCAGGTTCTTTATAACCGTTACATTTGTTCTTGTCATAATATAAAATATTATCATTACAAAACCTATAATATTACATAGGTAATCTACAGGTTCGCCTTAGCCTTCCCTTTATCCTTGACGGATCCGTTGGTCCGTTCGATCTTAGCTGCATTCATATGGTTCAAGCAAGAGTGAGCCTAAATAGCTCAGCAAGTACAACAATTCTAGAAAAATAGCATGCTTGAGACATATGAATCGTATATCTTCAATATCTGAACAATAGTTACGAAGTACTATCGATAATTCAAAATAGCACTGTTCATTCAGAACGTTTTACAACAACAATATTAAGTAAAACATCAATTCTGGTCCAAGACCATGAGCATTTCATAAGTACTTTGAAAAGGATATCCCGACACTAAGTCCGTAAGTTCGGAATAGCTTATGAGCATGTCTAGGTGATTAGCCTATAGCACTCTATGTTGATCAACACTACGTTCATTAAATGTGTATACGTTTAAGTTGTGGCAACCTCACGTGCTTGTCATTTGATGACAAAACAATTTAGCATACTCAGTCTCCTTTTGAAAACCACACCAATATTAGTTTGGTAAATCCTTATCAATACTTGATAGGTTATAAGAAATTCAACATATCATAAGTCCCATCAGATCATGGTTGCTGAGGAAGACCATGAGAAAACTGCTTTCATCATGCCTTGGGGATCTTTTTGCTATAGACGATTGGCGTTCGGCCTCATCAATGCCAGAGCCACCTATCAGCGAGCTATGATGGCTCTCTTCCAGGACTTAATGCACAAAGAGATTGAGATCTACGTGGATTACATCATTGTCAAGTCCCGGAAGGTGGAAGAACACTTAGATCATCTCAGAAAGCTATTCAACAGGTTACATAAGTACAACTTGAAGTTGAATCCAGCCAAGTGCGCCTTTGGCGTTAAATCGAGTAAGTTGTTAGGATTTCTAGTCAGCCCCAAAGGGATTGAGCTGGATCCTACCAAAATCCAGGCAATTACAGAAATGTCCATTCCTCAGACAGAGAAGGAAATATGGGGATTATTGGGAAGAATCAACTTCATTAGCAGGTTTATCTCTCAACTCACAGCAACATGTGAGACAATCATCAAGCTATTAAGGAAGAACTTCTCCATGAAATGGAATGATGAGTTCCAAAATGCGGTCCTCACAATTAAAGAACAGCTAGTCAAAGCTCCCATTTTTGTACCACCCATGGATGATGTTCCCCTGTTCATGTACCTGTCCATAAGTGACAACGCCATGGGTTGCATGCTGGGACATAAAGACGATAGAGGCCAAGAACGAGCTATCTATTACCTCAGCAAAAGATTCAGCAATAGTGAACACAAGTACACTATTATTAAGAAGACTTGTTGCGCTTTAGCATAGGTGTCCATGAGGTTATAGCATTACCTCCATGGTCACACAATCCATCTCATATCCCGCGTGGATCCTCTCAAGTACGTGTTCAGTAAACCCATATTAAATTGTCGGCTGTCCAGATGGCAATTGATCCTACAACAATTTGACATCGTCTGCGTGACTCAAAATTCCATCAAAGGTCAAGGAATTGTGGATCAACTGGCTGCTGCACCTTTAGGGGACTTCAAACCCTTGGAAACATACTTCCCCGATGAAGGAGTAATGATAGTTCAGCAACACCATCAGTACGATACACGCCAAACATGGAAGATATATTTCGATGGAGTCACATTAATATGGAAGGTCTTTGGAGTGGAGCGCTTCTAGTATCTCGCACGGGAGCAGATATCCGTCGTCCGTCAAATTGTAGTTTGTCAGCACCAACAACACAGCTGAGTATGAAGGCTGCCTCATGGGGCTAAAACTTGCTCGTTTAATGGGCATCAAGCGGTTAACTGTCTTTGGGGATTCAGAGTTGGTAATCAGATAATCCACGGGAATCTATCAAACCAAAGAGGTACATTTGCTGCATTACCATCGGCAAGTGTTACAGATGGCTTTGGAGTTTCAAGAAATCTTTTTTCTACACGTTCCTAGAATTAGGAATGACTTTGTAGACGCATTAGCAACTTTGGCCTCCTTGATTCGCATATTTGACAAGGGACACTTGTCAATCGTCACAATTTCCCTACACAAGGCCCCAGCCTATGGGAACTACGTTGGAGAAGTATCGGATGAGCTACCTCCCATCCAGCATCCTTGGTATCAACATCTCAAGGAATACCTACGTGATGGATCTACAGCTGCTGAGGCGTGCCCGATTGAGAAAAGGCGGATCCATCGACTCGCTATGAAATTCTACCTAAGTTGAGATGCGCTCTACAAAAGAGATGCAGGACTAGGTCTCCTCAGATGTTTAGACAAAGATCAATCCCAAAGGCTTATGGATGAGATCCATGGTGGAGTCTGTGGCCCCCACATAAGTGGCCTCCTCCTTACCAAGAAAGTCCTCATGACAGGACATTACTGGCTATCTCTCAAAGCTGACTGCAATGACCACGTCAGGAGATGTTATCAGTGCCAGGTTCATGGGAATGCTATACACGCCCCTCCATGGGAACTCCACGCTATGAGTTCACTTTGGCCCTTCTCAATGTGGGGAATGGACGTTATCGGGCCCATTGAGCCTAAAGCCAGTAATGGACATCGATTTATCTTCACCATGATCGACTACTTCACCAAGTGGGTAGAAACAGCCTCCTTCCCCAGGGTTACCAAAGAAGTCATCAGTGATTTCATCAGAAACAATGTCATTTGTCGATATGGCCAACCAGAGGTGATTGTATACGACAATGCTAAGAACCTCAACAACAAGATGATGGAGGAATTATGCATTAACTTCCACGTCAAACATCTTAACTCCGTCATCTACCGACCAAAGATGAATGGTGTTGTTGAAGCGGCTAACAAAAACATCAAGAAGTTCATGCAAAAGATGTCCGCCAATCATAAAGAATGGCCTAACTTATTGCCTTTTACTCTGTTAGCCTACAGAACATCAATGTGCACTTCCACTGGGGCAACCCCCTACGCATTAACCTATGGGATGGAAGCAATGTTCCACATAGAAGTTGAAATGGAATCCCTCAGGGTGTTGATAGACGCTCAGTTGGATGAAGACCAATGGGTACAAGACATGTTTCACCAATTGTCTCTAATAGACGAAAGGCGAACCATGACTATCTTCCATGGTCAATTATATCAACAAAGGATCGCCAGATCCTACAATATAAAAGTCCGGCTACGATAGTTTAAACAACATTACTTTGTGTTGAAGAAGATCATCGACAACCAAGTCAATCTAAGGGAAAATTCGCTCCTAACTAGAAGGGCCCATTTGTTGTCAAGGAAGTATTGACAGGAGGTGCGCTCAGATTGCAAGAAATGGACTGCGATGAATTTCCACAACTCATCAACTAAGACACCGTGAAGCAGTATTATGTCTGAAGTTACCATCAAGCAAACATCCTTGTGTTGGATCATCAGATCACCAGTCATTCAGGTTCTTTAACCCTCTACCACATACAATTCTTCCACACTTTTCCACTCAGGGAAACATACTTTTCAGGCCAGCAACCTGGTTTTTCTACGTTCATACTACTTCGGTTATCCCTCTAAGTATTGAACCTCTCGCGTTTGCAGTTTGGCTACCCATACATGGGATCAAACTTTTCGTATCTGCAGTTTATCCTCAACCTAGGATCGAACTTGCTCTTCCTCGCAGTCTGACCTGCACATGGGATCACGCTTTTCAACTCGTCTTGAGAAATGAACTACGCCAACCTGATCTCCTCTTCAATAGGAGTACATAGGCAACCATTTTAGATGACCCGGTCGTAATAAAATAAAAACAACAAAAACATTCTCACCCCTACCAAAACATAAACCTTTGTCAACTGGTATTGGGATCGCCATTCAATCCATCACATTTCATTCGGCTTCAGACCAAAGGGATGGAATTAACTGAACTCCTCCTAAATAGGAGATTCGACTACCATCTAAGTTGCGGTTGTGCCTCAAAGAGCAACACCGACCCATAAGAGATGGAATTAACTTGGCTTCTCCTATATAGAAGTATTGGTGACCATCTGTGGTGCAGTCGATCTCAGAGAGGAAAGCCACACTCCTCTCCACATATCCATACAGAAACCAGTCCCAAGATACCAAAGATGGTAGGGATAGACATAGATCAATGATCCATTCTGAACTATCTAGTGGCAACTAAATGTCCATCCATCTGGGAGGAATTCAGAATACATCAAGATCACAAGCCCTGAAGAAGCAGGCAAATATCAAGCAAGCAACATACATATCTAAAAGGGAAGTGATCAAAAATATATTCCCCTGCTATATATAATGTTGTTTGATATACCCAATGTAAACTGTACAGGACAAAATAGCTATGCTAGTATGTGCGGGAAAATATCAAAGCCCAGCTATAACTCAGGATATATGCGAGCTAACAAGTCCAACATGGCATCCCTCTCAGAAGAAAAAGGTGAAGCTGTGGTCTCCTGTACAAGGGTGTCCACATGACCTAACAGATTTGCAGCCATGTGCATGGTGGCCATATGCTCATCAATGTAAGTGCTCATCTCTGTAATCATGCCAGTGGTAAGGGACCGCACTACAGTACTATCTGTGACATCTACATCCCAGGCAGATATAGCACTATCTCGCTCAGCTATCAC
This sequence comes from Panax quinquefolius, assembly GCA_020205615.1. Lineage (NCBI taxonomy): Eukaryota > Viridiplantae > Streptophyta > Magnoliopsida > Apiales > Araliaceae > Panax > Panax quinquefolius. Next base: position 319,499 of record JAINUW010000382.1, read on the forward strand.
TGCATCTCTAGCTGATCTGGCCTCGTCCCGCTCAATAATAGCGACATCTCTGTGACTTAATGCGTCATCTCTCTCTAATAGAGTTGCGTCTCTCCCATCAAGGGCAATCAACATCAAGGCTCTAGCCTGGTCTCTCTCGAAGGTCATCAGATGAAGACTTTGCTCGAAGTATTGCGCTGAATGTTGTATCACGACAGTGCTGGTACTGGGAGAATCTAAAGGAAATGCTGGCAACCCAGCAAGTAGCTCCTCCTTGATGTAGGAATCAATGTCCTCCATGGGCTCTCCATCATTTGTCTCGCTATCCTGTACTGTGGATACTACCGCAACCAATAAAATCTCTGTCTCCATCCACGCAGAATACTCTGACGAACAACCCAGATGGCTCACAGAGAAAGTATCTATCTCACGCTGATCTCAACATGCATACACACATGGATCGGTCCTCTCCTAAGAGATAGCGAGAAGCTAAACGCTGACCTAGCACCCACTCGAAAGGATGAAAATCCTGGAACTGGTCAAACTGTGACATCACGGCCATCGGGAGATAATCCATGTCCAGAGCATGAGTAATAAAGCAGTAAGGTAAGCTCAGCCCCGAACACGGCAATATGCTAAACGGATCACTGATATCCGACAAGAACATAGACCAAGACATAGCGTCCATATACTTCGATGGCTGAAAGGAGTATGACATGGCTATATCATGGGTGAAACAATACCTATGCCGTCTAAAGGTGCCGATCGGTCTCAAGTGTGACATAAACCCACGCGTCTGACGACCGAGCCGCCTGTGAACACTCATGTCGAGATAAGCACAATGATCGTAGCTAACCTCAGAGTGTCTGCTATAATCATCGGTATGATGGTACGACCATCCCTGAGAGCTCTCACTGCCATGATGACTACAATGTCTATCTCATCCATGTACCATAGCATATAGACATACGCCAGTACGCACAACAATAATACATCCACCCTGGCTAGACGCCAATGATCTTTTGGTGCGGTGAAATCCCCGGAATAACGTGTATAACTATCCTCAGAGCCAAATCTGTCAAACAAAAAACGCTGGGATATAACGTGGACAGAAGTAAGCTCATCTTCCACCACCCTACGCCTCAATCTAGTGAGGGTCATGAACCGTCGACTCATGTCCCCCAAAGCCAGATGCACACAAGGTCTGTCTAGTGGCAGCATCGTCAACCATACATACTCCTCCAGAGTGGGAGTCAACTCCTGGGTCCCAAATCGAAAAACCTACCTATCCGATACTCAATGCTCTAGCATGCCACCCACGAATCCTGTGGGAACCTAAAACATCAATAGGGTCATAGTGTGCTACAACAAATGATCTACGGTCACCCTATCTGATGGTGACATGGTATCATACCACGATCGCATACCAGATGCCACCAATGATGGTGGGGTATGATCAATATGGCTAATTATCAAATAAGACATCTGTACAGGCCGTGACATAAGACCATCCAGGGGTCAATGCTGAATATATCTGGAAATACATACATATGCATAACATGATACATGCACTATAGATAATTGATGGCAATATGATATAAGGAATGAAAAACTATGCATACATTCCTAAGTATAACAACATCTAATACATCATCTCTGTACAGCTACAACTACAGGGAAATAGGGCACAGCTGCCCTATTACTAACAGAGGCCTATCAAAATATATAGCAAGAATGGGGCACAGCCACCCAATAGCTAACAGAGGCCTATCAAAAGAGATAATGAGAATACACATCAGAAGAAGATAATGGTGTCAATATCTACATCATCAATCATGTTCACCTGATGTAACTCCTCCTGAGTCACTGGATCTCTATCAACAGGGATGTCAGGCTTATACAAAGGAGGATCTGCACCGGAAAAACCAAATAGGTCATCTAAGGGGCTAGTGCCTGAGCTAGAAGGATCAAACGACTGCCTCTGTCGGATCTCTGCCCAAATGCCAGATAAAGAAATGTTCTTGGTCTAGTCGCCGAGTCAAACTATCAATCTATGTCATATGAGTCGGATCTCGGACACAAGCTAGCCAATCTGTCATCATCACGGATCCTGGAACCATATCCCCCATGAACTGAGTGCCGCGGGTCTGAGCTCCAATAGTATGACGAAACCACCAACGCTGGAATATCTCCTGAGTGCAGGGACCCTCTGATAATGCAAAACCGTCTACCCCCAACAATGGGATGTCGATGATGGGTGACTGTGATACAAGCCAATGACACCTGGCTCCTAATAACACGTTCTCCTAAATAGAGCTCCCATCCTCCATTCGTAAATAGAGGAACTCTCCTGGTGGAGATCATATACTCGACGCCAGTCGGGTACCCATCCTCAAATCTGATGGCCAAATGTTCCACGGAGTAGGGAATCCATGTGATAATATCAGCTGTCAACAACTCCAACTGCAAGCGGTAGTGAGTGAAACCCTCAGCTACAGGGACCTCCACAAGTATGGAATGATGTCGTCATCGTCCTCGTGGATAGGTATCTAAACCTAACACACTCACATGACGCAAGCATAGGAGCCTCTCATAGGCCCAAAACTACCAACACAAAGGCACACATCTGTGGTCAGTAAACAATCTTAACCTATACAAGGGAAACGACAAGAGAAATACTCACCACCAGAAATGGTTAGAATCCTAACCATGCCTCAGTCAAACCCTGCGAGCGCATACGCACGCCCTTGAGGAAATAGGCAAAGGTATAGGAACCCCAATCATGCTCTCCAATACTGTCTATATGACGCGTGGCTCTGACCAAAGCAAACGACACCGTAGAAGAGTTATCTGTTATGAAGCAGCCTCTAATGATCATCAGGAACAATCGCTGAAGAAAGCTATCCCTGACTCTGACATCATCAGGCATGGGCTCGCTCAATAGCCCACTCATAGCATCCATGCTCAAAGGACCTGTACGCACAATCCTTCCTTTAAGCGCCTTCGCTGGAACTCCTAACAAGGATATGAGGGTAGTAGGGGTAATAATCGCCATGTAAGGCACTGACGTCCCTCTAAATTCCATACATGTGATAAATCTCCAATCTATCGGCGTCATCATCACCTCACAATCTAACAGATGGTGTGACTGAGTCTGATGAAACCATCGCTCAGATAGTGCCCTGAGATAACCCCTGGGACAACGACGGGGAAGGATGGAAAAGAATGCTCCAAATCCCCAGTCATGCACTATCGCTCTGTAGTCAAGATGAAGAGCCTGGTACATGGAGTGTATGCTAAATCAATTCCCTTGAGGCCGTGTAAATCCGGGAACCTGAATGAAATGCTGAACAACATCAGAATCCTTTATTCCTCGTCAATAGGAAAGAAAGAAAATCAAGATCTAACGCCATACCTCGTTAGCATTCAAATACATCGAGGGATGTCGACTCAAGTCACCTAGAAGCTCTAGGTTTGCTACCTGAATACTCGGGAACTCCCTACGGGGAACAGGTGCAGCAGGAGCGGGGTCCGCAACCAGAACATCCTCCTCCTCGTCCTCAACGTCCGGCACATCAACCCGGACTGGACGTATCATCGCCTCCACCAACCGAAGAGGTTGTCTAACAGAACGGGGTCGAGGCACTTTAGAAGTCCTCCTCCGTACACCCGAAGTGGTTCTACGGGAACTACTCGGCTGATCCGAATACATAATATCTGGACAACAAGTCTCCAAATCACCTCAGAAAGGGTGTGGTATTTCCTGACCTGGAGCTTTTCAAATTGCATTTTTATGACTACTGCATGCATTACTTTAACATACATCTACAGTAGAGTTAAAAATGCATGACTAATTAAATGCCTACATTTTGGAAAATTTTTGCCATACTCCCCTTTGTAAATAGGACTATCCACATGCACATAGGTATGACTAAGTGGCGATTCACTAACACACCTGCCCAAAAGTCATATACATAATATATACATTAAAAATCAAAATAATCAACACATAAGGTTAACCTCAATACCAGGAGTACCTTGCCTTTTACCTTTTGCTCATTTGGCCTCAAATAGGACAAAAAATAGTAGAAAAAGGTGCCAATTTGACTGTCTCAAAAGTCAAATTTTTTCATATCATTGTGTTCAGCATGGTTTAATAATAACATTTACTATGTTGAATATTTTTTATAAAGTCATTTGAGCGTACCTAATCACTACTATGTGTTTAGATGCATTTCATATGATAAGTCAATTTCCAACGGATAAAAATTGGAAAAAATACATGCATATGTTACCAGGATAGTGTAGAACACTTGTACGGTGACAGAATTTGCAGAAAGTCGCCCAAACTCAGCAGATCTGAAGGAGAGCTCTCGGATTTTCTTCGCGACACAAGTTGAAAGTGACTTATGAGATCAACCTGTAGGATATTAATATCCACGGTTGGCCGTAGGTCCATCTGTGGCTGGAGCAGGTGTACCTGCGGCACCCCTATGTGGGCCCCACCCCTCCGGCTCGGTACAATTCGAGTTGTCAAGGAGTTCTTACAGACTAAAAAGGTCAAATCATGGATAAAGAAGCTACGCGATTAAGCAGAATAGCTTACAAATACTGGTCTTCTTAGAGTGAACCTTGGGTCTAACCATCATTCATTGGTATTCGCCCAAACATAGGGTACACTATACAGATGATCTCAAATGTTACCAGCTACACTCGACAATACCTTGCACAGGTCCAATGCCACATTTTCAGGGTCAACACCCTAATTTTCTAACATTCCCCGGCGGGAGTCACAACGCAGACTCAAAGAAGTTCCCCGGTGGGGGTCACCACGAATTGTCATCCATTGGTGTACATATCAATGAAGGTCAAACAACCTTGATGGTATTTCAGCCGATGGCAAGTAAATCCATCGAGGCATCAAAAGTTTTTCGGTGATTGCGTACTGTGGTATTCATATTCCCCAGTGGATCCACGGCGGGGGTCACAACGCAATGATTCGTTGATACACATGTCAGCGAAGGTCAAACAGCCTTGACAATATGCCCAACAGGGTATCAGCCGTTTATACACACGTCAGCGAAGGTCAAGCAACCTTGAAAGTCTACCCCACATGGCTTTTTATCTGTTGTTTCACACATCGACGAAGGTCGGGCAACCCTGACAGCATATGTTGTTGGCAGTAAATCCAACAGAATCTTGACATATCCTGGTGATACAAACCAGGAAAGGTCAACATCATCAAAGAAGATCGATGATGGAATATGTTATACACATCCTCAAAACAGACAAAGCTGTATCCCCACAGACCTCATACACGTAAGAGGCACCTCTTCGAAATCAAGTATGTATCAAGGATTAAGGACTTTGGTGACAACCCCAACGTCAACATCTTAACAGATTCGGATCACACATCCAATCAGGTCATAGTTGCAAATCCTCAGTAAACGTTACAAGGATCCGGCAATCATCCCCAGCATGTTGGGCAACAGCCCCACACACATGTATCCTACATCACATTGCATTTCAAGTGTCTAGGATTCTTTATCCTACCCATGCATTGCATTGCATAAATATGATAAAGAGGGGCATTTATAGACACTCAAAATTTTCTGCACACCTGTCACTGATATTTCAGGAATGAAGATTCATCTTTCAGAGATAACCCTGGAAGACAGCTCATGCCAAGTCATGATACTACCGAAAGTTCAGTCTCAACCCCGGAACACACACCAGAAGTAACAGTTCCAACCTCGGAGATAACCCCGAGGCATGCAGTTCCAATACCAGAAATTCCACCGGAGAAGACCGATTAATCTCGGAGATGACCCCATGGTATCCAGTCTCAGTCCTAACACTGGGAATAGTAGCTACCAACCTTGGTGATAACCCTAAGGAATTCAATTCCGGCGATAACACCGAAAATTCTTATTTTAAATGCATGAAATCAGCTTCAACCTCGGCACTCACACCGAGTCACTCAAGACTAAACACGGAGATAATACCGGGAGGACAGGCACACCTCATTGATGATCTTTGAGGAACGTCGGCGATAAAGTAGATTCAATCTCGGAGATAACCACGAAAGCAACGTCTGCTTTTATCAAATTTTAAACCCAGTAATAAACTCGGTGAGTGGCAAAAGTTATCATCTCGCCAACTCAAGGCCACATCACATCGTCTCAACATCTCACACATACATTTCTACACAACGATTCCCACAAGAATCAAGGAAAACCAATCCCGAGTAACTATTGTGCAGGGTAACGGATAGAATTTAAAGCTTAAAAACCAGAGGGCACCGTCCCATCTTCATGACTTCATACAACCTCTAATCCCATGCCATTGTACAAATCTCAACAACGGCGGTCCGAAATTGGTCCTATATACCTCAGTTGGATGCACATATTGCAATTCTAAAAGTTTAAGCGGACATTCTGAGTGCTTACGTTACGCATCTTAGAAGACGACGTGACCCGAGAAACCGGGGCAACTCAAGAACCCGGCAAATTTCAGTGCACACTGCAATTTGGCAACAGATACACCTGTGGCTCCCTCCTCTATAAATAGAGGACTTGGGGTGGCCATTTGAGGAAGAGAAAAGGCGAGGAAGCCCTGTCAAATTTTCTCCGTACTTACAATATACTAACTGTTTTCTCATTTTATACACTTGTGAGCTCATATATGGCTACTCTTGTACAGGTGGGAGCCAAGTTTCATCCACTTTAAAGATATAGAAGTCTTCTTTGGCAGTCCACTATAAGCCTTCTTACACACTTTAAAGCCTTTCTCTTCATCTTTGAACACACCCTTCTTCGCGTTGAGAGTCGTGTTGCTTGTGTTTGCCTGGACTTCGGTCCATGGTTTTATTTTCAGTTTGTATATACATATATATATATATATATATATATATATATATATATGGACTAGCATTATCGAGTTATGCCTCGATTGAGCCTAAACTTCGGTCTGGAGCGTTATTTACTTTTATGTATATATATACTTATATATATATATATGAACTGTGTATCGGACTTTGTTCGATGAGCCTGGATTTAACATCTGCTGCGTTTATCGCTATATATATATATATATATATATATATATATATATACATTTTCGTCCCACCTGGAGTTTACTTCGTGGTGGTTGATCACTTTCACAACTTTCTTTACATTTCGTCCTGCCTGAGTTCACTTCGTGGTAGTTGATTGCTATGTATCGCTTTATTTACGTTTCGTCCTACCTGGAGTTTCCTCTGTGGTGGTTGATAGCTTTTACAGCTTTATTTACATTTTCTGATCCCCCATGGAGGTACTTCGTGGTGGCTGATCATGTCTGTATATATATATATTTACATCTTTTATATATATATATATACCTGCTTACTACTTTTATACAAATTGCAGCATCATGTGAGCCTAGGAATCATGTGATCACAGATTCAGTCCATCGGATCTAGATTCGGTTCTCGTGATTGACATTTTTAGCTGTAAGCATCTTGTAAATTTATATGTGGTGTCTGAATTTCCTCAGATGGTTTTCATACCCATGAGGAAATCGACATTATTTTGTACATTATTTTCTTATAGATGTTTCGCACCTCGAAAATAAAATCAATCAAGCCAAACACTTAATAAAATATGGGGTATAAAAGGTCTCAATTACTATTGAGCATAAGGGTTTGAGAAACCTCTTTTATAAAACATCACCGCCATATCCTGTTAAAATTGAATTTTTACATAAATTCAAACCCTGCGTATATAGGTGCGAACGAGGCCTCGCACTACTTCCAAATAACAACACATTGACCCACACACACACACACTTAGATAATAGTTTCTTGAAAAGTGGCGGTCACCGTGGTAACACGGATGTCGGGGGGTGCCTAACACCTTCCCTCCGCATAATCAAGTCCTCGGACCCTAATGAATCTTGGTTTCACCGACCCATTTAATAGTGTCACATCACTAGGTCAATGTGCAAACCTTTTCTCGGTTGTGTTGATACAAACATTTAAAAAACCAACTGGTAACTCTTAACAGTCCATCGTCGACATTATATATGTCGGATCTTTTTCACTTATTTTTTCAAATAAATCTCACCTAAAATAAGAACACCAAAGAACAAATAACGGAAAGGGACAACTAAAAATCCCGACATCGACACACCTCTTTGACTCTTTCTACGATGGTAGATTGCATCTCCATCGCAAAAAATCTCTCTCCCGCTTCATTCGGCAATTTCACCTCTAACTCCTTCCTAGCCATCTCTGTTATTAACTCAGTTTGAGCCATTCACATAGACAATTTCTCCCGACCCTTTCTACTTAAGGCATCAGCAACTACATTGGCTTTTCTAGGGTGATACAGGATTTCACAATCGTAATCCTTTATCAACTCCAGCCATCTCCTCTGTCTCATATTCAACTCCTTCTGTGTGAAGATATATTTTAGACTCTTGTGGTCCGTGTATATCTCACATTTTTCCCCGTAAAGATAATGTCGCCATATCTTTAAGCCAAATACCATTGCGGCCAATTCCAGATCATTAGTAGGGTAAACTCTCTCGTAATCCTTCAACTATCGTGATGCATACGGAATGACCTTGCCATGCTACATGAGCATGCAACCAAGTCCTCTATGCGAAGCATCGCTATATACTACGAAATTTTATGTGTCATCAGGTAATGACAAAACAGGCTCTTCACTCAACCTCTTCTTCAGTTCTTGAAAATTGTCCTTGCATTTCTTTATCCATGCATATTTCACCGTCTTCCTTGTCAAGTTAGTTAACGGAGTAGCTATCTTTGAAAAATCCTGAATGAATCTCCGATAATATCCTGCTAACCCTAGGAAACTCCGCACCTCAGTCGGCATTTTCGGTTGTTCCCAATTCATCACGGCTTCCACCTTCGCTAGATCTACTAAAATCCCCTCATGGTCAATGACATGTCCTAAAAAATGTACTCTCTCTAACAAAAATTCACACTTAGTGAACTTCGCATATAACTTCTCCTTCCTCAGTGTCTCCAACACTATTCTTAGGTGTTCATCATGATCTTCTGGCATCTTAGAATAGACTAGAATATCATCGATAAACACCATGACAAACTTGTCCAAATATTGTTTGAACACTCTGTTCATCATATCCATAAATGCAGCTGGTGTATTAGTCAACCCAAATGACATCACCAGAAACTCGTAATGACCATAACGAGTCCTGAATGCTGTCTTTGGTACGTCTTCATTCCTAACCTTCAGTTGATGATACCCCGTTCTTAAATCTATTTTGGAAAAATATTTTGCCCCTTTCAACTGATCAAAAAGATCATCGATCCTGGGCAAAGGGTACTTATTCTTTATCGTTAACTTGTTTAACTCTCGGTAGTCGATACAAAGTCTTAACGATCCGTCATTCTTCTTAACAAATAGTACCGGTGCTCCCCACGGAGAAACACTCGGTTGAATGTACTTCTTACCCAACAGTTCCTGCAACTGCACCATCAACTCCTTCATCTCCACTGGCGCCATACGATACTGTGCCCTGGAAACTGGTACCGCTCCTGGCACAATGTCTATTACGAATTTGGTCTCCCTATCCGGCAGAAGACCCGGAAATTCTCTTGGAAATACATCCATGAATTCACTCACTATAGGTATTTGTTCCATGGTCGCCCACTCTCTGGGTATCAACAACATGACACAAATAACCTACACACCCCTTCCTTAATATTTTACTAGTTTATGTCATGGTAAGACAACACGAACGTCCCGGTGATTTATTACTGTAAAATACTAACTGAGGTTATCTGAACATTCTAATATTTACGCATATCTTTTTACAATCTATAATTACTCCATGGTTAACCAACCAATCCATTCCGAGAATTACGTCGAATTCTCCTAACGTTATCCGTATCAGGTCTACCGATAATTTATAACCCCGAATGTCTACGCAACAATTCCTATGAATATCTTCAACATGAATTATCTCTTCATTTGCTACCTTAATATTTAAAGGTATATGCAACTTTTCGGGAAGTAATCCTAATTGTCTAGCAAAATCACATGCGATAATTGAACAAGTAGCACCCGAGTCAAACAACATGTATGCATTTAGGTCATTGATCAGAATAATACTTGCGACTACGTCCCCTGAGGCCATCGCATCTTGGATAGTCATATTAAAGGTACGGGCCATTGGCCTACCTGAGGTGAACTTGTACCTGATAAGCTCGAATTTTCAAGGGTGTGATTCTTATTCTTCATATCTTTTCGTTTAATTAATAATTGTGCATAAAGGATGATCCGGGTATATGGTTTGTAAAATTTTAAACTCTGATTTTTACACGATTCCGCTTATTTTGTGCAATTTGATTGTGTTCAAGAATATTACAAACCTAACATTACATAGGTAATCTATAGGTTCGCCTTAGCCTTCCCTTTATCCTTGCCGGATCTGTAGGTCCGTTCGATCTTAGCTGCATTCATATGGTTCAACCAAGAGTGAGCCTAAATAGCTCAACAAGTACAACAATTCTAGAAAAATAGCATGCTTGAGGCATATGAATCGTATATCTTCAATAACTGAACAATAGTTACGAAGTACTATCGTTAATTCAAAATAGCACTTTTCTTTCAAAAAATTTGACAACAACAATATTCAGTAAAACATCAATTCCGGTCCAAGACCATGAGAATTTCATAAGTACTTTAAAAAGGACTTCCCGGGACTAAGTCCGTAAGTCCGTCATAGCTTACGAGCACGTCCATGTGATCAGCCTATAGTACTCTATGTTGATTAACACTACGTTCATTAAACGTGTATACGTTTAAGTTGTGGCAACCTCACGTGCCTATCGTTTGACGACAAACCAATTTAGCATACTCAGTCTCCTTTTGAAAACTACACCAATATTAGATTGGTAAATCCTTGTCAATACTTGATAGGTTATAAGAAATTCAACATATCATAGGTCTACCCGAAAGAATTGGCTTTGACTTCATCCGACATTAAATCATGCGTAAGAATACATGAATCACAAGACTTGTCCAGATTGAACTAAATCAAGGGTTAGAATACTTGCCTTTAGCGTCTGCTACAGTTTATAACACGTGCACTTTAAGTCTTTAAGGTCTCTACAGTAGATGATAACATCACATAGCAAATTAGGTCATAAATAAACATATATGTTTCCTAAAGAATCTTACCCTTCTTCTCAATCTAATTACATATTAGATTTGTTATTATTGGTTCCAGCTTTCCGTTATGTCATTCTTACGTTCACATGAAATTGAGTTACTTCAACCCTAAGTGATCATTCTTAAGATCTAAACATGACTTAACAATGTTACTTTATGATTATTAAGTTTGTACTACTTCATTACCATCCTTTTTATCTTTATAAGTAATCTTCTCTATGCAAACTCTAGGGTTGGCGCTGCGGCACCAGTAATCCTTCACACTGCCATTGTAACAACCCGATATTTTCTACATAAATAAATAAGAAATTTTGCGTATAATTTTTTTATTATTTTAAAGATGAGGATTTGTACAAGATAATGTGTATATGTATTTATGTGGTAAATAAAAATATATTTATTACATAAATGTTTACAAATAATTTTATTTTAGAATTATTGATTTTTATAAAGTATAATCTTATAATAATTAATTTATAGTAGAAATGTTTTATTAATTAATTTCCATGAAAATATAATCATATATTATTTAAATAATATATGAAGTGATTTTTAGAATAATTATAATAATTATTTTGTTATATGAATTATAATCTGATTATTAATTTAATTATTTTACCTTAATTATTAAGTTTAAATATGAAGAATAAATCGGATATAGAATCCAAACCCATATTTTTGGATTTTTATCAAGGAATGAGAATAATAATATAATATTAATTATATTTTAATTTTTCAATACTATAAATATGTACTGTATGTATGTATTGAGGATGGTTGGTCAGTTATGGTGTATAATTTCAAAACCCTAATATTAATTGGTTAAACCCTAGTTTTACTAGGGGAAACCCTAATTTGAAAATCAATTGTGAGTTTAAGACTTTTGTATAACTGTGTTATATGTTTTATGTTGTGTATTAAATGATTAATTAGGTAAACCCTAATTATAAATTTAGAAACCTTAATTAATTTTTAGAAAACCCTAAGTTATTAAAAACCCTAATTTTAAATGCTAAACCCTAATTTGAAACCCAAATTAGAGTTCAAGATTGATTGGTGATTGTGTTAACGTGATAAGGTGATTAATTTACAAGTATTAGAATTATAATTGTTAATTAAGAAAACTCTTATCAATTTTGCAAACCCTAATTAACTAGAAACCCTAATTCTAAAACTAGTAACCCTAATTTGCTAATTTGTTAACCCTAATTTATTAAATGTAAGCTAAAAGCTAATTAGTGGACACTAAAACACTAATGTTCATGTATAGTGTAATTAGAGAATTAATCATAATTAGGAAACCCTAATTTTAAAATTTTAGAAACTAAAATTTATTTAATTTGTTTTTGTGCAAACCCTAAATTTGAAATCCTACAATTGTTTTGCACTAAACCTTAGGGCTAAACCCTAAGGGTTCAACCCTAAGGGTTTGACAAGTTACAATTTTTCCATTAAAATGATTTACCAAATGACCTTTTGCCCCTCTTGTATTATTAAAGCTAGTATAGGTTTTGATAATTAGGGGAAGTTGGTGACCAAACCAACAACCCCATGTGATTATAATTGACAGCCATCAGCCATTTTGATCAACCATTCATGCATGTAACGCCCCGAAAAATCGAAAATTTTGTAATTATTTTTAATAATGAATAAAATAATATTATTTATTATTATTGTGTATTGAGAAGATGAATGTTGTTCTACGAATCCGTAGTGACAATTTTCATGTTTTATTTTCAAAACCTTCAAGAACATCAAAGTCAATTAAATTGCATGCTTAAATTCTGTAATAAAGTGTTTACATTGGTTAAAGTCGTTATATAAATGTTGGGTTATGTTTATGGATGAATTCCATCATATGGGTATGTCTAATTTCGAGTAGAAAATAAGAAATTGGAAGAAATTGGCATGTTCTGCGATTTTTCGTGAACTGTCATTTCTGTGTCTGGTACGCCGCGCCGCAGCGCCGGCTATGTAACAACCCCAAAATAGGTCCATTCCATCCAACCCATTCTGAGTCGCCAAATATATAGTACAGAAAATAACTACAACTTTATTACAACAATTGTCGTGCAAAATACAACAACACATATCTTTGTGAGTTTGGATACAAATATATACCAATCAGAAAGTACGTCACAATGACACCTTACATAAAGGTATAGTCAAAAACTGTTTTAGGAATTAGAATCTTTGGGAAGTGCTCAAGGAAACCTTCGTACATGGGAGGCCATGCTTTTCGGTTATAGTAGATATCATATGGCCACAGAATTATCCTTGGTTGACCCAATAGACCCCAAAGAAAAACGAGAAGATTACTATCATATTCTTCCCAATGGTGAGTCTTTTCTTGACATATCATTATCTCCACTGTCTCTAATTGGGTATTATACTCCAAACAAACACCAAGATTATATAGGTAGTGCTTGTAAATATACTCAGCAAATGGATGTGCACAACCATGCCTTATGATAACACGAGTTTGTATGTCATTAGACATCTTGTATGATAGTGACAAAACACCCTTCCAAAGTTAAATTCACCTCACCCTCAACATCTATAGACCACCATTTTATTCCCTCGCTATCCCCCGCTCGACCCAGCTACACTTTTATTACCTAAAAGGAATTGTGAAACAAAAGGGTGAGCACAACTAGCTCAGTAAAGAATATTATGACTAAAGATAAATAAATTATCAATAGTCTTCATCAAGAATAAATCGTAGATTTAGAACATATGGTAGATGATAAAACTTTTCAACCATAGTCATAAAATGAATGAGCAATCCATTAGAAGAGTCAAATAGACCATAAAATCTATTATCTTCTCCATGTTAAAAATCCACCAACAATGTTTTATCCTCAGAACATCAATCAACAATTCCTGTCCACAATCACGTGTATAACTCATAATCGTAATTGTAGTTCTAAATTCCTTTCCTCATCCAAGACAAAGATAATTTTCATCACTTGTCTTTACCTGAAACATCAAAGATCATGGTTATACCAAATCACAGTTCTTGTTCATAAACATACTAATAAATTCATCTTTGCACCACGGGCCAAAGATATTCATCAACAGTTCATCTTTACACTACAGGCTAAAGATATTCAACAACGGGTCATCTTTGCATTACGAGCCAAAGATATTCATCAATAATTCATCTTTGCACTACAGGCTAAAGATATTCAACAACAGGTCATCTTTGCATTACGAGCAAAAGATATTCATCAATAATTCATCTTTGCACTACCGGCTAAAGATATTCAACAACAGGTCATCTTTGCATTACGAGCAAAAGATATTCATCAATAATTCATCTTTGCACTACTGGCTAAAGATATTCAACAATCAGGTCATCTTTGCATTACGAGCAAAAGATATTCATCAATAATTCATCTTTGCACTCTTGGCTAAAGATATTCATCGATTGGTCATGTTCATCTAAACACACATTCATCTTTTTACTCTGAGCCAAAGATATTCTTCAGAAATCATTCATCTTTGCATTGGTTTTATCCACGTCCAAAAATACCTCAAAATAATCATAGTGGTGTAAAATTCAAGAATGATCAAAACATGGATACAATCAAAGCTAGTATCCAGAATAGATATTTTAAACGAAAAGAAAAATTTTCATTTTTCGTTGAATAGTGCCGTATTCGTGAATAGTCTTCAGATATCGTGAATAGTGCCGAGTATCGTGAATAGTAACTCAGACACCAAAAGATAGAAATTCCACAAAAAACATCTTCACGCTTCATGAATAGTACTCGTGAATAGTAACTCGTGAATAGTAACTCATGAATAGTAACTCATGAATAGTAACTCATGAATAGTAACCCGACATGAAAAAGTTCCAAATTTGATAAAAGTTCCAACCAATATTTCAAAGATAATGATATTGAAGAAATAATATTATCTAAGAAGAAAATAACATCCCTTACCTCGAAAGACAAAGACTTCTAGTTGAAAAACAGGATATGGTCTTTGAAGGAAATTGCACAATCTAACAATACTCAAAGTATACTCAAAATACTCACAAGAATACGCTCGATAATATAGAGAGAGAGAAAGAGAAAACTTGTTTCGGTGTGATTTTCAATTTAACTTAGCCTCTATTTATAGGAAAATGTTAGCACTGCAAAAGGCAGACTTAACTCTGCAACACGATGGCTTTACTCGCTACTATTCCCACCCACCACATTTGAAAATTCAATTGAGCACATTTCTCACCAACCAAAAGTGGGGCCCACCAATTCTAGAATTTTCCACCAAAATCATTTATAACCTAATTTACGAATCACCACCTATTAAAATTCATAACAAATTATACGTTCATTTTAACGGTTCAAAATTTGTGAACATATACTCAACTTATATATGTATAACATATCCAAAAATCCCAACGATCCAACGGTCGGATTAAAAATTATAACTCACATAATAAAAATTTGTAAGAACAACGATTTGATCTTTTAATACCTCCAATCCGACAAAATAATTGATAAAATACCTCAACATTAATTCCTTCATTTATAACCACATAAATAAATCCATCATTTATATCCACATCAAATAAATATTTCATTGTCATATAAATCAATAATTAATTATTCATAAATAATATTATAGAATCACAATAATGACAACCGAGGCGGTTCAGGAAAGAGGGGCTTTCAATAAGAATTTCTCCTTACTGGCGCGCAATTAGGTGACCAAACCTCTCCTTGACAGAACTTTCTAGACATTGCCAATAATGTTAATGTTATCTAATAATATTATTCAAATAATATGAATTATTGATCTGATAATGGAGATACTGTGCAGTGACAATTATTGGACAACAATAATATAAAATATCAACGCATCAATTATTGAATCAATAAAATAAAATATTGAACAGTAATTACTGTAACAATTATTGAGTAGTGCCTTCTTACGTAAGAATCAATAATTCAAAATACCTGTAATGTCTGGGTGCTTCGCGTGCAACAACGCGTATTACTTTATTTTACCAACCAATAGGGTATTCCAGCGGTGTTAATGATAACGATTACGTCGTTATTTATAAAAACTTAATTTTGTCGTTTTCTTCATCCAAGCGATTATTACATTATGGGGCCCACAAATAGTCGCTACTGGCCGTCATACGAATATTCCCCTACGTAAAGAATATTTCACGACCAAACGAATATTTCAAACAATAATGAATACTTTATACCCCTCGCGCGTATTTTGAAAAAAATTCATATATCACCCTTAACTTTAACTTTTATCAATTTAACCATTTCTTGAATAGAAAAATTGAATACTTTTATTTCGTAAAATTCGGGGTCTTACAATCTCCCCTCCTTATGAAATTTCGTCCCCGAAATTTACGTACCTGGTATTTCAAAGAGTTGAGAATACCTTGTTTTCATTTCAGATTCTATCTCCCCTGTCATCATGATTTCTCCATTGCTCATCTCCTGTATTTCAGATATCATTCTAGAATATAGCTTCAAAACAAAGGTTAATTGAGCAAATTAACATATCACATAATATCTCGATATTATGACTGACCAACAAATAAGCTTAGGTAGGACACACTAGCGAAGGATTTACTCATCTCTCCCCTCCTAGTTTTATTCCCCGATCTCCGCCAGAGATCATATCACTAAGCTCTGATACCAAATGTAACAACCCCAAAATAGGTCCATTCCATCCAACCCATTCTGAGTCGCCAAATATATGGTACAGAAAATAACTACAACTTTATTACAACAATTGTCGTGCAAAATACAACAACACATATGTTGTGAGTTTGGATACAAATATATACCAATCAGAAGTACGTCAACGATGACACCTTACATAAAGGTATAGTCAAAAACTGCTTTTAGAAATTAGAATCTTTGGGAAGTGCTCAAGGAAACCTTCGTACATGGGAGGCCATGCTTTTCGGTTATGGTAGATATCATATGGCCACGTAATTATCCTTGGTTGAATCTAATAGACCCTAAAGAAAAAAACGAGAAGATTACTATCATATTCTTCCCAATGGTGAGTCTTTTCTTGACATATCATTATCTCCTTTGTCTCTAATTGGGTATTATACTCCAAACAAACACCAAGATTATATAGGTAGTGCTTGTAAATATACTCAAAGAAGTGGATGTGCACAACCATGCCTTATGATAACACGAGTTTGTATGTCATTAGACATCTTGTATGATAGTGACAAAACACCCTTCCAAAGTTAAATTCACCTCACCCTCAACATCTATAGACCACCATTCTATTCCTCGCTATCCCCGCTCGACCCAGCTACACTTTTATTACCTGAAAGGAATTGTGAAACAAAAGGGTGAGCACAACTAGCTCAGTAAAGAATATTATGACTAAAGATAAATAAATTATCAATAGTCTTCATCAGTAATAAATCAGAGATTTAGAACATATGGTAGATGATAAAACTTTTCAACCATAGTTGCAGCGGAATGAGCAATCCATTAGAAGAGTCAAATAGACCATAAAATCTATTATCTTCTCCATGTTAAAAATCCACCAACAATGTTTTATCCCTGTAACATCAATCAACAATTCCTGTCCACAATCATGTGTATAACTCATAATCGTAATTGTAGTTCTAAATTCCTTTCCTCATCCAAGACAAAGATAATTTTCATCACTTGTCTTTACCTGAAACATCAAAGATCATGGTTATACCAAATCACAGTTCTTGTTCATAAACATACTAATAAATTCATCTTTGCACCACGGGCCAAAGATATTCATCAACAGTTCATCTTTACACTACAGGCTAAAGATATTCAACAACGGGTCATCTTTGCATTACAAGCCAAAGATATTCATCAATAATTCATCTTTGCACTACAGGCTAAAGATATTCAACAACAGGTCATCTTTGCATTACGAGCAAAAGATATTCATCAATAATTCATCTTTGCACTACCGGCTAAAGATATTCAACAACAGGTCATCTTTGCATTACGAGCAAAAGATATTCATCAATAATTCATCTTTGCACTACCTTAAATTTAAAGATATTCAACAACAGTCATCTTTGCATTACGAGCAAAAGATATTCATCAATAATTCATCTTTGCACCATCTTGCAAAGATATTCATCGATTGGTCATGTTCATCTAAACACTGTTCATCTTCACACTACAAAGCCAAAGATATTCTTTGAAATCATTCATCTTTGCATTGGTTTTATCCACGTCCAAAAATACCTCAAAAATAATCATAGTGGTGTAAAATTCAAGAATGATCAAAACATGGATACAATCAAAGCTAGTATCCGAATAGATATTTTAAACGAAAAGAAAAAATTTTCATTTTTTCGGTGAATAGTGTCGATTCGTGAATAGTGTCGATATCGTGAATAGTGCCGAGTATCGTGAATAGTAACTCTCGGACACCAAAAGATAGAAATTCCATAAAAAAAAAACATCTTCACGCTTCATTAATAGTACTCGTGAATAGTAACTCGTGAATAGTAACTCATGAATAGTAACTCGTGAATAGTAACTCATGAATAGTAACCCCGAGCATGAAAAAGTTCCAAATTTGATAAAAAGTTCCAACCAATATTTCAAAGATAATGATATTGAAGAAATAATATCATCCGAGAAGAAAATAACATCCCTTACCTCGAAAGACAAGATTTAGTTGAAACACAGGATATGGTCTTTCAAGGAAACTTACCGATCTAACAATACTCAAAGTATACTCAAAATACTCACAAGAATACGCTCGATAATATAGAGAGAGAAAGAGAGAAAACTTGTTTACGGTGTGATTTCAATTCTAACTTAGCCTCTATTTATAGGAAAATGTTAAGACGCCAAGCGGCACTTAACCTCGCAACCTCGATGGCTTTACTCGCTACTATTCTCAACCACCACATTTGAAAATTCAATTGAGCACATTTCTCACCAACCAAAAGTGGGGCCCACCAATTCTAGAATTTTCCACCAAAATCATTTATAACCTAATTTACGAATCGGTCACCTCTTAAAATTCATAACAAATTATCGTTCATTTTTAACGGTTCAAAATTTGTGAACATATACTCAACTTATATATGTATAACATATCCAAAAATCCCAACGATCCAACTACGATTAAAAATTATAACTCACATAATAAAGTTGTAAGAACAACCGATTTGATCTTTTAATACCTCAATCCGACAAAATATCGATAAAATACCTCAACATTAATTCCTTCATTTATAACCACATAAATAAATCCATCATTTATATCCACATCAAATAAATATTTCATTGTCATATAAATCAATAATTAATTATTCATAAATAATATTATAGAATCACAATAATGACAACCAGTGCAGGTTCCTCAGGAAAGAGGGGCTTTCAATAAGAATTTCTCCTCATTGGCGTGCAATTAGGTGACCAAACCTCTCCTCGTGAACTTTCTAGACATTGCCAATAATGTTATCTAATAATATTATTCAAATAATATGAATTATTGATCCGATAATGGAGATATCGTGCGTTGACAATTATTGGACAACAATAATATAAAATATCAACGCATCAATTATTGAATCAATAAAATAAAATATTCGAATAAAGAATTACCGTAATAATTATTGAGTAGTGCCTTCTTACGTAAGAATCAATAATTAAAATATCGTGTAATACTGGTGCTATCGTGCAACAACGTATTACTTTATTTTACCAACCGGTATTCCAACAAGTGTTAATCAGTAACGATTACGCCGTTATTTATAAAACTTAATTTTGTCATTTTCTTCATCAGATAGTTATTACATTATGGGACCCACAAATAGGCTGTCTTGAGTGCATTTAATATTCCCTATGAAAAAGAATATTTCACGACCAAACGAATATTCCCAAACAATAATGAATACTTTATACCCCCTTGCGTATTTTGAAAAAAAATTTCATATATCACCCTTAACTTTAACTTTTATCAATTTAACCATTTACTTGAATAGAAAAATTGAATACTTTTATTTCATAAAATTGGGTCTTACAAAGCTACATTTATTTCCTCACATTACGTCATAGCCAATACCTAGCACAACACAACCTTAAATTTCATGTCTCAAGTCACATAGTCATACATGGTAAAATAATAAGTACTAAGAGTTGATCGCAGTCACGAAGACTAAGTGTAAATTTATTAAGTCTAGCAATGTGAAAGCAACTTAATGTAACGAACATGTAAAAATGTTAGAAGTATAATGAGATGTAAAATAGATGTTTAACATGTAAATAACATAATTGCATGTGGATCGAATTATTGAATACATAATTAGCTTATTATTCATGAAGTATAAATTATGTGACAAAGTGGTAAATTAACTAAGTATAGTTAATAATCAAAGTAGACAAAGAGAATGAGTTTTGATGATTAGTTAAGTTATAATTAACTGGTATTGTAAATGTGAATGGTATGTAGGATTAAATTCAAAGAACGAGTTTAGTTAAAGTGTAATCTACGCACGAGGCAAGTTTCCTAACCCTACTTGTCATTATTGTTCAAGTTTATTAATTATCTCGAGTGAATTATCATTACTATTATTCATGTTCAAATGTTATATTAAAGATTAATTATCTTTTCAAAGCATGATTCAGTTATACAATAATTGTCCTATTGTATACTTCCTGAGATTATTATTCAATTTGAATATCATTATTATTGAACCTTATTAGACTAGCGAACCCTTATTGATTCGACTAGTCCATAGTTGATGAGCGTTCTAAATTTCAGAACCCTTGATGAATTATCCAAACCAAACTTCCTTTGGTGAGGACTCAAATGTCAAGCCCGAGATGAACAACCTCGCAAAGGGATTTAATTATCGTTAGCGTTAAGATATTGTGCAAAGATGGTACTAAATTTGATCCCCTAAGTACGAGTAGAAAGGTCCATAGTCTTATGACTGTTAAAGGTTTCAAGTATAACCCTTGATAACCTAGGATATAGTTCAAGGTCTTATGACCCTCAGAAATCTTTTGATTCTTGTTATTCAGTCTTGATTCAAAAGTTGAGCTTTTATTCAGATGTCTTTGATTTACTCGCAAGTTATTATACTGTTATTTCATTCTTATACTTGTGGGCAATAGTGCTCACTCTTGCTTAATAATAACATTGTAGTTAAGAACGAAAGAACTGATGAACCTTCCAATAGTAAGGGCAAGGCAAAGTTAGCAAGTGATGAAGACTTGTTATTTTATTAGATGATGTATTTATGTTTAAGACTTGAGTTAATGATGTTGTTAAGACTTATTTGTTTATGATTCCGCACAGATGTTTAAGGTTAGTTTAACTTGGGATTGTATTATTATTATTTAGATGTTGGAACCCTTAAGGGGAAGATTTTTATTCTATCTATTGCATGGCTTGCATTTATTACGCGTAGATAGATAGATGATATTTGTACAGTTAACACCAAATCCCGTGGAATTGAAGTACCCGGATTTGGGGGTGTCACATTGATACTAGGTCCTCCAATGTCTAAACCATTCATTTCAACAATAACTTTCCAATAGTTAGCTTCAGTAGTTGTATTACAGTTATTTTTAATAGTGCAAACTTGACATTGATCCTCACCAGAATCATTGTTAGAATCAGAATGGATTTCAGCTAAATCTTCATCTAAACTAGGTTATGAATCACTGCTAGCCAAACAATTAAGAATTTGCTATTGAATGTCTTCATCAAGGGACATTTCATTAAGTTTATGTTTTAATTTTGATTTGAATTTATTAGCAAAGTGTCCTGTTTTACCACATTTATAACATTGAATTTTAGATTTAACTTTTTACTACTGGTCTTTTTCTTCCTTTTAGATTTTTCAAGGGTTTTGTTATTAGAAGTTTTTCTAGAAGAACGTCTTCGGTAGGGTTGTTGATCGATTTCGCAATCAATGAATACGTGCAAGTATACACGGTCAACAAGTAATAAAGTGATAAGAAAAGTATCGTTCCCACGAGAAATTATTTAATAAAAATTACCAAGTACTAACTATTAACCAAATCAATTTTAATTAAACAACTGCAAATTCTGAATTTTCTAATTAAGAAAACTAAATTAACTAATTAAACTGAATTACTTTATAAATGAATTTAAATAA
Organism: Panax quinquefolius; assembly: GCA_020205615.1. Lineage (NCBI taxonomy): Eukaryota > Viridiplantae > Streptophyta > Magnoliopsida > Apiales > Araliaceae > Panax > Panax quinquefolius. The sequence goes on from JAINUW010000382.1 coordinate 341,825, forward strand.
ATAAAGGTTAAGACTACAATATCCCCAATTATGAACTATAAACTAATTATCCAATTATCCCAATTATTATGCCTAATGAATTGTTAACAGGAATTCTCAAATGCCAAAAGTCCTTTTCCAAGTGATCAATTGACTTCTATTTAATCCAGATTAATCTTGCTATATTCCTATGCAAAATAATTGAATTAAACTCATTCAATTCCAATTCCTTATGTGTTATATGAGGTGAACATATATTTCCATTCAATTCATAAACATAATTATTCACCATGCAAATAACTAAGTCACATGTTATAATGCCCAGTTCTAACCCTAGAATTTCTCTTTCAATTCCTTCTAGAGTAACAAGGTAATTACTGATCAGATAATTAATCAATAAGCTCAAGACAAGATAAACAATTCACTTTGACATAATAATTGGAAAAAATCAAATAACTAATTTATAGACATAAAAGGTTCAATTGAAATATTAATAAAAGAGTTAGTTCATAATTAATGAATTGAAAACAAGAATCCACAACTGAATAGACATTAAAAGATAAAAGTATGATAAGAGAAGAGAATAGAATCTGTTGTCAGCAAATCTGATGCTCCCCTCTTGCTCTTGATCTTGATCTTCAGTGTTCTTCAATTTGTTTCAATCTCCAATGGCTAATTAAGAACTAGGGTTTATATTCTAATCTAATGGAGTGTATCTCTAATCTAATCTATGTAATCCTCCTTTATTTAATGCCTTACATCATGTATTTATAAGTTACAAGTCCAATTTTTAGCTTAGGAACAAACCCAATCCTATTTGGAGTCAAAAAAGTGTCAAAATTCGCCTAAGACGCTGGTCCAAGCCTTCTGGGCTTTTTCTCCGGCCCAAATATTTGGGCACGGCATCGAACCTCGCCCCCTAGCGCCTCGGCTCTGCAAATAGGCTTGGTTTGGGCACCCCGGCGCAGGCCACTTTTTTGACATTTTCTGCTCCGACGTCCTTTGGGAAAATGGTCATAACTTCTTCGTCCGAACTCCGATTTTGATGAATCAAGATGTTCCGAAAAGAGGAGACGTAGATCTACAACTTTCATTCTTTGAGTTTTCGAAATATGGTCAGGGTAAATACTCAAATTGGCTTTGAAGTGACTGCTGTGCAAATGGCAAGCCGAAAACGAGAATCTAGCCACCCCGAACGTCGATCCAAGTAACTTTTGTCCCAATTCCTACAAAACAACATAAAACATGCATGAATAGACACAAACACTTAAAAACATTCAAAAAATTAAGCTCAAATGCACTCAATTCATGGGTATAAAACTCACTCATCAAGGGTCTAGAAGGTTTAGAACTTTGTTGTTTTTTAGTCTTTCGGGATACTGTAATTTTGTATGGTAAGAGAACTGATCGCAAAATTCTCCTATCTCATGTCTTTTGGTGAGATTCTGTTTTTTCATAAGTTGTTGAAGTTTCATATCATTGCATAATGATAATCTTTCCTCAATAATTACTGAAATAAGATTGCCATAGGAACACTGGTTATAAGGGATACTCATACGGTCATGTTTATCTCTTAATTTCTTACGAACTTTTTCAGCAAAGAAAGTAGGAAGTCCATCAATAAATTTGGCTTTCAAATGTTCACTGTTGGCATCTGATCTTTGCATGACTTTAATAAGAAAGACATCTTTATACCATCTAAAATGAGTCAAGGATGGGCAACGAAGGTTCTGTAAGAGTTCTCTACTTCTATCAATATTCATGAGTCCTGGTCCAACAAAATGATGAAGAACAGCTTGGACTAAGGTGTAACAAGCATCTTCTTTTTTTGTTTCAAGTTTAGTTATAGGATCTGTTTCATTCTTTTAGGATTGAAGAACTTCAGTTGTCTGTTGTTCATTAAGTATGTTATCCCACCATCCTTTAAGAATGCCAGTAAATCCATTAACTAAGAAATGATAGATTTGATGGTCAGTGTTATCATTCTATTTACAGACTGTTGCATACATCATGATATGATGAATGGTTTTGAAAATTTGATATTCTATTTTACCATCAATATTCCACTCATAAATGGTTTTTCCATGGTAAGACTTTTGAGAATGAAGAAAGTCTTCTTCATACAGAATATATTGAGGAGTAGGTCTGGGGTAATAATACTTACTTGGTCCAGATAAAGCTATACGATTAATGGGTTTCTGACTGTAAGTGGTTTTATTAATATTTTGCATTTCCTTAAAATTATTCTGGATTTCAAAAATATGACTAGGGGAAACGTCATCAGAATCCTCGTCATCATCAGTGTTGTTATTAGAGGGTTGTTGTGACGTCCCCAAATACGGGTCCCAAGAACCTCAGACTTGGTACGTTACGATATTTCATCATCATACATATTCTATCATCTAATGCGGAACAAATAAACATATATTGTTTATTTTACATAATTCTATAACATTTTCCCAGGTTTATTAACCTTAACTAAATACATACCTTCAAAATTACAAAGGTTTACAATAAGATAACTAAATAGTTACCCTTATAACAATCTATTACTGTATTTTGCTATTGTCTCTGTCATTCTTCAAGCCTTTGCCTTTATCTGAAAATTTATTATCATGATATAGCAAGGGTGAGCAACTACTTTGACCAGCAAGTTTAAATTCAATAAAGATATATCATGATTGAAAGAATAATAAGTTTTCATGTTTTCAACAATTTAATAATTGTGAAGGAACATGAATCAATATGTCAATAATTGAATGACTGAATCAATAATGTTTGAAGGTCAACAATGACCGCAAACAATTTAAATGAATCTTATGGTAATGAAGGTGATCAGCCTTTCATACCTGATGAACATATGCAACATGCACTAAGTGCGAATCAATAATTAGTTTAGACATGAATAATCATCAATAATCATTCACTAACATACTTTGAAATATAACTCGAGTTTGAGTTAAGGAAACTTGCCTGATTCGTTGACTACTGCTACGCAATTTAAGTTAACTTCTTTTGGTAAGACCTATCATTAATAAGATTTGTCTTTCAATCAGCATATTCTACTTTGTATCATAATACAATTACTTTATCAATTAATTATCTAACACTTAATCAAATATTAGATAACCTCTTAACACATCAGTATTATTATCATTCTTTGATAATTCTTCAATCACTGTATCATATACATTATGATTTAACACTCTCATTATCATTTCATAAGTTATTCTTTAACATCTAATAAGTCAAATACTTATCCAACAACCTGGATTCTAAATCTAGCAACAACACTGCCAATCCAGTAGACTAGATTCCAAATCCACCAACCTAAACTGCAATCCAGCTAACTAGATTCTAAATCCTTCAATTTCAGTAAGCTTCTTTTCAATCCAGCAAGCTGGATTCATCAAATTTTCTAATCCAGCAAGCTGGATTCCATATCCTTTTAATGAAAAACACTAAATCACTTATTATATTTCTATCATTTGCCCAAACACATAATATAGTTCATTGAATATCAATTTCAACAATTACATTGAAAAATATCATAAATATCTTCTTTAAATCATCCGTCGAATATTATTAATTATGTAATAATATTTTACGCTAAGGTTATTAACCTTTTAATAACATTCCAGTCAAATACTACTAATAATATCTAAATCTAATATTATTAGCCATATAACAATAAGTTAAGTCATTAATCACATTAATAAATAATTTAGCTCAATTGTTTTCGTTTCCTTAATTAACTCATTTAAACATTTTAAAATGCCATAAACATCACAACAATTCACACCCGACCCAAAACTTCATCAAAAATCCCCATAAGCCATGCTCAAAGGTCTCAAGTCATAAATCATATTTTTCATATTTTTGGACATCATATATTTACTTAAATCTGCTTATTCATTTATCATCATTTAGATGAAAAATAACAAATCCATTCCAAAAATATTTTTTTCTGGAATTTGACAGAATATAGTTCCATATTGAACATATATTTTTCCCGAAATTTTTAAAATTCATTTACTTTATTTAAATAGTCCATAATAGCCAAATATTCCCCGATTTTTGATAAATCGAGATTAACTCCAACAATTCTGAAATTTATAGAGTATATTCTTGATATACACATGTACTTCCAGTAAATATTTTATAATTTTTGGACTTATACACAGAGAGTTATTCGGGTGGCTTCATAAAAATAGTCCTTCACCGTAAAATCCATAACTCTCAAACCGTATGGCCAAATATTCTCAAATTTTTACACAACAGGTAAATCTTCTGATATTACAAAGTGGACGAAAATAACCCCGTTCCAGACTGCCCCAAAATAGTACCTAGAAAACGGGACTATTTTTACAAAAATTTACACCACGACTTTTAGAAATGTGATTTTTAAGTTCTACCACTTGGGTTAACTAGTAAACACATATATCTAGCACCCCTCTTTGACGGATCGTAAAAAGGAGTTATAGATTTAAAATGGTGGTGTTTCAAAGTAAATAGAAATTTGGGTTTCAAAATTAGAAAAATTATTTTTCTTTTTCTTTTTGATTCAAACCAAATCAACACCCAAAATGGGTAAATCCATACTTGAATCCATGGAAAACACATAGATCATAGGGTTTTGAACTTCCAAATCAAAACCCCCTTTCATCAAATTACAAAAAGAAATTAGAGGAAAGTTTAGGAAAAATAATTTCATACCTTTCTCTTTCTCTTTCTCTTTCTTCTTCTTCATGGAGAAATTTTTTTTTCCCTCCTTCTTTCTTCCCTCATGGCTTCGGCCTCTTCTCTTTATCTCCCTCTTTCTTCTATTTCCCGTTCTTCTCTTTTTCCTCTCTCTTCTTATCTAAATAGCCGATCTTCACTTCTTCTTTTTCGGCACATGTGGCCTCTTATCATCCAATTCATATTATTTTAATTGCTTTATTTAATGATCAAATTGTCCTCATCCAATTTGGGCTGAAAATTGGGCTTAACATATAATCCTTTGGGCCATGTAATATTAACATAATCCAATTCTTTCCATCTTAACTCACCCTAAATATTTAATTAGGGTATCTATTCCAAATATATAGAATTTAAATCATCACTCTAATACATTAAATTCTATAACCCAACTAAACTTGTTTTAGTTAAGTTATAAAATTAATAACTTGAGATAATAAAAATATATTTCTTAACTTAATATAATTTTTAATATTATTGTTCTCCCACAAGTGGGTCTAGTTTGGGCCCTTAATTAATTCCATTGAACTAACAAATTTACTTGTTTTACTTACTAACATCAACCAACTTGGACTTTCAACCCTAATTAAATTGGGTCAATATAATACTTGTCTCATACATAGTATATTTGGCTAGATTAAATAATTTAATTGCCCTTAATCATTTTATCTACAAGTCCCATACTTAATTAATTAATTGGGCTTGTTTAAATAATATAACTTCCTTAGTCCATTAAATCCAATTCTCTTGAACTGTAAATAATTTATTGAGCTATGTCATTATTATAGTCCAATACTTTTAATTCTATTCTACCCTAATCATTTAATTAGGGTTTTATTTCTCACACTATAAAATAAACTCCTTACTTTATGTCATTTTAATTTTATAACTCAATTAGACTTGGTTATAAAATTAATTATTTGAGATATATAAAATAAATCTCTTAATGTTAGTATATATATTTATATACTAATATCCTCCCATATTATAACCTCTTAGGTTATTTAATTACCACACCTAATATATATATTAGGTTACCTAACTTAATTCTTATTTCACTTTTATATACAAAATAAATATATTCACATTATATAATGTATATTTATTATATCATATACATAATTCACATAATCATAACATATTTCACTTCTCACACTAATTTTGACTTTTCTCCATAAAAAGTCAACTGTTGACTTTGACCAAAAGTCAACCTTTACACATTTTGTGTTAATTGTCCTTTCTGACTAAACTTGATGTTCCGGACGCAACCGAGCAGTCCGTGCTTCAAAATTATATCTCTAACTCAAAATTTGAGTTTTAAATTACTGCATTTTTATTGTTAATCATATTAGCTAATAACTTTAAACTTATTTATCTTCTTATTTGCCAATCAAGGCCCACATTCAAGCTATGTTAATTACTAACATAGTTTTATCTTGATCCTTATATAATTAACTTAATTCATTATTCCTCTTGCTAAAATATTTATAGCACCTTACTAAGTATATATATTTCTATACACATACTCATCTTCGTGTAACCTCATAGCATCTCTTCATGTGAAATCTTATTTCCTTAATAAAATTTCCATATGTACTTATATAACATTTCTTAGACTATTATGTTCACATCGAATTTACAAGCATCGTAATACCTTATTCTTGATATTCCTTCAAGTACATGTTGATTCATTTTTAGGGTTTAGGAATTTTATAACCCATATTTTCTCTATTCTCATTCGAATAGTAAACCATATAGGTTTTACTTGAATTTTTTTAAAAATAAATCCTCAAATTCTCATCTAGGTTTTATTCTTTAACCTTTATTCTAATCATTCAAGATTTTATGAATTTTTGGGTTGTCACAGTTGTCTAGACATCATATTAATCTGAGACTTGGATGCAGTTTTAAGGTTCAAATCTTTCATTTTATTTAAAAGATTATCAATAAACTCATTATCAGATTTAGAAGATTTCATTTTAAAATTACTAACTTCTAAAGGTTGTTTAATCCTCTTCCCTGCTATGACCTTATCAGATCACGGGGTGATCTCATCGTATTGTATTATGATTCATTTCTATGTCATGATCGTTTTGTTTTACGATCTCCTTTCCCTATATACTTTTAGACTTTTCGACTCTATCTATTCATTACTACTATTCATCTTTATTATCAGAGTTAGGTAACTCTGAATCTTTTATAACTTGTCGAGATTCTTCTTTGAATCTTATCCATGTGTTAACTCTATTTGAGTTAGTCCATATCCTTATTCCACTGCAGTTACTAGCCTAAGGTAACCATACCTATAGTTTATAACCTACAACTTTGATACCAACTGTAGCATCCCCAAATCTGGGTACTAATCACTAAAAGACATACTAAAAGACATACAATGTTATTTGCCTTCAATACTATTACAATTTAAATATGTACAATAAACAAATGCTGGAATTCTCTTTGACTTTGCATGTATCCGACATTTCGTCTTAATCTGAAATGTTTATCTTGATATAGAAAGGGTGAGCAACAAGTTTGCCCGACAAGTTTAAGTTAAAGGAAAAATATATCATGATTGAAAGAATGAATAATAAGCTGACAAACTTTCAACAATATAATAATTGTGAAAGAACATGAATCAATTTTCATAACTGAATGACCGAGACAATATAAATGAATGACCAATAATGAACATGAACAAATTAACTAGAACAAATAGTAATGAAGGTAATCAGCCTTTCATACATGATGAACATATTCAACATGCACATCATGTGAATCAATAATCAAAGATGTGATATAATCAACATTGATTAGCCACGAACATATTTTATAACAACAACTCCAGTTCGAGTTAGGAAACATGCTTGTACAGTCGACTACTGCTACACAATCTATTTTAGCTTCATCTGAAGACCTAATTTTGATAATATTGATCTCCCAAGTTGAATAATATCATCACATATAATACTGCTATTTACGGTTATAAAATAACCTAAACACATTACCACATATTCCTAACAGTCAATAAAGCACATAAGACCCGGTATCAAGTCAAACTATTTCAGTTCGAGTTGAGTTCGGTACTATTTCGACATCCCAATTGTCAAATTGGATAATTATCGAGCCTATTATCAATAAAACTCTACTTAAACAATTCAATATTATCTTAGATAATTTATTATTTAATCAAAATATTTTTCAATAACTCATAATAATTTTCAAATAATTATTACCATTTATACTCATTTTTCAATTATTAATATCATATTTATATGATTTAAACACCGCAATATTCCATTATCATTCATACTTATTTAATTTTAAATATTAATGAAATCCATGTCATAATTTTAGAAGTTATTTATAATAACTCAAAGTATTTTTAATACCTTAATATCACATTTAAATGATTTTAAAACATTAAAAATCATTATTAAATAATTTCCATTAATATTCAAATATTAATGTATTTCATGGCAAAATACTAAAAGTTATGTTTTATAACTTCAATCATTTTAAAAACATTTAAATCATTTTATATGATTTTTAAATCATTTAAATCATTTACAAATTAATTATGAAATTTTCATAATTATTATATATTTTATTCTAATTATTTAATAAAATAATTCATTTTTAAAATAAACTGTCGCTAAAGGGGTCTATAGCGAATAAACTATCGCTATAGGTGTTCTTGAGTATTCAAGAGCATTCATATTTAGTGTGCAAGGTGCCTAGTTTGACCACTCATAGATCTATGATCTTGATGTTTTTTGGGAATGCAAAGGTGTTAAGGATGTAGTATTGATGTAATACTACAAGCACAAACAAGTTCCAAGGCCAAACTACATCACAACAGTAAGATACAGGCCATCAAAAAGATTGTCAAGCATGTTCTTGAGTTTTTGGGTTGCCTAGAAACTCATGCAGTGCTAAGGGTCCACTTTTGGAACTTCATAACTTGGATTATGGGTTTACTCTAAGTGTTATAATGTAACACTTATGTAGAAGAGATGTCAAGGTACAAAAGTAATACACTTTTGTAGCCTAACAACATCACAATTGAAAGATTTAGGCCGGTCAAAGCTTGTCAGAAAACTGTTCTCGAAGATTTCTAGGTTTTCCAGAATCTTCATCAAGCAGTTGGTCAACCCTACTTTGACCATCATTAACTTTGATTTTGTGCATGATCTAGGTGTTCTAATGACATGGTTGTGTAGTCTATATGTCAGTCTACAAAACCTATACATATAAAAGGCCTAACTACTTAACAATAGCAATATATAAGGCCTGCAAAGTGGCTGTCAGACAAATCTGGGTTTCTAGGTTGCCCAGATTTCCAAACTTTATGCTCGGTCAACCATGTTTGACCATCAATAACTTGAGATCTAGACATGGTATGGACTTGATTCCACTTCCAGTCTACTCTCCTTGTGACAGCCCCAAATCCGGGACCTCTGACCCCAGTTCGGTCATCACGATAAAGTACAAACATCCACCTCTAAACAACATACGACAACTAAAATGCGGAAAATAATAAACGTACGTCATTCATTCAAAAGGTGTTACTAGTCCCAAGATTTGATAACCTTAAAATACAATCTTATAAACATACCCTAAAATAATAATTAGGGTTTACATTACATAACAGTAATTTAAACTAGGCATAAATTAAAGTCTGCTCCTGGCGACTATCCTACATCTTCCCTTTACCCTTGTCCTTTCCTGAGGTCTCGGGCTTAGCTGAAATATAATTCATGATATAGCAAGGATGAGCAACAAGTTTGCTCAACAAGTTTAAATACAACAATAAGGATATATCATGATGAAAGGAAAATATCTGACAAAGAATTCAACAATATGAATATTAGAAGCAAAGACAAATATTTGCTTTTAAATTGACTGCTAGTCAAGTAGACTTTGAACTATAACACTCCAATAGAATCAATAATTATTTAACCCTTTGGTTACTGGCTACAGAATAAGTACTTGAGGGGATCAGCCTCGCGTACACCATGTATATGCATAACATTTAAATCTGTTCTTTTGTATCATATATTAGATACCGAGTATACTCCCCTATCATAAGAAGGGTGTTCATTCAGTCTAAGAGTCCTTACCATCAATTGGTTGGGATAGCTTTTATAAAACATTATATACTTGTCTGACCGAACAAAGGTTCAGACTCTATCTGACACAGTTCAAGAATTATAGAACTTTAAATAAAGTACAAGTCCAAGACTGTACGAATTCAAGTGCACTAAGTGCGAATGTCGATAATATCGATGTGGAATAATTGTAAGGTAATTAACCTACTTAATAATCATGCTTGGAAATAAAGTTCAAGCTTAAATGATTAACTTTCAGTTCAACAATAACCTGCTCAATATAATTTAGGGCAACTTCAGGGAAACATGCTTAACAAAAGTAGGGTTCAAGGAACTTGCTCAATAAAAGAAGGTTTCAAAGAACTTGCATAAACATATACCTATTTGCACCAAATAAAGGTACTGCGTAAGGTTTAGATACTTGCTCAAATAAAAGAGTAAGAATTAAGAAACTTGCCTGTTTGCTCAGCTACAATATAATATTAGCTTTACCTAACTTATGTTGGAATGACCTAACATTAACAAGTCGGTCATTTCAATTAGTATGTGTTTACACTAACAACAATCAAGTCATCATATAGCATGCTACTCAAAACATTATATGGCATATTTGTCATGTAATATAAGGTAAAAAAATCATATAGGCATGCCATAAACTTCAGACCCAAAACAGAATCTTGGAAAGACTGCAGGATGGCAAGAAGGCAATTGCTACCAGGTCAAGCCTAGGGATGGCAATTGGTTGGTGGCCCTGGCGCACCGTGGTTGGCTTTGCATCATGCTTTCAGTCCAACTCTAATCATACCCATAACACACATATTTTAACATACATACATGCTAGAGGTTTACACATAACACAAGATCATACTTGAGTTCCCTTCCACAAGTTTTAACTAACAACTAGCATAGCAAGATTATGTAGTTATCATCATGCTCAATACATATGAATCATGTTTAGGAATATGATAAATACAATAAGACATCATAAATCTTTTTGAATCAAGATATTCATGATGCATCTATATTTTTTAAAATACGATCAAGGTTTCCTTTGAAATCCCTTTATTCATGAATGATACAATCCAGCACATATAAGACAATTCTAAAGCTTTTATCATAAGTACATAAGTTATGATAATCTCTTTTTGAAATCAGAAACTATATCCCTTAGCATTCATGATCATTAGCCTTACCTAATCTTTTCTTTTCAAACTAAGTTCTAGCACAAAGCATATCAAATTGTTCATGGATACAACATCTATGAATCACATATCATGCTCATTTAGGTTCCAAATCAGTTATGTTTATGAGTCACTAAGTTCAGAATTTGTAAAACATGTATTACTTCAAAGTTTATTTTCACAACTTTAAGGTTTCATTTCAAATCTCTAACAAAACCGGGTTGATCACTTCTTATTACACAAGAAAGCTTTACGTCTCATGCTATACCTCTATTTAGGTATATATATATAAGTTATAATACCAAATCGGGAATGCCTAGCTTAATGTAAGCGAGAAATTGGGCCGAAGTGCAGTAGCATTTGCTTGCTACTGCACCCTAGTACAAATAAGGCGTAGTTGCATACGTCTTTGAGACAGAAGGCGATTTTGGGTTATAAGCAATTGCTACAAGCACCCTAGTACAAAAAGGGTGCAGCTGCGCCATGCCTGCATCAAAGACAATATGCAGACTCTGTTTGCAGTTCAGCAACTCATCATACAAAAATCCTTACAACATTGTTTCTAACATAACCCAACACACTTATGAGCATACATAACACCAAGAAACATAACCCAAATAACCTAACAACTATTACATGCTTAATTCCAAGAATCAACCCATTAAGTAATTTATCTAAAATAGAGAATGGGTATGGAAGTTATACCTCTTGTGACTCAATTCAGTTGCAATATAACACTCTACTCACTCTTAGCAAACTAATTCTCAGCAAATTGTAATGAGGAAGATGAGAGTCTCTTTTATAGGAGAATGGCTATAACCAGAAACTTGTCATAACCATAACGAATTCTGAACGTCATCTTAGGTACCTCCTCATTCTTCTTTACTTCAAACCGACTACACCCCATACTTTCATCTATCTTTATAAAAATTCTTTGCCCCTCTCAACTGACCAAATAGATCATCGATCCTGGGCCATGGGTATTTATCCTTAACCTCTATCTTACTCCTATTACGAATGCAATCGTAACAACTCATCCTCTTCCTTAACCCTAACCTAACTTGAGTCATTGTTCAACAATAATAATGTTGCGGTATTTTATTACCGTAAATTACTACCTTAAATTTTCTGAGAAAACTAAAGGTTCACACTTTACATATAACTATTTGTTATAGCCAATGGTTAATCAACCCATTCATAGCGAGAATTTCCTCAAATTCTCTCAACATGAACAGTACTTATCTACTGTAGCTACTTACTTCTATTATCCATGAAATAATTTTCACGAATATAATTTAACGAAAGTTATTTCCTCCTTCTCTACCTTAATGTTTTAAAGATATTTATAATCCCTTTCAGATAGACTCCTAGATGAATCTTTCCACATGTCTTACACACCTCGATCCTTCACTTAGGATCCCCTTGTCCCACTTCAATATTCTCGGAGTTAAAAATTTATGTCTCTTTGGCATACTGCCACTACCATTCTCTACCTTGGTTCCTCCCTCTCTCTTGCTCTCATCTTTTCCCTCTTTGTGGTATTGAGTTTACAACTCACTATCACCTTATGTTATAATCACTTTCTCCAGAATGATCCCATAGGAAACACTCTAGATCACCAAAATCCCACTATAGAGCAAGGGTCTCAGGCCCTGCTCCAACCTACGAGCCTTCACCTCCTTCGTGTCCACTTGATGTGAAACAAACCTTGCCCGTTCGTTGAATTTGGTCGCGTACTGGGGAAATGTAATGTCCCCTTGCTTACGTTCTAAGAACTCAGTGTCTATCCTCCCTCACATGTCTTATAGGGAAAATAATTCTCGAAGAAAACCTTCTTGAATTGTTCCCACATTACTACCTTTGTTCCAGCCCCACCTTGGTGAGCCTCCCACCAAAAGTTGGCTTTACTCTTCTTAGGTAAGTCACAAAAGAAAACTTCTGCTGCTCACCTACGTTTGTAATAACAAAACGCCTTCTCTATTACTTTTACCCATGTCTGGGATTCTATTAGGTCCGTCGTTCCTTTGAACTCCGACGGACATACTCTTTTAAACTATTTATAGGTAATCGTTCTATCTAACCTAGGTTCCGCAGGTATTCTACCCCCGGTTCGGTTAATGCAGCCGTTAATAAATTAGCATACTCTTGCATATGGTTGTGTTGACCCCATTAATTATCATTATGTTATTCTGCTTCCTAATTACGTTATCTTTTCCTTAGCAGCATTTCCTGATTAAATAAATAAAATTTCATTATTATCTATTTACTTACTTCGTTATTAATCGCCACATACCAACTCGCACCAGAACAAATCATCTCAATGAAAACTTATTTATATTCATATGCTCTTTCATTGTTTGAAACTATTTACAACGTGTTCTCTATAGCCAAAAGCTATTACATTTTCTATCCCACAATTGAACATCACAAAAGTTGGGATTTACAAAAAGACTACCCTTTAAAAGAGGGTTCTATGTCACTACACACATACTTAAAATCTTAGATTTCTAATAATGCATAACAGCATCCTCGTGTTTCTCATTCGCAATCGCCACTACAATATCCCGACTGACTTATTGGAATAACAAGCAACTTTCAGCTTGAAATCCTTATGAGCGCTCTCATGGATGTAAGACATCAAGGGCTATCTTCCCGATCCTTCTCCCCGACTCCCTCTGAAGCTCGTCTACCTCCGCCTTAAAATCCCTAGCCGTATTTATCATGAGCACCTTCTCATCATGCTCTGACTCAAAATCTGCTTTTGCCGACTCCTTCGCTACATAAAGAGCACTAATCTCGTCATTCTATTTCTGCACAACTGCACTCAATTGCGCATTCCTGTCAAGCGCTGCCAGATACAATGCTTCCATTGCATCTAGAGGCGATGACTCCAGTGTAGGTACCACCGTAGTAACCGATGTTACCTCTCTTTCTGTCTCCATCTCATTCATTACACTAAGGTATGACATTATATCCATCTCTCCCTCGGAGTAGTCTTCCTCAGAAAAGTACTCCTCCGACTCCTCTAGAATCACTATTGGTACCTCCGCCACCGACATAGGTACAGGCTCTACTTGGTTCACAAGCTCTTCGCTCACCGCGTGTATATCTCTATACATCAAGCTATCGATCGACATCCTACAATAACACATATGTTGATTAGTACATAACACAGAATCGTATAAGCACAAATCACATTTAATTTATTTAGGGTTACTTTCCATCTTTTAAAGCTTTTGATACTGAGTTTCCTCAATACCTTATTGACTCGTTCAACTTAAGTAAAGCTCAAGTTTTTTTTTTCTTCCTTTGAACTTCTCTTCCTTAACGAGGTTATGAGCCTAAGGTTCTTCCCCCCCTTAAGTTTTATAACCTAATACTTTGATACCAACTGTGTGACACCCCAAATCCGGGTCTCTTTCAACCCGAGCATATGGTGCTCCACGGTTACTACTGATTCCTGAGAATCATTCAATTGACATTCCTCAAAAGAACGAATATATCGATATATATTCCAAAACAATACTACTATTCCCCGGGTTCTTTATAAATAGTTACATTTGTTCATGTCATAATATCAAATATTATCATTACAAACCTATACTATTACATAGGTAATCTACACGTTCACTTTAGCCTTCTCTTTATCCTTGTATAATCCTTCGATCATATCGTCTAGGCTGCATTCATATGGTTCAAGAAAGAATGAGCATAACAAGCTCAGCAAGTATAACAATTTCATTTTAAAAGCATGCTTGAAACATAGGAATCGTATATCTTCAATAACTGGATGATAGTTACGAAGTACTATCAATAATTCAAAATAGCTTTCCTTTTTCCTTCAAAACATTTTTCAATAACAATATTCCATGAATCATCAATTCTAGTTCAAGACGTGAACGTCTTATAGTATTTTTGAAAAGGACAACCCGACACGAAGTCCGTAAGTCCGACATAGCTTACGAGTACATCTAGGTGATCAACCTATAGTACCCTATGTTGATCAACACTACATCCATTAAACGTGTGTACGTTTAAGTTGTGGCAACCTCACGTTCCCATCGAATACTCGATGAAACTATATTTGTTTATTCATATTCAGGCTTACCTTGAATCCGTACCCAATAATTTGTGTAGGATAGCGTTAGCAATTCTATATTGAAAGACTTGTAAACAGTTCAATCAATCTATCACGATTATTCTAGCCGAGCTAAAACTGGCATCGACTCTTTCTTCAAAACCATACATGCATCTCATAATTTGAATCATTTGAAAACCTGGCTAACACGAAGGTTAGACAAGAGTTTAAGAAAAACTTGCCTTCAGCATATACTATAGTACAATTACGTTTCCTTTGAGCCTTTACAGTTTCTACAACACATAAGCACATAACATACCACATTAGGTCATGAATGAACATACTTAGTTCCTAAATAATCTTACCCTTCTTCTTAATCTAATCCCGTATTAGATTTGTTATTTATTGGTTCCGGCTTTCCGTCGTTCTTTTACATCATTCTTACTAACTTCGTTCTCTTTTACTTAAGTGAAATTATTTCATTAATACAACTCGGTTCGAGTTAATTATCCTTCCTCACGGCTTACTAACGTACGTACGTTATTAATCGAAACTCGATCGTCATTGGTGAAGTATTAACATTGAATATCATTTGCGTTCATCTTCAATTGACTTTCTTTTAACCCTAAGTGATCATACTTGGGGTTCAATTATGACTTGATAATGTTTAATTAAGTACATTAGTTCATTACGCAACAATTTCCCTTCATCTTCTACTTGTAAACATTTCTTTATTGTCTAGCTTTTAAGACTGGTGCTGCGACGCTAGTGATCCGTTGTTGTGCCGCACTACGGCGTTGCCCATTAGGGCTTGGAGACCAGACTCGGCATTGCGGTGCGAGTCCCTTTGTTAACTATCGCGCTGCGGCGCGAGTTTGCATGGTCTAAAGTTCACTTTGGTGCGAGTCCCTTTGTTAACTAGGCATATATTAAAGTCTGCTCCTGGCGACTATCCTACATCTTATATTTACCCTTGTCATTTCCTGAGGTCTTGGGCTTAACTGCAATATAATTCATGATATAGAAAGGATGAGCAACAAATTTGCTCAACAAATTTAAATACAACAATAAGGATATATCATGATGAAAGGAAAATATCTGACAAAGAATTCAACAATATGAATATTAGAAGCAAAGACAAAGATTTGCTTTTAAAATGACTGCTAGTCAAGTAGACTTTGAACTATAACACTCCAATTGAATCAATAATTATTTGACCCTTTGGTTACTGGCTACAGAATAAGTACTTGAGGGGATCAGCCTCGCGTACACCATGTATATGCATAACATTTAAATCTAATCTTTTGTATATTATATTAGATACATGGGGTACTCCCTTATCATAAGAGGGGTGTTCATTCAGTCTAAGAATCGTTACCATCAATTGGTTGGGATAGCTTTTATAAAACTTCATATACTTGTCTGACCGAACAAAGGTTCAGACTCTATCTGACACAGTTCAAGAATTATAGAACTTTAAATGAAGTACAAGTCCAGAGACATGCAATTCAAGTGCACTAAGTGCGAATGTCGATAATATCGATGTGGAATAATTGTAAGGTAATTAACCCACTTAATAATCATTCTTGGAAATAAAGTTCAAGCCTAAACGAATAACTTTCAATTCAACAATAACCAGCTCAATATAATTTAGGGAAAGTTCAGGGAAACTTGCTTAACAAAAGTAGGGTTCAAGGAACTTGCTCAATAAAAGAAGGGTTCAAAGAACTTGCATAAACATATACCTATTTGTACCAAATAAAGGTAGTGCGTAAGGTTTAGATAATTGCTCAAATAAAAGAGTAAGAATTAAGAAACTTGCATGTTTCCTCAGCTACAATATAATACTAGCTTTAACTAACCTTCGTTGGAATGACCTAACATTAACAAGTCGGTCATTTCAATTAGTATTTGTTTACACTAACAATAATCAAGTCATCACATAGCATGCTACTCAACAAATTATATGGCATATTGGTCATGAATTACAAGGTAAAGAAATCATATAGGCATGCCATAAACTTCAAACCCAAAATAAAATCTCTAAGAAGATCGGCAGATTGGGGACGGTAGAATGCTGCTTCTAGTTCAAACTAGGGATGGTAGCAATAAAGCATTTGGCCCCCGCCGAACTGTGGTTGGCTTTGCATCCTACTTTCAGTCTAACTCTAATTATACCCATAACACACATATTTTAACATACATACATGCTAGAGGTTTACACATAACACATGATCATACTTGAGTTCACTTCCACAAGTTTTAACTAACAACTAGCATACCAAGATTATGTAGTTATCATCATGCTCAATACATATGAATCATGTTTAGGAACATGATAGATACAATATGACATCATAACCCTTTTTGAATCCAGATATTCATGATGCACCTAGATTTTTGAAAATACAATCAAGGTTTCCTTTGAAATCCCTTTATTCATGAATGATGCAATCCAAAACATTTAAGACAATTCTAAAGCTTTTATCATAAGTACATAAGTTATGATAATCTCTTTTTGAAATCAGAAACTATATCCCTTAGCATTCATGATCATTAGCCTTAACTAATCTTTTCTTTTCAAACTAAGTTCTAGCACAAATCTTATCAAAATAGTCATGGATACAACATCTATGAATCACATATCATGCTCATTTAGGTTCCAAATCAGTTATGTTTATGAGTCACAAAGTTCAGAATTTGTAAAACATGTATTACTTCAAAGTTTGTTTTCACAACTTTAAGGTTTCATTTTAAATCTCTTACAAAACTGGGTTGATCAATTCTTATTACACAAGAAAGCTTTACGCTCATGCTATACCTCTGTTTAGGTATATATATAAGTTATAACACCAAATCGGGAATGCCTAGCTTAATGAAACCGTAAGCTGGGCGAGGTCTTAAGAATCATGTTGTACCCTAAGTAAAAATAGGGTGCAATTGCGCCCGTGTCGGAAAGCAGAATCGATTTTTGAGTTACTGGTAGTATTGCCTTGCACCCTAGTCTGAAATAAGGGCATGTTGCTTGCAGTGCTTGCATCAAAGGCAAGATGCGAGACTACATTTGCGATTCAATGAACTCATCATACGAAAATCCTTACAACATTGTGTTTAAACATAACCCAACACACTTATGAGCATACATAACACCAAGAAATATAACCCAAATCAACTAACATTTATTACATCTGTAAGACCCCAAAATTTTTTTTTAAATAAAAAGGAATTTCCTTTATTTATTATTTTGAAATAGTAAGGGTTGATTTGATTAATGTGGATAGTTAAGGGTTAAATCATAAATATTTCAAAATAAGCAAGTGGTTATAAAATATTCATTTTTTGTGGGGAATATTCGTTTGGTCGTGGAATATTAAATATTGTAGGGAATATTAAATGCTGCCAGTAGCGACCATGTGTGGGCCCCATGGAAAGCGATTGGATGAAGAAAGCGACAAATATAAGTTGGTTAAAAATAACGGCGTAGTTGTTACTGAATTAATTACATTGGAATACCCGGTGGTTAAAATCTGATGTCTGGCGTGGTTGCACGAGTAGCACCAGTATTGCACCAATTATTGATTCTTACGTGAAGAAGGCACTACTCAATAATGATTACGGTAATTCTTTGTTCGGTATTTTATTGAGTTAATAATTCTTTGCGTTGATATTTTATATTGTCATTGTTTTCAATAATTGTCATTACACGGTATTTTTCATTATCGAAGCAATAATTCATATTATCCGAATAATATTATTAGATAACATTATTGACAATGTCTAGAAAGTTACATCTAAGGAGAGGTTTGGTCACCTAATCGCGCTACCAAAGAAGAAGAAATTCTTATTGAAAGCCCCTCTTTCACAGGAAGCGCACTGGTTGTCAATATTGTGATTACGTAATGTTATTTGTGAATAATTAATTATTGATTTATATGATGAGGAAAATATTGATTTTATGTGGATATAGATGGAGAAAATTTTAAAATGACAATTGTTGAAAATTAATATTTTATCTTTTACGATAAAATAATTAATTTAAATATATTATTTTAATAATATATTAATTGGTGATATTTTACAACGAATGTGGGATATATGAGTATCTGAGGAGGAAGAGTATTTTTGTTGCAATAAATGTTTAAAACATGTTAAACATGTAAATTGGACCCCATTTATCGATTTCGAAATTTGATTATACTGTAAAATCGCTTGGTTTGTGGATTTCGGTCAATTTCTATTTGGAATTTGAAAAATCTTTCTTCTGCAAAGTTGTAGAGAATTGAAATTCCTATAAAAACACGCGAGATTCGAATTTTTTGATGAAAGGGCTATTTATTATGAATTATTGAAGTTCCGAAGCTCCGAAATAATTGATTTTTGGGAGTTTAAATTATTTTTGTTAAGAAAAATGTTTTTTTGTATTTTTTTTGGACATCATTAACATGTGTGGCTAGTGTTTTGACCAAAAGTTGGGCTAAGGAAAATTTGTATAATTATATTAATATTATATTAAATTTTCTGCTTTGGTGTTCTAAGCAATTTCTATAAATAGGGTGCTTAGGTTAGAATTGAAAATCACACTGTAAACTGAAGTTTCTCTCTATTTTCTCTCGATATTTTGAGCGTATTCTTGTGAGTATTTTGAGTATACTTTGAGTATTGATATACGGTGCAAGTTCATTCGGCGTTATTATTCGGTCGAAATCTTTGCTCTTTTGAGGTAAGAGATATTATTTTTTCAGTAATGATAGTATTTCTTCAATATCATTATCTTTGAAATGTTGATCTGAAGTTTTATCAAATTTGGAACTTTTTCATGTCGGGGTTACTATTCATGATTTACTATTCATGAGTTACTATTCACGAGTTACTATTCACGAGTACTATTAACGTAAGCGTGAAAATGTTTTTTTGTGGAATTTCTATCTTTTGGTGTAGAGTTACTATTCACGTATCGGCACTATTCACGATATCTGCACTATTCACGTATCGGCACTATTCATAGAAAAATAAAATTTCTTCTTTTCGTCCAAAATATCTATTCGGATACTAGCTTTGATTGTATCCATGTTTTGATCATTCTTGAATTTTACACCACTATGATTATTTTTTGAGGTATTTTTGGGCGTGGATAAAACCAAGTACGAATCCTTAATCCTTGATCCTTGTAATTTTGTTTCCTTTGGATTCGTTTCTTTAAAAAAAAAAATATTTTCATCATCCTCAATCTTAAATGATGATATTATGTAATATCTTTGGCTGTAGTGCAAAGATGAATGATTTCTTAAGAATATCTTTGGCTGTAGTGCAAAGATGAATATTTGATTCTAGATGTATATTGATTGATGTTCTGGGGATAAAAATAGGCGATGAACTTTTAAATTCATACATAGAAGATAGTAGTTTGCATTCTCTACTTAACTCTTCTAATGAATTATTATTTCATTGCGAATATTGATTTAAAATTTGTTGTCTATTGTATTCTATTATATTTTCCTGTTGAAGACTAACGATAATTTGTTGTATATTATCTTAGTCATAATATTCTTTCTTGAGCTAGTTGAGCTCACCCTTTTCCTTTTGTTCCATTCTTCTCGTAGGAGGCGAGAATATAAGCGAGTGCATTTAGTCGGGGTATGGAATGAAGGTTTTAGAAAGGATTGTTTAGTAGTCCTCACCATTTTTGTAAAATAATGTATCAATAAATGTGATGAGGATTTATTTGAGTATAGATATTGTCTAGAAGATAATATTTGTATTCAAACTCGCAGTTTCTTGTTGTAATAATAAAGTTGTAGTTGTTTACGTGTACCATGTATTGACAACTCGAGAATATGTGATGTATACCTATTTTGGGGGCGTCACGGTTGGTATCGAGCTTAGGGATATAATCTCTGGCGGAGATCGGGAATAGAACTAGGAGGGAGAGGCGAGTAAATCCTTCGCTAGTGTGTCCTACCTAAGCTTATTTGTTAGTTGGTCGGTATATAGGGATATTATGTGATATATTGATTTCCTTAATTAACCCTTGTTTTATGGCGGTATTTGAGAATGTCGATCGAGAATATTAATGATGGAGTAAATGAGACCGTGGAGATGCTCATTACTTACCAACGAGGAGAGCGCATAACAGTCAGTGGCAATGTTCCTCCCTGTGAACAACACCATTGAAGCGAGATGATGAGCGAGGGGATGTTTAGAAGTTTTTTTGCGATTCATGCAAAATCGACGAGGAGACTCGTGTTCAAAATACTGAGGAGGAAATGATAGCAATTCACGGGTTGTCACGACCCAAGCGGTTCAAAGAGTTGGGACCACGAATTTAAGGAAAGCGAGATCCGATCATAGCGGAAACATGGATCAAACAAATTACCAAGATATTCGATGTCTTGGGATGCGAGGAGAACGAAGGTTCCATTCGCCACCTTTATGTTAAAAGTGGTGGAGGCGGACTCTTGGTGGAGTGCGTGAAGCGTACTCCATCCAAATTGCTTTTCGGCATGTCACGGGAAGCGTTTGAAACTATTTAATGACAAATACTTTCACGAAAGTGTTCGCTATATGAAGGAAGTGGAGTTCATCGATTAGAGCAAAACAACATGGCGGTGTCTCGATGACGAGGCAAAGTTTGCGAGTTATCGAGTTTGCACCTCATTTGGTGGAGAATGAGGAGCGTATGACGCGGATGTTTCTTAGAGGTTTGAAACCCGGCATACGTCAAGATCTCATTTCTCATAAATTTTCTCTTTATTGAGATGTTGTAAGCAGGGCTCAATTATTAGAGCGAGATAACGAGTACGGTCGGTGAGGGACCATAACCGAGGATCGTATCGGAGATAGCGATCAGCAGAATAATGATAACTGCGGAGAAGAAAAGCAGACGGACGAAATGGTAACCACTCTGGTGGTAATCATGGCCATGAAAATAGAAGAAGCGAGTCGGGAGGAGATTTTAAAGAGGAGATTTAACAACGACCATGTGAAGGCAGCGGTCTTGCGTGGTAAAGAATCGGTTCTAAGGGAGGAGAACGACCACCGGTCATTATATGCTAAAAATGCGAAAAGAGGGACATATCGGTCAAAGCGCCCACAACAGATTCAAGGTATGCTATAATTGTGGAAAGGAAGGACATATCGCTCGAGATTATACGATGAGCGAAACCTAGTTCAATGGGGACGGTGACTCAAAAGATCGTCCCGAAAAAGTCAAAGTCAACGATTAGGAAGAGCGTTTGTTGTGGTGGTCATAATGCGAGGAACCCAAACGAGGTGATCACGGGTAAGCTATTTATAAATTCTTGCGAAGTTTATACCTTACTTGATCTGCGGTGCTACCCATTCATTTATCTCTCCTGCATGTGCTCAGCGTTTAAACTTGACTCAGGAGAAATTAGACTTTGACCTATCTGTGGAAACTCAGTTAGGAGAAACTTTCATCACATCCCTTTGTTTATAAATCTTGTTTGATTCAAGTTGGCATCGTTACCTTACTGTTGACCTTATCTCTTTAAAGATACTTGCTTTTGATGTGATTTTAGGGATCCATTGGTTAACTACTCATCATGCCAAAATTGATTGTTTTCGTAAGGTTGTTAGTTTTCATATTCCTAACCAAACTGTTATGCAATTCAAGCAACTAAACCATTAAAATCAATCTTTGTCATATCTAATCATAAAGCTATTCGTTTATTAAAAAGCGGATGTCAAGCTTTCCTAGCCCATGTTATGGATTTGAATAAAGACACGTCAAATTTGAATAATATTCTGTTGTTATTGACTTTCTCGACGTATTTCAGAAGAACTTCCCGGTCTACCCCGAGCGTGAAGTTGAATTCTTTATTGATCTTGAACCTGGTACAAAGCCCATTTCTAAAACCCCATATCGAATGGCTCCTATTGAACTTCAGGAGTTAAAGGTCCAACTACGAGGAATTGTTGGACATCGGTTTCATTCGGCCCTAGTACATCTCCTTGGGGTGCTCTGTTTTATTTGTAAAGAAGAAAGGCGGAGTATGCGACTTTTTGTATTGACTATCGGGAATTGAACCATGTCACCATCAAGAATAGGTATCCTCTACCTCGTATTGATGACTTGTTTGACCGATTGCAAGAGGCACAATTCTTTTCAAAAATCGATCTTAGATTCGGATATCATCGGTGAAAATTAGGGCGAGGATATTCCAAAGGCGCCTTCGAGAACTTCGGTATGGGCATTATGAATTCTTAGTCATGTCTTTCGGACTAACTAATGCTCCTGCGGCTTTCATGGATATGATGAACCGAGTATTCAAGGAATATTTGGATCGATTCGTTGTTGTCTTTATTGATGACATCCTTATATATTCCAAAAGTAGTGAAGATCATGAGCACCATTTGAAGTTGGTACTCAAAGGCTTCGTGAAAACCAACTATATGCCAAATTGAAGAAATGCGAGTTACGGCGAGGAAGTAGCCTTTCTTGGGGCATGTGGTGTCAAAACATGGAGTATCATTGATCCGTGAAGATTGAAAGCAATACAAAGTTGGGAGCAACCGAAGTCGGTGATTGAAATCACGTAGCTTTTTGGGCTTAATGGTTATTATCGGAGATTCGTGGAAGGGTTTTCTCGAATCGCTACTCCATTAACTCAAACTAACTTCGGAAGGATACAAAATTCGTTTGGAGTGAAGAATGCGAGAAGAGTTTCCAAGAGCTTAAGAGGAGACTTATTTAAGCACTGTTCTAACAAAACCATCCGGTTCGGATGGATTTGTTATCTCTGACGATGCTTCGGTGCAAAGGGTTAGGATGTGTTCTCATGCAACGTGGGAAAGTCATAGCCTATGCCTCATGACAACTTAAAGAGTATGAGAGGAATTATCCTACTCATGATCTAGAGTTAGCGGCCGATCGTTTCAGCTGCTTAAAGATATGGAGGCACTATCTATATGGGGAGAAAGTGGAGATATATTAGGACCATAAAAGCCTTAAATATTTCTTCACTCAAAAAGAACTCAACATGCGGCAAATGACGTTGGCTCGAGCTATTGAAAGACTACGACCACACTATTGATACCATCCCGGTAAAGCGAACGTAGTAGGCGGCGCATTGAGTAGAAGATCATATGCGGGGAGCGAGTGCGATGATGTCAAGTATACGATAGAGCCAACTTTAATAGAAAAAGTTAAGGTTGCTCAAGCCGCAGGCCGGAAATGATGCGTATGAAGAAGAAAGTACAAGAAGGAGCTATTCCAGAAGCGAGAATTGATGAAGAAGGAATACTTCGAGTCCACTCTAGACTTTGTGTTCCTAACGACTCTGATTTGAAGTACAAGATTATGATGGAGGCACACAATCGCCATTTGCAATCCATCACGGAAGTACTAAAATGTATCGTGATCTTGACATACATTTTGGTGGAACAATATGAAGAGAGAGATTGCAAAGTTTATCTCGATGTGTTTAACTTGCCAACGTGTAAAGGCGGAGCATCTTGTACCTAAGGGTCCGTTGCAACCACTTGAGATTCCGGAATGGAAGTGGGAACACATTACTATGGATTTCGTTCACTGGGTCTTCCTACGGTTTCTCAAGGCATCAATGCTATTTGGGTTATTGTTGATAGATTAACCAAGTCTGCTCATTTCTTGCCGATACGGGAGACTTATTCCCTTGAACGTCTTGCTAGTATGTGCGTGAATGAGATTGTGAGGTTGCATGGCATGCTGTATCCATAGTTTGGATCGTGACCCAAGATTCACTTCAAGATTTTGGGTTAGCTTGCAAAAAGCTATGAAACGCAGTTTGCGATTTAGTTGGCATACCATCCCCCAAGCGGACGGACAATCGAGAGGACTATTCAAACTCTTGAAGATTTATTAAGACTCTGTGTCCTAGACTTCAAGGGTAGTTGGGATAAGTATTTACCATTGGTGGAATTCTCCTACAACAACAGGTTATCGGCAAGTATAGGTGTGGCTCCATTGAAGCATTATATGGGCGAAAATGTCGTTCTCAATATGTTGGGATGAGGTGGGTGAAGCAACATTGTTGGGACCCGAAAGTTAATGCCGATATGACTCACCGAAAAGATCCAAATGATTCGACAAGCGTATACAAAGCGGCACAAGATCGATGAGAAGAGTTATACGGATCTTCATCAAAAGGACGTGGAATTTAATGTAGGGGATCATGTATTATTACGAGTTGCTCCATGGAAGGGAGTTACAAGATTTGGGAAGAGAGGAAAGCTCAATCCACGATTTATTGGTCCATTTCAAATTCTTGACCAGAGTAGGAAATGTAGCCTATAGACTTGCGTTACCTCAAGTATGTCTCGTGTTCATAATGTGTTTCACATATCACGTACTTCGTAAATATGTGAAAGACCCGAACCACGTTATTGAGTTAGAACCCAGGATGAGATAGCAGAAGACTTAAATATAGGAGGAGGTACTGTCGCCAAGATCTTGGATAGGAAGGAGCATGTCCTACGTACGTAAAGGTCATACCACAAGTTAAAGTTTTGTGGAGGAATCATGCTTATAGAGGAGATGACACAGGAATTGGAAGCGGAAATGAAAGCGAGGTATCCTCACCTTTTGAAACACAGTATCGTCACGTCAATTTCGAGGACGAAATTTCATAAGGAGGGAGGTTGTAAGACCCCAAAATTTTTTTAAATAAAAGGAATTTCCTTTATTTATTATTTTGAAATAGTAAGGGTTGATTTGATTAATGTGGATAGTTAAGGGTTAAATACGCAAATATTTCAAAATAAGCAAGTGGTTATAAAATATTCATTTTTGTCGGGAATATTCGTTTGGTCGTGGAATATTAAATGCATTGTCGGGGAATATTAAATGCGACCAGTAGCGACCATGTGTGGGCCCCATGCTTGAAAGCGATTGGATGAAGAAAGCGACAAATATAAGTTGGTTAAAAATAACTTGGCGTAGTTATTTACAATTAATTACATTGGAATACTGGGTGGTTAAAATACTGATGTCTGGCGTGGTTGCACGATAGCTTTGCAGTATTGCACCAATTATTGATTCTTACGTAAGAAGGCACTACTCAATAATGATTACGGTAATTCTTTGTTCGATTATTTTATTGAGTTAATAATTCTTTGCGTTGATATTTTATATATCTTTGTTGTTTGATAATTGTCATTACACGGTATTTTTCATTATCGAAGCAATAATTCATATTATCCGAATAATATTATTAGATAACATTATTGACAATGTCTAGAAAGTTACATACAGGAGAGGTTTGGTCACCTAATTGCGCCCAGGTGAAGAAGAAATTCTTATTGGAAAGCCCCTCTTTCACTGAAGCTGCACGGTTGTCAATATTGTGATTCTAATAATATTATTTGTGAATAATTAATTATTGATTTATATGATGAGGAAAATATTGATTTTATGTGGATATAGATGGAGAAAATTTTAAAATGACAATTGTTGAAAATTAATATTTTATCTTTTTACGATAAAATAATTCATTTAAATATATTATTTTAATAATATATTAGCGGTGATATTTTACAACGAATGTGGGATATATGAGTATACGAGGAGGAAGAGTATTTTTTGTTGCAATAAATGTTTAAAACATGTTAAACATGTCGGTGGACCCCATTTATTATTTGAAATTTGATTATAGCTTTGTAAAATCGCCGTTTGTGGATTTCGGTCAATTTCTATTTGGAATTTGAAAAACCTTTCTTCTGCAAAGTTGTAGAGAATTGAAATTCCTATAAAAACTCATGAGATTCGAATTTTCTGATGAAAGGGCTATTTATTATGAATTATTGAAGTTAGAAAGCTCAAAATAATTGATTTTTGGGAGTTTAAATTATTTTTGTTAAGAAAAACGTTTTTTGTATTTTTTTGGACATCATTAACATGTGTGGCTGGTGTTTTGACCAAAAGGTGGGCTAAGGAAAATTTGTATAATTATATTAATATTATATTAAATTTTACGCTTTGGTGTTCATGATTTCTATAAATAGGGTCTTAGGTTAGAATTGAAAATCACACGGCTGAAGTTTTCTCTCTATTTCTCTCAAGATATTTTGAGCGTATTCTTGTGAGTATTTTGAGTATACTTTGAGTATTGATATACGGTGCAAGTTCATTCAGCGTTATTCCAGTCAGAAGTACTGCTCTTTTGAGGTAAGGGATATTATTTTTCTCGTAATGATATTATTTCTTCAATATCATTATGCTGAAATGTTGATCTGAAGTTTTTATCAAATTTGGAACTTTTTCATGTCGGGGTTACTATTCATGAGTTACTATTCATGAGTTACTATTCACGAGTTACTATTCACGAGTACTATTCATGAAGCGTGAAAATGTGTTTTTTGTGGAATTTCTATCTTTTGGTGTCGGAGTTACTATTCACGTATCTGGCACTTTATTCACGTATCTGACACTATTCACGATATCGGCACTATTCATAGAAAAATAAAATTTCTTCTTTTCGTCCAAAATATCTATTACGGATACTAGCTTTGATTGTATCCATGTTTTGATCATTCTTGAATTTTACACCACTATGATTATTTTTGAGGTATTTTTGGACGTGGATAAAACCAAGTACGAATCCTTAATCCTTGATCCTTGTCATTTTGTTTCCTTTGGATTCGTTTCTTTAAAAAAAATATATATATTTTCATCATCCTCGATCTTAAATGATGATATTATGGAATATCTTTGCTTTTGTAGTGCAAAGATGAATGATTTCTTAAGAATATCTTTGGCTTTTGTAGTGCAAAGAGGAATGATTTAAGAAGAATATCTTTGGCGTAGTAGTGCAAAGATGAGCAGGTGTTTAAATGAACATGACCCGGTGATGATGAATATCTTTGGCCTATAGTGCAAAGATGAATATTTGATTCTAGATGTATATTGATTGATGTTACGGGGATAAAAATGAGGCGATGAACTTTTAAATTCATCATAGAAGATAGTAGTTTGCATTCTCTACTTAACTCTTCTAATGAATTATTATTTAAGATTCTTGAATATTGATTTAAAATTTGTTGTCTATTGTATTCTATTATATTTTTCCTGTTGAAGACTAACGATAATTTGTTGTATATTATCTTAGTCATAATATTCTTTTCTTGAGCTAGTTGAGCTCACCCTTTTCCTTTTGTTCCATTCTTCTCGGGGAGGCGAGAATATAAGCGATGCGAGTGGGGTATGGAATGAAGGTTTTAGAAAGGATTGTTTAGTAGTCCTCACCATTTTTGTAAAATAATGTATCAATAAATGTGATGAGGATTTATTTGAGTATAGATATTATCAGAAGATAATATTTGTATTCAAACTCACGATTTCTTGTTGTAATAATAAAGTTGTAGTTGTTTCTGTACCATGTATTGACAACTCAGAATAGGTGATGTATACCTATTTTGGGGGCGTCACAACATCCTTAATTCCAAGAATCAAACCATTTAGCAATTTATCTAAAATAGAGAATGGGTATGGAAGTTATACCTCTTATGACTCAATTCAGCTGCAATATAACACTCTCCTCACTCTTAGCAAACTAATTCTCAACAAATTGTAATGAGGAAGATGAGAGTCTCTTTTATAGGAGAATGGCTACATGGATAATACAATTATCTCCCAAATTAAAACAAAGGATTTCAAGAATGCAATATGGATAAGAGGAGGTTGGTGAGAGTCGGTGATTCCACTCATGAATCCCACTCCCTATCCACTAATTAATTTATGTTTGATGAATTTGAGATGAAGCTAGGCTAGGATTGCTAGCATTTGAAAAAAATACGTAAGTTGGCTTAATGTTACTATTCATGTACCTTTGTGCCACTAAATTTGGGACAAGATATCTCAGCACTTGCCAAATACTATAATGCAACATTTGGCTTATACAATATCTACACATAATATATAATTTGGTATTAAAATATGTATCCATAATTCATTTCATATAACATAGGTTATAATGATTTAAAGGGCATGCAATGCATTTCCTAATTAGAAGATATCAAGTAGTGCATATACATATAATTCATGTACATTTTCTATTACCATATTTATTATCATCATAATCACTTAATGAAATTATTATTAATTTAACAATTGATATTATTATATGTCGATAGGGTATACATGAATTTTTACCCACACACTTCATATCATATAACAATATTATATTGCAAGTCGAATGAATACAAATAACTTTCATACTATATAGCCTACATATATAATATTAAGACTATTAATGTGCTACCTTGTACTATATAAAATATATAGTTAACTACCTATATAATAAAGGTTTACTATATTGCACAAATTAATCAAGTAAACATATAATCATTTTATAAATTATTAATCTCATACTCATTAATAATTATTTATTCATAATAATTATCAATTAACACGTTATCAATTAATTTCCCATAATTGCAATTAATCAATATGCTCAACTCTTGCTACTATATTCAAATAAATTGAATATTTAATTATTAATAATCCTTGATATCAAACTCTTAGGGTTAGTGTTGTTCGATTTCACAATTAATGAATACGTGCAAGTATACACGGTTAACAAGTAATAAAGTGATAAGAAGTATCGTTCCCACGAGGAATTATTTAATAAAAATTACCAAGTACTAACTCTTAACCAAATCAATTTTATTTAAACAATTTCAAATCGTGATTTTTCTAATTAAGAAAATAAAATTAACTAATTAAACTGAATTTCTTTATGACTGAATTCAAATAAATAGAGATTAAAACTTCAATATCCCCAATTATGAACTATAAATCATTTATCCAATTATCCCAATTATTATGTCTACTGAATTGTTAACAGGAATTCTCAAATGTCAAAAGTCCTTTTCCAAGTGATCAATTGCCTTCTATTTAATCCAGATTAATCTTGCTATATTCCTATGCAAAACAATTGAATTAAACTCCTTATAATCCCAATTCCTTATGTGTTACATGCGGTGAACAAATATTTTCATTCAATTCACAAACCTAATTATTCACTTTGCAAATAACTAAGTCACATGATATCATGCCCAGTTCTAACCCTAGAATTCCTCTTTCAATTCCTTCTAGAGTAACAAGGTATTACTGATCAAATAATTAAGTAATAAGCACAAGACAAGATAAACAATTTACCTTGACATAAATAATTGGAATAAATCAAATAATTAATTCATAGACATAAAAGGTTCAATTGAAATCTTAATAAAAGAGTTAGATCATAATTAATGAATTAAAACCAAGAATCCACAACTGAATAGACATTAAAAGATAAAAGTATGATAAGAGAAGAGAATAGAATCTGTTGTCAGCAAATCTGATGCTCCCCTCTTGCTCCTGCTTTTGATCTTCAATGATCACCAAGTTCCTACAATCTCCAAAACTAATAAGAACTAGGGTTATGTTCTAATTTAAAGGAGTGTTATATCTAGTCTAATCTATGTAATCTCCCCTTATTGTATGCCCTACATCATGTATTTATAGGTTACAAGTCCAATTTTTAGTTTAAGAACAAACCTAATCCAATTTGGAGTCAAAAAGGTGTCAAAATTAAGCTAAAAGCGCGCCCGGGCTGACCAAACTCTTCCCAGTAGCCCCATTTGCTGAGATTCTCCCTAAGCGCCCGTGGCTGAAATGAACTACAAATGGGCGCCCCGGCTCTGGAACAATTTCTGGAAATTTTCTGCTACGACGTCCTTTAGGAAAATAGCCACAACTTCTTCGTCCGAACTCCGATTTCGATGATTCAAGATGTTCCGGAAGGAGGAGAAGTAGATATACAACTTTCATTCTTTGAGTGTTCCGAAATAAGGTCTGGAGCAATACTCAAATTGGCTCTGAAGTGACTATTGTGTAAATGGCAAGCCGAAAACGCGCATCTAGCCACCCCAAACGTCGATCCAAGTAACTTTTGTCCGAATTCCTTTAAAACAACATAAAACATGCATGAATAGACAAAAACACTTAAAATAAACCAAAGGATTAAGCTCAAACACACTCAATTCATGTGTATAAAACTCACTCATCAAATACCCCCAAACTTAAACATTTGCTTGTCCTCAAGCACAAATACAAAAGAACTAAAAATAAACAACCGAACTCAACTACATGAATGCATATGCATGATCTACTTCCTAATATATCTACGAACCCAGTAATAAATCAGTATGATATATTGCAACAGGCCTCAAAGATACTAATGATACTCAAATAATTTATCCAATCAAATCAAAGTCCATAACTCTAACCAATTAGTCAATCCAAACCTGTCATCACCCATGTTGTGCGTGTGTGCTTGTTAACCATTCTAACCAACCACAATTCAAAATAATCACATAACAAACTTCTTAGAAGGAAAATTTTAGTTCCAATTCAATTACTTTTGTGAACATAACAACTCCAGCTAAAACTAAGCAATTAACAAGTCTAAGGGTAAATACAAGATTTATTTATACTTTTTTTTTCAACCACGAGGGCATTTTTGCTCTTTCTCGTGTTTTATTCATTTTTTTTATTTTTCTCATTACTGTGCAATGTCTTATTCCCTTAGGCTTTTTAGTGCTACCTTAACGAGCTTTCGACCAACGACTCCAAAGCCATTAAGACCTTAGGGCGCTAGGTGTAAAGTCAATCCCCTCGAGCTTACTTACTCAAGTAACAAAGGTCACAAAACTAGAAAAGCATGCAACGGTGTTTATTCATTTTTTTTCTTTTTTTTTTGGATTTTTTTTCTTTTCATCATTTCATTTCCTTTTTTTTTCTTTTTTTTATTTTCATTTTGTATATATATATCCCATAGATTCCCCCAAACTCAAGTTTTTACGTCATTCCAACCTTTACCGCCAGTTCACTAATTTCCTTAAATTTTAACCAAGATTTTCCCTCAGAAACAAATTATGAAACCCTTGAACCAAGTGGTTAAAATAGTTAAACTTTAAGTGCTAACCAGTTACATAAGTTTAAGATAGGCTCAGATTATCATCATGATTAAAATTAGAACTCATCATCAATTATCAACACTATTCAAGTTAACATGCAAAACCAATCTTATCATAGGCCGAGCTAAGACCACACCAACCTATCACACAGTTTCATGCAAAACAAAAAATGCAATTATACTACATGAACACATACTAATGCAACACATATATGAATATGCAAATAACTACCATGCATTATATGCAACCTAAAAAAAACACAATGCTAACACATAAAAAAATGAACTACTATGCAAATAACTAACTATATGCAATACGACACTAAAATGCCCCCAAACTTAAACTAGACATTGTCCTCAATGACTAAAATAAAAAAAATTAAAGCAGAGGACTTCCCTGAAAATATAGCAATCTTCCTCCTTGTCCGCTAAGTTTGGAGAATAGGCTAAGCACATGGAACAAATTGGGCACCACACTTGAATTTGACTTGAATAACACAGTAAAACAATGATAGAAGCAATTTTATTAAATCCTAAATAAATGAAAATTCAAAACTACTAATATAAAACCTAATAAAACTAAAATAAAAAAATTAAACTTGGGTTGCCTCCAGAATAAGCGCTTGTTTTATAGTCTCGGTCGACTTCTTCAATTCTCTATCCAATTCCCTATGAAAATTGAGGAACCCTCCATCCATCGAAGTAATGTCTCTTTTGGGAGGTTCCCATTCATGAAAAACCCTTGAATTGAAGTCACCTAGCATGCTCTTTGTAGATAGGTTCCCTATTAAGAACGTCCAACAACTAGGTGTTTTCTCCATTATGTCTATGATTAGATTGGGGCATTGAAGCTTAATACACATAATGGAGTCTTCCTCTATCTTCTCCTTTTCATCCCACCATGACTCCACAACGGTACTAGCTCTTATGTCACAAAGAGCTTTGTCGACGACATGACTGCCAATTGGGCATGATTTTGCAAAATTGCCCGGATTCTTGAACTTTGGTGGAGAAGGTACATGGGACACTAATGAAATCGGTTCATCTTCGTTGGTACTCAAAGTTACATCTTCGCCGATCTCCTTTTCTTGGTCTCCAAGTCTTTCCTCTCTTTCAACATTTATATCATTTGGCACATCCGGTTGCAGATTTGGTTTGGGTTCACCATCAGTCTCGAAATTCATGTCATAGATCCAAGGGTATTGAGGACAAATGTTTGAGGCATTGGTTAGTTGTTCTGTTTGGTTCGTAAAATTTTGACTCAATATCTCTTGATTAATCCTCCTCTCCTCACATGAAGCTATGTACTTGGACAAAGTTTCCTCCAAATTTGAATGTTCTTCCTGTTGTAGTGGAGGTGGACACGAGAAATCCGGTGGGTATGTTGGAATTGGAGCATAAAATTTATCTTGATGAGTATGGCTCCATGAAAAATCTGGGTGATACCCCCAATCTTGATAATAGTTATTAGGATAGACATAATTATTGGGGTAATTACCACCGTACTGTACCGGCTCGAAACTTATGGCGCATTGATGACTCATATGATTTCCAGCACAATAATCACAAGTAACCGCCACAGTTTGACGACGTTGAGCTTTAAAAGCTTCAAACATCCTCGAAAGTGTCTAAAATCTGTCTTGACATGATCTGAGAAAGTTTCTCGAGTCTTTCAATCTCCACTCCCCCCCATTGAGTCATTCTTGCCATCCTTCGACTCCAGATGGTCACAAGAAACCTCCAACGTCTTCGAAGTTGCCTTTATAGAAGATGTATTAAGTCCATCAATCCATGTTTCCCTTGGTTGAGCCAAGAACGTGTATGGCCATTGATACTCAAACTCATCCATGGTACCTGAAAAGAGAGAAATATAGGAAGAAAATTAAAATTAAAAATGTTTAAATTAAGACTAAATTGATTGAAATTAATATTGATAAATAATTATTAAATTAATTCCCCGGCAGCGGTGCCAAAAACTTGTTGATCGATTTCGCAATCAATGAATACATGCAAGTATACACGGTTAACAAGTAATAAAGTGATAAGAAAAGTATTGTTCCCACGAGGAATTTTTTTAATAAAAATTACCAAGTACTAACTCTTAACCAAATCAATTTTATTTAAACAATTTCAAATCGTGATTTTTCTAATTAAGAAAACTAAATTAACTAATTAAACTGAATTGCTTTATGACTGAATTCAAATAAATAAAGATTAAAACTTCAATATCCCCAATTATGAACTATAAATCAATTATCCAATTATCCCAATTATTATGTCTCTTTGAATTGTTAATGAGGAATTCTCAAATGTCAAAAGTCCTTTTCAAGTGATCAATTGCCTTCTATTTAATCCAGATTAATCTTGCTATATTCCTATGCAAAACAATTGAATTAAACTCCTTCTAATCCCAATTCCTTATGTGTTACATGTGGTGAACAGATATTTTCATTCAATTCACAAACCTAATTATTCACTTTGCAAATAACTAAGTCACATGATATCATGCCCAGTTCTAACCCTAGAATTCCTCTTTCAATTCCTTCTAGAATAACAAGGTAATTACTGATCAAATAATTAAGTAATAAGCACAAGACAAGATAAACAATTCACCTTGACATAAATAATTGGAATAAATCAAATAATTAATTCATAGACATAAAAGGTTCAATTGAAATCTTAATAAAAGAGTTAGTTCGTAATTAATGAATTAAAACCAAGAATCCATAACTGAATAGACATTAAAAGATAAAAGTATGATAAGAGAAGAGAATTAAATCTGTTGTCATCAAATCTGATGCTCCCCTCTTGCTCCTGCTTTTGATCTTCAATGATCTCCAAGTTCCTTCAATCTCCAAAACTAATAAGAACTAGGGTTATGTTCTAATCTAATGGAGTGTTATATCTAATCTAATCTATGTAATCTCCCCTTATTTTATGCCCTACATCATGTATTTATAGGCTACAAGTCCAATTTTTAGCTTAGGAACAAACCCAATCCAATTTGGAGTCAAAAAGGTGTCAAATTTCGCCCCAAAACGCGTCCAGGCCTAACCAAACTCTTCCCCAGCGCCCCGGCGCTGGGCACGGCACTGGGATTCTGCCCCCTAGCGCCCCGGCGCTAGAAATGAACTACAAATGGGCGCCCCGACGCTGGAACATTTTCTAGAAAATTTCTACTCCGACATCCTTTGGGAAAATGACCATAATGTCTTCGTCCAAACTCCGATTTCGATGATTCAAGATGTTCCGGAAAGAGGAGAAGTAGATCTACAACTTTCATTCTTTGAGTGTTCTGAAATAAGGTCTGGAGAAATACTCAAATTGGCTCTGAAGTGACTGTTGTGTAAATGGCAAGACGAAAACGCGCATCTAGCCATCCCAAACGTCGATCCAAGTAACTTTTGTCCCAATTCCTTCAAAACAACATAAAACATGCATGAATAGACATAAACACTTAAAATCAACCAAAATATTAAGCTCAAACACACTCAATTCATGTGTATAAAACTCACTTATCAGTTAGTCCACTAATTTAAATAGCTATTAGTGACTCCCTTTAATCATTTCATAAATTCTCATAACCACATAAGGTTTAAATAAACTCACAAAACTAACTTGTTAAAATTAAATCACATATTTAATTAATAAGGAGTTTAAAATTCATGGTCGTTATACTCCTCATGGCATAGAACATGGATATAACACTCATCCAACCTAACATCTAACACACACAGATCTATGGGCACTAACATATGGCTGTCAGACCACAATTTAGGGATCTTGGCTAGTTGCTAAAAATCCTATTTTCATGTACCTAGATGTTATGGATCTATGATATAACATCATAGATCACTAGAAAACATCTTATAACACATATCTAAACAACAAATCACATCATTAACATAAATCATAAGGATTTAATAAAATTTAGGGTGTATACCTTTTATGTGTAACACTTTGATTCTGATCTTTGAGAGTTAAGGGTTGATATTAGCTTAACTTTGTGACTTAGTCCTCTCCAACTTCGAAAATTAGAGAGGGAAATTGTTTTGGCCAAAGTTAGAAGTAAAGTAAGATTTTTCTTACTTTAAATCTTTTATCTTTGATTCATTGAATCCAGGTGTTGCTAGGTGGCACATGTTGGCTGATTTAAGAGATAATAAGCACATGGCAATATCCCAATTGATGACTCACCAAGATTTGGAGAAATCTTTTACTTAAAGATTAAGTAAAAGGGCATTTTAGTCATTTCGCACCTACTAAGGATATTTCGGTCATTTTGTAACGCCCCAAAATTTGGTCTATTTTCTCATCTGAATTCTGTACGTCACGATCCCCTCTCATTCCAAATATACATCATTATATAGTTAAATATAACAACATACATTCTCAAATCCCAGGTTCTAATACTTTATAACCTTACTCATTACAAATAATGATAATTATATTATTCTTTACATCTTGCAAGAGTGACTTTTGTATGCCACCAAGAGTACATATCAGTTCATTAAACTAGTCTATAGTTTAATTAAACTATTCTACATTACAAGTCTTTGCTTGATCTTCATGCACATTCACATACTGAATGACACTTCGTCTAGATACCGATCAACTTGATCTTTACGGGATCCTTAAGTTCTTTCTAACATCGTTCGCTAAAAATATTTTTATTTAAAGA